>OZ012611.1:14050397-14388102 GCA_963942555.1 Aleiodes leptofemur | reverse complement strand
ATATAATGATTGATTTTTCTCAGCTGGAATCAGTGTATACACAAAATGGAAATGAAAGACGCAAATATGTACATATATGCTCGCAAATATTATCCTAATAGTACCCACGAAGCTGTAAGTTTAACTCAAATGGCACATTGTGAATAATATGTAGATATACGACTTCAATCAAATTCATGAATGGAGGTGACCTTCTTGGCCCTTGACAGAGACCAAAGAGGCCACCTTTTAACACGAGAAAGCCTATGAACTTTTTACTATGATTCACTATGAATTACTGAATTTTACAGCTTCTTACAATGATCAGTCATCTTAAAGAATCCCTTGAGCTTCAAATAACCAATTCAAATCTTTCAAATAAAACAGTCGAAGCAATGAAGAGAAGACTCGGTCAAATAAAATTTTTGCTCGGCTATCCAGACTGGTTGGACAATAAAACTGCTCTCATCAAGTTTTATGAAGGCGTACGTACAATCATGAATTTCCTTCAATAAATTTAATATTTATAAGTGATTTCATAAAATTAATAAAACTTACTTGTGCGTAGTTAACAATTGGTCGTGACTACTTCCAAAACTTTCTGAACTACAAGAAATACGAGAAGAAAGCAGCTTTACGTCGTTGTGTAGGATCAATGGCAACTGAAACGTAAGAATAATGCAATGAACAATCTTTTCCAAGAATTATATTATGAAAATGGCTCGAAATCAGTGAAAATATTCGAGATGGGCTTTTTTTAACGATGCGATTAAAAAGCTGATGATATATCCGGTAGAAAGCATATGTTAAAATGATCTCATTTTCCATTCAAGATCGGGCCCAGGTCACTACGACAAACAGAACCGGAGATATTCTAGGAATAGTGTAATCAAAAATAGAAAGGCCTTGATTCCCCATTCGTCCGTAAAAAAAAGTTAATTTGCAATCAATTCAAAGATATCAATTTTTACAGATGTTTGTCATCGGAAATATCTTCAGTTTTTTAATGGAGTCATCAAGAAAATCACATTCTGAGTCGTTTCATCAAAATCCCTATTTTACCCAACCTTTATCTAATTTTGTATTCCAGATGGTACATCGATTCAGCCGCTCTGAATGCTTATTATATTGCAACAACCAATTCTATAAGTACGTAGATCAATCTTCATTTTTGAAAAATTGTTTTACGCAGCAATAATTAAATTATTGAATTTTTCTCAGAGGTACTAGCTCCTTTTGTGCAGTCTCCCCTGTTTGGTACTGACGTTCCGAAGTAAGTAGAGAAGAAAAATAAAATAGCAATGTTTATGATTGAAAAAAACACTCATATTGAAGAGGCAGAACCGAAGAAATCGGATTTTCTGCCAATCTTTTCTTGATGGATATCTCGAAAATTAAGTGAGATAAGGCAAATTGCCCTAATCCTTTTTCGTATTCCTTGACATGTTTCAAAAGAGGAGTTAGTACTAAAATCACACTATCTCTCTTGGTATCCAAGATATTCATTAAAAAGGAATTTGAGAAAAAAAAACGATTTTTATCTCTTCACTAATGAATTCATTTTACAGTTACATCAATTATGGAATCGTGGGCTTCACAATTGGTCATGAAATGGGCCATGCTTATGGAATTGATGGTAATTTCAGATGAAGTTCGATGAATTTTCAAATTCAATTTTCTAATGATCAAATATTACGTTTCAACAGAGCTGAGCGGTGCATTTGGAAGTAACGAGAGAATATTAGAGGATGCGGACGATAAGAAGACTTACCTGGAACGTACAACAAGTTTCATAAATTCGTTAGATGAGTACTACAGGACCAATAACATAACGCTAAAATTATCTGGCGTACCTACTAGTGCACTGAATTCAACTGGAGCACAACAACCGACATTGGGACAGCTTTCATATAGAGAAAATATTGCAGACTGGATTGGAATGCAAGTTGCATTACAAGCTTACAAAGAAATGAAGAAAAAGGAATTACCTAATGGAGAATTGAAACTTCCTGGATTTCAAGAATACAATGATCAACAAATGTTTTTCATCTCCTATGCTCAGGTTCGTTCCGAAATCCATTTATTTGTGTTTTCTTCATTTTTTATCGAAAAAAAAATGAAAATCCACTTGCGATTAATTTTATAGAAATATTTATACTGATGATGATTTTTGAAGTCACGAATATTTACTCTTTGCAGCAAAAATGTGAAAAACCAAAGACAACTTCTGTAAGTGCAGCACCAAATAATTTTGGTACTCAATATGCTCCATCACATTCACGGCTAATTATTCCACTCTCCAATACTGCTGCTTTTGCTGATACTTTTAAGTGTCCAAAAGGTACTCCCATGAATCCAGAAAACAAAACCAATCTTTGGAAAAGTCCAACTAATTAAATTCATTTGAGTAAAATGAGTTCGTGAATCAGGTAGTAATGAAGAGCTAAATCACCACAAATCGACAATCTCAATGGAATATCTCAGAAACTAATAGAGATGTATCCTTTTTACCTGGATCCTTTTTTGTAGATGATTCCGAGATCTGCAAAAAAGGATTGAAACAGGATCGGGCTGTCTCTTTTATTTCCGGGATTATGACAATAAATGGATTTATTTAGTCCATTGAAAAGGAGGGAGGGGGGGGGGGGGGGGGGGGGTAATGTAAAGTAATAAAAAAAGGGAGCTTGAAAGGAGATAAAAAGTAAGGAGTTAGGCCCTAACTGTTAGGGGAATGATGAGAAAAATGAAAATAAATCGAGTATTGTTATGAAATAAAATGAAAATTCCTGCAATAAATTCAAAGAACTTAATCTTTAAGTAACTTTCATTCTATTTTACTGATTTTGTCCTGAATCATCAGTGACATTAAATTACTCGCAGTCCAATCATCAAATTTTTTAATCATTTCCGGTGCCATCTCAGTCTTCCACTGATTCATTTTACCACAACGAAAGAATTCCCTGTTGCTTGTAGCTTCTTCGCTCTCCAGTGATTTCTTCGCATACAGATATTCCATACCTGGACTTTTCTTCAATTTTTCAAAGGTGAGATAATCAACAAATCTTTCCAAATTTTCTCCACATAATTTTGGTTTACGAAAAAACTCTGCTGTTTTATTTATCACCGATGCCAAATCCTGTAGTAGTTGAATATCTGAGTTATTATACGAAGAAATCCTTCTTCAGATTTTACAAAATATGTGGAAATCTATGAGAGATAGAGAAATTTTGATAATAACCTTTTATTTGTAGAGAATTTTAAGAGCTACAAATAAAGGTCATTACGTAATTTACTCTATCGACCCCGAGATATTCCACGAAAAAGACAACAATGATAACAAAAATGAAATTATTCACCTTCTGCATGTCTTCATACTTCAAAAATAATGTTCTATCTCCGAAGTTCTTAGCTTGATTCAAGTAGCCGGAGAGATGCCCCCAAAATGGTGCAAACAAAACTGCATAAATTAAACAATGAGAGAAGCTGTCGAATGAATTCTATTAAGGGGGGACCACGGTGAAATTCAAAAGTCTTTGATTGATGGAGGGATTCATCGAGTGACATTTGGCACACGGTGGGGTGTATCAAAAAACCTAAAAAATTTTGAACGCAAACCATTTTGCCCCGTATTTCAAGATCAAACATCATTATTCGGCTTTATTTGAATAATGCCCCATGGACCACAATTTTGATCCGATTGGAATTTTTTTTTTTCACAAATATTTGTTAGCCTTTCGAGAATGAAATTGGGTATCCATTCTATATTACAGATCATAGATCACTAGAAAATGAGTTTTTCTCAATTCAACGAATTTTTTTCAATTGAAAAAATTTCGAGCGAAGAATGAGTGAATGGAAAAAATTTATTTTCTCGTGATCTATAATCTGTAATGTAGAACGGATACCCAATTTTATCCTCGAAAGGCTAACGAATATTTGAAAAAAAAGAAAATCTGAATCGGTTCAAATTTGTGGTCCATGGGGTATTATTAAGATGAAGCCGAATAATGACGTTTTATCTTGAAATACGGGGCAAAATGGATTGTGTTCAACATTTTTTAGCTTTCTTGACACAGCCCATCGTGTGCCAAATGTCACTCGATGGATCCCTCCATCAACCAAAGACTTTTGAATTTCACCGTGGTCCCCCCTTAAGGTAGTATTCCAGAGTACAGTCGATAAAACAAAAAAATGAGGATTTGTAGGTGAATTTCTCATTAAATACTGATAACTCGGGGTAAAGTGCTTCAATTTACCCGAAAAAGTGATTGAACTATTCAAAAGTGATATCTTCAGTTTGCGAATGTAATTTTTTTTCTCGATTTTTTTCACATTACTAATCTTCTATTACACGCATGAGATAGAGCGAGAGAGGCAAACAGTTACGACTACCTTCCAATGAAAATTTCTCAAAACTACACGGGAAAGTGAATATTTGTCTATTCTATTATCCCATTAAAATGCTGTTCTTTACACCAATTTTTTTTAAATGATGATCAGCTGTGTGGTTTTTTTAAAGTAATTTTATGATTTCTGTTCGACTTAGAGCATTTTACCCCCATCACCGCTATTTTTAGAAACTTTGATAATTCATCATATCTCATGAGCTACAAGGACAGAAATTATGAAAAAATTCAAAAAAATGTAACAATATATCAATAACGGGTTAGCTGTACTTGATACCGCTGGAATATCACCTCAAAAAAAAATTAGTAGTGAAGAGTTGAAACAGGAGATATTTTTTTTATTGCTATCATTCGCAATAGAATATCTCAGAAATTAATAGATATACGTCTTTTTTACTTCGATCCTTCCCTGCAGAGAAATTTCAAAAGCTACAAAGACGGCTCAGTGCAAAAAAGAGGGAATTAGGGTAGAGCGGGGCAAAATGGACCTCGGGGCAAAATGAACCCCCGGGGCAAAATGGACCTCTCTTCTTTTTGAATAATTTTTTTTTTTTTCGTTGAGTGAACATTGCCTCATTTAGACTACATTCAAATTTTTGTATTTAGAGGAAGGGGGCAAGATGAACATCGAAATGAAGCTTTCAATTTTTTGACTATTTTTAATTAAGTTATGGGCGCTTTTCTTCAAATTATTTTTTGCCCTATAACTGAGGCGTGGATAAGGATTCCTGATAAATATACAGGGTGATGTCGGCATCCACCTTACAAACTTTAGGCGTTTGAAGAATCGCTAATTACAATTTCAATACCGCAAGAATTAATGGAATGGGATAGAAAATTTTTTAAAGACGATCTCGAGTCATAAGAATTTTTTTGTTGTTATAACATTGAATGCGATACTCGAAGCGATATCAAATGTGACAATTCTGTTGATATTGAATGGAAGGACTGAGCTGGAATCAAATGCGGTACTTTAGCGACACTGGATGTAGCAATTTCCAAAATTACAGCAAAAATTTGTCCGTCACCATTCAAATGATTATTATCCAACTTTATTGGTTTGTGCATCATCAGAATTGCCATTTTTTATTTTCTTCATCCCGAGAATTTGTGAGATGGCTGCTGACATCACCCTGTAGTGCCTGACCAAATCATTCTTTTTCCTTGAGAAAGGAGAAGAGTTTAATTTAATAAGCTATCAATGGTTGAAAACCATAACATAAAACTCCCTCACTGCGTCACAGCCAGGAAGCCACATTTCATTTTATTCAGTCCTGAGCCCTGAAAGCATTGGAGATTTGATGATCTTTACTACTAATTAATTTTCCAAAGATCTGAATCATTTTTAATTAATTCAGTACTCACATTTCGATGAATTTATTTTACGTACACAACCTGAATACTCCTTAAGCTGATCGCTTAACCATCAGCTACGATAACAGAATGGCGGATTAGTTCGTGAAAATCAATAAATTTTAAATACTTCCAGGATTCACAATTAAGTGAAATGAAACGTTCCAAAGCAAGACAATATCATTTTATGATTGGCAAATATTAATAGTTAATTGAATCAAACTCTCTCCCTTTCTCAAGGAAAAATATAGCGATTTGGTCAGATACTATATCCATCAGGATCCCCACCTGTGTCTTAGTTATGGGGCAAAAAAGTGCCAACACTAAGAGGACTTTTGCCTACTAAGATGATTATTCCTTAAAAGTGAAAACTAACTATTCTAAATCAATAATCGCACCTAGAATTATAACTAAAACAGCTAAATTATAGTCGTGTTTACTATCTGATAGCTGTTATCGATAAAAATTTCGTCACTGTTAATATATTTGATAGTTATAAAAATTCTCTCAGTGCATAACTCAAAATTTCAATATTTTGATTTTTACTCTTAGAAATAGTAAAAAATTTCCGTTTTGCCCCTCTTCTTCTCGATAGAAGGATGTGAATATATTCTATCTGACTCAATGCTCACTCAATAAAAGAAAATTATGAAAAAAAAGAGGGGTCCATTTTGCCCCGGGGTACATTTTGCCCCGCCCTCCCCTACTACTATCTCCTGAGATGTTCCATGGAAAGAAATGAAAAAAAAGTGAGAGTTATTCTAAATAGATTGCTTGTTATAATAGTTTGTTGAGATATCCCGAAAATTAAAGGAGAGACTGTGATTTGGTTCTCCTCCTTTTTCATGAAAAATTTCAAGGGCTACGAAAAAGGGATCGGCGTGAAAAGGATATATCTCCATTAGTTTCACAGATATTCTCAAAAATTAACGACTCAAAAATAGAATTCTTCTAAATACATTTTTTGTTCCAAGAATTTTTTGAGAGTATCTCAGAAATTAAGCGAGATAGAGCAGTTTTGCTACAGTGCTTTTTCATGGAGAATTTCAAGAGCTACAGAAGGAGATGAGTGCAGAAAAGACGTCTCTCCATCAGTTTTTGAGATATTCTCAAAAAACGATTAACAAAAATCAGATTTTCTTCAAATGAATTATTTTGTCCCATCACTTTTTTGCCTAGATTTTTTTTTTTGTTGAGAATCCGAAGCGCTGCATAGAAGGATTAAGCTCAAAAGAGCGTATCTCGATCAGTTTCTGAGATATTCTCTAAGGAATAATGCCAAAAATGACAAAATTTAGGGCAAAAGAGGGGTATCTCCATTAGTTTCCGAGATATATTTCAAAAAAATAATGACAAGAATAGAGTCACTCTGTTTGACGTCTTCGCTACTGAATTATGTGGGAACTATGCTAACCCTTATCATTCAAGAACAATGAGCACATTTTCTGAAGAGGAGCCTTAAATAATCCTGCACTGGAAACATGATGATAGTATGAAATCCACGTGTCCTTAGGATTTCTTGTGACGTGAACGATTTTTGCACCTTTTTCTCCATCACGTAATTCACGAGGTAGTAAATGGAATGGCAGATGCGTTTTTATAAATCTTGGACTCGGTAGTTCATCGTAATATTCAATTCCTCGTGAGTTCATCGTCGAAAATGTTTTATTTGTCTTGAATTTATCATGATTCACAAATTCTCTGAAGAACAGAACGCTGAAATTTGAATTTAGATTTTATAATATAGTTTTTGAGGAATTATTAGAAACTGAGCGGGAGAGAGTGATTTTGTCGTAGGGGAAGATGAGATAGAATGAACATGTCAATTAAACGGTTTGGAATAGAGATTTGCTAATGATTCCATTAGAAAGCTGAGAAAATTCGAGGTGGAAAACATGTGTCAATATTAATTTTTTTCAAATGTTATGAAACCTTTACTCTCTTGGCCAAGTTTTGAAATAGCCTTTTCGAAAATCAGAAAAATTCATCTTTTTTCCTTAATCTTAAATGAAAAGTATGCTCATTTCTCATCGATTTATATGGTTAAAATTTTTTTAAATCAATTCTCTGAATGCTTGTACGCCATTCTCTGAAAATCAGTTTTTGCCCGAAAAGAATGCAAAAAATTAATAATTTTTTGAAACTCATGAATCGATGAGAAATGAGCTCACTTCTCATTTAAAGTTGTTTAGAAGGAAATTCAGTACAATGATAAATTTTCCAAAATTTTACAGTTCATCATTTAAATAATAAGGAATGTCTCGTCGAAATTTGAAGTCATTTCGGGGCTTAGTTTCTAAGAAAAAAAAAATGAAGTTACAATTTTTACACGTAAAGATATGGAAAGCCGATGAGATTATTATGAAATCTATTCTACCGCGCAAACGCTATGAAAAATTCCGTACTACTCTTATCGGCTTTCCATATCTCTATGTGTAAAAATCGTAACTTCAAACTTTTTTTCTTGTCAATTAAGCCCTAAAATCACTTCAAATTTTGACAAGACATTCTTTATTATTTCAATAATGAACATTCAAGTTATGGAAAAATTGCTCATTTCACGCAATTTTTCTTTCAAACAATCTTAAAATCAACCCCAGGTCGCCAATAGAACCAGAGATATATTACCAAAAAACTGAAGGTTTTTAAAAACAAAAGGTTTTCACCTTCAAATCTTGAGTGAAAAATGGGATTTTTTTGAAATTGAAAAAAACTAATAACTCCTAACATATGAGGTACATGGAAAATTTTCTCAGCTTCCCAATGGTATCATCAGAAAAACTTATCTTCGATATTTCCATCAATTTCAGGTAATTTTCATAGGATAAAAAGTAAAAATAAGACGTATCTGTTATACCTTTTGTGTCGATTTTACACCATCTTCCCCTAATCTATTTTTTTCAATGATTTTAAGAGCTACACAAAAAAGATAAGGGCATAAAGGGCGTATGTCCATTAGTTTCCGAAATATTTTGAAAAAAAGATATTTTACTTCACTGCCACTAATTTTTCAACTTACTCGAAGGACGGAAATCGGTCAATTAAAGGGGCCTTTGCAGCTTCATAATTCAAATCATTTGCAATACACCAAACCAATTCTTGAGTCCAGGTGGTTCCTTAATAAAATAAAAATAAAGGACTGAAATGAGATGAATTAAGCTCGAAATGAGAATCAACCAGAAGACAAAACAATATTAATCAGTACCTACCAGATTTTGGAAATGTACAAACCCACACATCATCATCTCGAACTTTAAAATTCTCTACACTATCCGCAAATTCATTATAATTATCCAGTAAATATACACCTTTGTAAGTACTATAATTTCCCAGCACATATTCTTCACATGGTTCTTCTAATGATACATCTGAATTATCATGTACTTTATTTTTCAAATCGTCCGACATTTCTTTTATATTCAGCTTCGAAAGAGAAGAAATTTTGTCTTCGAATGTTTAATTACTGTTGAATATTAAACGAGCAGAGGCTTTTAATTTGGCGCTGATCGATAAGATAAGGAGCAAAAATTAACTCTGAGTAAATGAAAATATTACAAAAAGTAAACAGAACGTTGACAAATTCGAGAGAAATTTTTGATTGCAGTTATAATTAAATTTTCGATAATTTGAGGACTAATAAATGAGGAATATGGCAAAACATCTCATTAAATTTTATATATAGATTATTCGAATGAATCAATAAAGCATTCAAATAATGATTGAAATAAATTCAATGGACTCATTTCGAATTTATTGAAAAAAAAACGGTTAATTAAACGATTACACACTGTTGTCGTAAATATTTCAGACTTTACTCTAAAAGAATACTTAAAACTGGAAGATCACTCGAAAATTGAAGAAAAAAAAATACACACACACACACACACACACAGAAAAAAAAATAAACTATTACGCTCGAAGAGCATTTCGGTGGGTAAAAAAAAAGACAAATCTCACGCAATTTATCTCAAATTAAATATCTTAAATAACTGCTATAAATTTGATATTACACTGACACTTTGCGACAGATCAACTTGTCCATTGAGAACTTTTTGCTGCAATTTCTTGCAGAATATCTTGGCCATGAGGTGATTTCTTTTGGCCTGTTCTTCCTTCTCCTTTTGTTTGCGTTTATTTCTCACCTCATTGAGCCTCAGGTACCTAAGACGTAATCTCATCTTTAATTCTTCGTCGTTAATTTTTCTTTGACTTTTAGCTGAAAAAAAAAATAAAGAATTGAGAATTGATCATTCTTTGCCATTGTCTCGAAAATTAAGCAAGATAGTGCATTTCTTGAAAGAAACTTTCCTTGTAGAGAATTTTAGAAGCTACAAAAAAGGCTCAGGACAAAATGAAGCTATCTCGCTGAGTTTCCGAGATATTTCATGGAAACTGATTTCAGAATAAATTATCGTTAGATTCAGTTTTCTAGGAATATTCCGGAAACTGAGCGAGATAGCGTAATTTTGACCTGACTTTGTCTATTGCAGAATTTCAAGAGCCCCAGAAGAGATCTCTCGATAAATTCTCCCCTAAACCTCACAATTTCCGAGATATTTCCAAAATACGACGAATCACTTTCCGATTCAATTTCTCCTCTCCTTCGAAAAGACGAATTATTGGAAATATCTCGGAAAATGAGCGAGATAGCGCAATTTTGCCGTAATCTTTTTTGTAGAGAATTTTGAAAGCTACAAAAAAGGCTACATTTTTCTATCTGGCTTAGTTTCCGAGATATTCTAAGAAAAACTCTCATGGAAATAAATCGACTTGTCAATTAATGAATTAAATTACATTTATTAATTTACCTATTGGTTTATAATTCCTGGGAGATACAATTAAACTACTTGGTGAAGCTATGGCGAGTAATTGCATTCGTTTCTCCTTCTTCAGCTGTCTTAACTGCGATATTTCCGACATGTAACGTTTTCTCGTCTCAACGTTGTCAACGAATTCAGGTTTATTCTTTGTCAAATAATCCTGCAATTGGATAAAGAAAAGAATGCTTGAAAAAAAAAGTACAAGAGGTGCAGGAATTCTGCGAGAGGAACTTTTTCGTAGTGAAGTGGTAAAACGAAAAAACAATTGATTTTCGTTTTTTTTTGAGTATCTCAGAAATCAAACGACATGGAGCGATTTTACTCTAATAATTTCTTGTCGAGAATTTTAAGAGTTACAAGAAATGATTGAGATAAAAAGGGCGTATCTCCATCGATTTCCGAGATATCCTCAAAACAATATTGAAAGAAGAAAATTTTATCTAGCAATTATTTTTTTGCAGATGTTTTTTGGAGAATATCTCGGACACTAAGCGAGATAGGGTGATTTTACCTCAATCCTTCTTTGTAGCCCTTGAAATTCTCTTTCTAAAAATGTTTCATAGCAAAATCGCACTATCTCCCTTAGTTTCCGAGATATTCTCAGAAAGGAATTTTCAACAAAAAAAAATTATCCCTAAAAAAATCAACAAACCTTCAGTTGAGGCTGTGCTGGAGCCCGAGAAACCTCCGAATTTTTCGATTGCACATCATCCTCTCCCCTCGAGTCTCTCCCACTCCTAGCACTCCTGATCCTCTCCTCCTTAAAGCTCAATTCATAAGCAATCGGTTTGACATAAGTCAACGTGCACTGACACTTCTTATTGACACTCGCATAAACAGTCCCACATGTGCGACAGCTCTTGACCTCCCTCCTCTTCTCCTTCTTTTCCTCTTTCCCCTCATCGCACGTGCACTCTCCAGCCCCCTCTTTCTTTCCACCATCCTCCATTGCATCTATCTCCTTTTCCCCCGAAACGCCAGAATTTTCCGCAGAATTGCAGCGACATCCCCTGCAGTGCCCCCTTCCCCTCCCCTTAACGCCCACCCCTTTCCCCTCATCACCCCCCACATTAATCTCAGACCTGCACTTATCATTCATCCTGTTCTTCGTCTCCTTCTTCGTGTCCCCAGCTCCCTCCGACCCCCTTCCCTCATTCTTATCCCCCGAAGAAGAGGAATCAGGTCTTCGGCATTGACATACGCCCTTCTTATTCCCATGCACAAGACAATTCCTCCTTGGCGACCAGGAAGACTCCGGTGATGGCACCCGCGAGGATTCTGGAGTGACAGTTTGTGCGTACGCATCAGAAACATCTCTCCCATCGTCCCTCATCAGCCCCTCAACAGCTGCAATAATTTCAGCTCCATCGCTCTTAGAAAATCCCTTATCTCCAGCTCCAGTCTGTGTGCAGCTATTCCTCTTCCTCGAAGTCTTGTCTCTCTTTGCTAAATTCCCATGGGAAGACCATTGATCAAGACTCCCCGAAAAATCCTCTGTCTTTCTCTCTCGATATCTCTTCGGTTCCTCCAGGAGTTTTTTCAGATTCGAAAGATGATTAATTTCATTGTTAATCCAAACCAACTGATTCTTCTTCTCCATCTCCACGTAATCAATTAGTCTCGTATTAGCACCCCTATAATTGCACCTCTCTAACTCAAATCGTCTCTCTGACATTGTCGCAGGAAGTCTCCAATTGATCTTGTCATCAACCCTCACTCTCTCCTCAGTGTTAGTACTTGAAGATCCAATTTTCCCATCATTTTTGTCATTTTTCGTCATTTTTTGTGGCAAAAAACACTCTGAACTCTCACTTTTTTCCGTATCAAGATTAATTTTATTGAGCTTATGTCCATGTCTCTCATCATTTCTCAACCCCATTCGTGCTTTTCTACCGTCCTGAACAGCATCAGTCCTGTCTGTATTTCTGCCCTCAAATAAATCACTATTTTCACTGCTAACAATCAGCTGAATCATCTCTTTGATCGATTTTCTATCGATTTTTTTGCTCTTCCGGGGATGCCAGTCCTCTGAAGATTCTTCAGTTGTGTTCTTCTGCTTGTCCACAAGCGCTTGAATGATCTCGTTTCTATAGATTTTATTCCGTGCATCGTCTGGATTCCAGGGGACATTTTCTTCTAATTCCCGTTCGATTTTGTCGTCCGTGTACTTTGTATTAACTAGTCTCTTGATGACGTGATGAATCAGCCGCTTTTTCACGTGCTTGTCGCACTTGTTGGCATCGACGAGGCTCTTCAAGATATTCAGACTTCGTTCGAGATCTCGAAGAAGACTGTCCGAGTCGCCCCAGAGCTTTTCGTCTAAACTGGAAGAGGTATTTGGCATTGTCGACTGGGATCTGCCAGTGTCCACTGATGATACGTGACTCGGGCTTGAGGCACGAACATTCTGATAGACATGTCCTGGGAAATATTCGAAACTATTTGAAGCTCTTCCTGCGTCTGTCCCTTCGTCTGATCGGCCTGAACGACTTTTGGTTAGAGAGCTGTTGTCTGAGGTCTTCAGGATCGATTGAAGATTCTGGGATAAACTGCTGATTCTTTTGGGAAGTGGCGGCTTCTCTTCAGGAACTTCAACAGAGTCGCGCTTCTCATCGGCAATCACGGAGACCTGAATACCGATTGATTCTCGTTTTGCAGTTTCTTGGGAGAGATTCGTCTGGATATCTTTGTCGCAAGTTAAGGGTTTGTTGATGATTGTGGCGATGGATGAGGAAGAGGCAAAGTTCAAGGGGAAGTCCTTCTTTTTTCCCTCTTTTCCGGTCAAATTCAACTCACTTTGACTGCGCTTCAAGCCAAGGGCTAGGGGCATAGCGAGGACGTTCATTGACATGCTCTTCTTCATCAAATTCATGTCCTTGAATTTTTCAGTTACATATTTCGGTTTGGACGTCCGTGGAGTTTCATCGTGAGTCACATTGCTCGTCAGTTTGGGGTCTGAACTGCCGACGATTTTACCTGCGATAATACCAGAAAAATTAGACTTGATAAAATCTGTGTTTTTTTTTGTTGAATGAAATCGGTGGCAAAATGGTGAAATGGAATAATTTCGAAAAATTTAAGATTCTTTCAGGAATATCTCGAAAATTATTGGGTTTGAGAGAAAATATCATGAGCCTATTTTTTCTAGAGAATTTAATTTCCAACACACAAGGTATCCTGATGAATTTTCTAAATCTCCCCGTTTCCAAGATGTTTTTGAAATAAACCCCGGATTCATTAGGAAAGTGTAAAAAAATGAAAATCGAATTATCTTTGTGATCATCCTTAATTGGATATCTCGGAAACTAAGCGAGATAGAGAGATTTAAAAAAAAAACTTTTGTAACTCTAATTTTCCTCTGCAAAAAAGGGTCCTCACGAAAACTTCCCTATCCCACTTATTTTCTGAGATATTCTGTTTTTTCAAATCTTCAGATAAATTGATTGTATTCCATCATCAGATTTTCTGACAATACTTCGGAAAGTAAGCGAGATAGAGCGATTTTACTCAAAGCCTTTTTTGTAATTTTTAAAGTTCTCTACGAAAAATAGTCTTTCGCCAAATAGGCGTCTCTATCCCTTAAATTCCAAGATATTTTAGAAAAACTCTTGACAAAATAAAATCAATTCATCTGAAAATTTCGGAATTCTGCTGAAAAAATTATAAAAACTCTTCTAAAAAAATATTATCTTCCCCGCACTACAATTTTCAAATTCCGCGCTCATTTTCCAGGAGCACGTGGCTCCGGTGATTTCAAAATTTCACGCAGAATTATTACTCCCGATGATCTTCTTCATTAATTTAAAAAAATAAAAAAATTACCTGCGATGATTCCAGACAAATTAGCCTTGACAATGGGTGTTATCAGGACTTCAGCATCAGAACAAGAAACGTCATCATTTATCTTCGTTGAGTGTGCGTCAGGTTTTGATGATCCTCTTGTTCTCGATGGTGAATTATTCTGGGTCACCGAATCAACAGTAGATCCAGTTGTCCCTTCTGGATCCAGTCGCAGAGCAGCTGAACACAATCCCCTCGCCAATGCCATTCTCTCAATTGTGCACAACATGTTTCTCTCTTTGTTCTTATTTCGCGGGAGATTGTGGTAACCAACATCAGCACCACTGTCCCACTCCAAGGGTTTGTGCGAGGTGATGCTGGATGTTGGAGACGTCGCCTTGATGTCAACCTCCATATTCTCCTTTTTCTGCTCCAATCGTTCCTCCGAAATAATTTCGTCTTGGGGCGGCTTGTCATCGGGTTCTGGCGTCACTTCAGCTGAATCTGGCACCTGGTCTTGATAAGCAGAGGACAGGAGCTCGGATGAGGCACCTGATGGCTGGCCAATCAGTGGTGGACGGACCCATCGTCGACGCTCACGTGGTAACTCTTTCAGAGAACTTCTCTCCGGTTCTATCGTTGATTTTCGAAAATTCTCCCAAGGCTTCTCGCCATCGGGCTTCAAGTAGCTCTTGTACGCCTCGTTGCTGAAGTTCGAGTCTGGCATCGAAAAGTAACGGTCCAAATTCGTCGTCTGCGAGTACCTGTGGTAGTACTCCATCACTTGCGAAGACAGGGAACGCTCGATTATTTTCACAGAGGCACGGGGAAGCCCGGATTGCGAGGAAGTCGAAGGGATTTCTTTGTACGGTGCTGGATGAGAGTGCGAGTGCCTTTTTTTGTGGTTGGAAGTTCTCTTGCGGGGGTTCGAGCCCTCCAGGTCCAGCAGGCGGTCCTCGCAACTCGAGGCCGAGTCGTAGTCCATCTGGGGAAAATTGAAGAAAATTGAGAACAATGTTCGGGAGGAGAATGGGGAGAAAGAGGCGGTTTTGGGGAAACGGTTGGAGATAGAGGGTTTTTAATGATTTTGTTGGAAAGCTGGAAGAATTTCAGGTAGAAAAAATGGGTTGCACGGGGTTTTAGGAGTTTTTTTTTAAATTCGGGTATTTCTGAGGAGATAAAGGTCAGACCCTTGTTTTTTTTTTTTATTTCAGGCTTTTGGTGATTTTTCCGATTCTAATTGAGGGATTGGAAAAATTTCAAAGGGAGGGGAAAGGTGAGATTTTATTATTTTTTCAGAGAATTAAAGATTTTTCGAGGGAAGAGAATTGAGGGAGAAAGAGGGGTTTTGGGAGACGGTTAGAAATGGAGTGATGATTACGTTGGAAAGGTCCTTTTACAAACTCTGTAGAATTTAAAACTTTTATTGTTCTTTATATGTCGCTGATGACCTTAGTGACCTTAGTTGTTAAAAAGCGACATTAAATAAATATTAATAATAAAAAAAAAAAATTTCGAGTGAAAAACATGGATTGCAAGTGTTCCTAGTTTTTTGTTTGAAATTCGGAGATTTTTGGGGGGGATGGGGTCAAACGCTTTTTATTTCCGAAAATTGCTGTTTTTGAAATTTTTAATATCTTGGATGTTCATTGTCGGATTGCAAAAATTTGAAAAGGAGGAGAAAGGCAAGCACATCTGCCGTTAATTCAAGTGGTTTCACTAAATCTTTTCAAAATTTTCATCAATCTATAGCATTCTTTACAAAATGTTCCTGTTTCCTCATAATTATCTCAAAAATCATCGCAAATTGATTCGAAACCACATGAATCGATGGGGGATGAACTCACCCTTCACCTTCTCTTCGAATTTTCATGCTACGCCAATTAGAACCAGAGATATCTCCAAAAAACTTGAAATTTCGAACTTCGAAGGGTTTGACCCCCCAAAAAGGGTTTAATTTTCAAAAAAATCCGAAAAATCGATGCGACCCATATTTTCCACCTCAAATTTCCTCAGCTCTTCGATAAAATCATCAGAGAAATTCCATCTCCTCTCGTTTCCATTTTGTCTCCTAAAATCCTCAACATTTCACAAAAAAAAAGTTCCAAAAATTGTAAAAAAATATTAAATTATGAAATGCATGAAAAAAATCAATTTTTCCCCAATTTTGAAAATAAGTAAATAAATAAAAAATTCTAACCTTTTCAACGAAAATTGGGTGAAGCTTCTGTTGTGAGTCGGTCCAGCCCCTGAACAATACTCATATCTTTTTTAATCACTCAATTCTCACAATTCAAATAAACTCTGTACTTTAAAACTCACGTAAAACGTTAATAATGCTACGGTATTATGACTTTCTGGTTTACGAGAAACTTTTCCCGCCCTACCAACGCCAGAAGGAAAGTTTTTGCGTCTTGTTTACATCGTCAATGATATCACAATGGGTAACGTAACCTCGTTTATTTTATTTACTATCAAACGTACTATTCATCCCCCACTACGGCGTCACTTGACGCTTCGTTCATTTTTCCGCCTGTCACGTGACCCACCGCCATTTTGAGGAGTTAAAGGGAGGGGGTGTGATGCGGTTTACCGTTACGGAATTAGATAACTTTCAAATTTAACGGGAATTGATGAAAAAAAGGGAAAATTATCTTTTTCGAGGATTTTCTATTTTCTAGAAAATTTTCTCTTTTTATTTTTGAGATAAACTTTTTTTTTAAAGGAAATTCTGAAAAGTTCAATCATGAAATGGTAATGGTTCGAAATTTTTTCGGAAATATCTCAGAAACTACTAGGTTTAGGAAAAAATATCAGGAGATCTTTTTCGTAGAGAATTTAATGCTCTGAAAAAAAGGTCTTGTGATAATTTCTCTTAAATCTTACCGTTTTGGAGATATTTTCGAAATAAACTCCAGGTTCATTGGAAAAGTGTAAAAAACAAGAGAAATCAAATTATTTTTGTAATAATTTTTAATTGAGTATTTCGAAAACTAAGCGAGTTTTCTGTGCAGACCTTTTTCGTAGCTCTAATTCTCCTCTACAAAAAATCCGCTATCTCGCTTATTCTCCGAAAAATTCTCCTGTTTATCGAAGCTTTCAGATAAATTGATTTTATTTCATCGTTAGCTTGTTTTGAGAATATTTCAAAAACTATGCGAGATAGAGCGATTTTGCCTGAATCCGTTTTCGTAATTCTTAAAATTTTCTATAGAAATAATGTTTGAGGACAAACAAGGCATATCCCCTTTAGATTCTGAAATATTTCGAAGTAACATCTCACAAAATGAAATCAATTTGCCTCAAAATTTGAGATTTCGCTGAATAATTTCTAAAAACTCTCCTAAAAAAATGTTGTCTTCCCCTACCACTATTTTCAAATTTCGTGCTCATTTTTCAGGAGCACGTGGCTCCGGTAACTCCGAAACTTCACGCAGAGAATTATCGCTCCTGAAGACTTTTTCCATTTCTAATTCAAAAAATTCCGAAAAAAACGATAATCCTTCCAAAATTAATTGCGAAATCATCAAAATTGGGATAATTTAATGTAAGTACCTAAAAATTTCGACTTGCCATTTTTTCTAATTAAAGATAAATCAATTGTTACCACTTTTCAGGTTATATTTACATCAGCCTTTGAATTCTAAAAGCAATTAATATTTTGAAAAATAAAGAATGTTTGGATTGAGGCAAGTGCTTCGGGCATCTCTCCGTTACCCGCAAAAATCCGTTAAAAATTCAAATTTTCAAAATCACTGGACATCAAAAAATTCCGAAATTCTCAGAAGATTAACGACAACTGCAAATGAAGACGTAAAAACTGAGAAAACCCCGGAAATTACAAAGCATCCAATTGCTAGAATAAATGCGCAAATGAGAGTAGAGTTCACTTGTAAAAAATGTGACACGAGGAATTCGAAAACAATGTCAAAATTGGCATATGAAAAGGGTGTCGTTATAATGCGCTGTGATGGATGTAAAAATAATCATTTAATTGCTGATAATCTCGGATGGTTCGGCGTGGACCCAAGAAAAAGGAATATCGAGAAAATCATGAAATTACATGGGGAAAAAGTCAAAAGAATAACAGTTTATGGTTCTGATATAATGGAATTCATGAATAAAGATGAAGAAGTTCGAATTGTGAGTGAAAAAGTTGAGGAAATTGATGTTGAAACTCCAGACACTAATCGATGACAAATATGAGTAATTTTTGTAAATTTCCATTTAATGTTAATATGAAAATTTTAATGTAATTATAATAAAAAAATTAAATGATTAAGAGTTGATAGACTTTGAAAAACTTTTTCAACCAAATATCATAACCACTTGACTATACCGGATATTATAATTGCCCATTTTGTTGCTCTGAGAGTTTCCTACAAAAGTGTCTTGGGACAAAAAAAGCGTACTTCCATTATTGAAAGAGTTATTTAGAGAAGAAAAACATTTAAAGAATTTTTTCATTCAAATTATGAGTGAAAAAGCTAAGAAAATTGAAGTCGAAACTCCAGAAATTAGTTCATTAAAAAAAATTGAAGGTATTATCGGTAACAATACGATTTATTAAACGTTAATTTTCAAATATTTGAATTCAACATTAATATAAAAATCTTAATCTAATTACAATAAAAAAATAAAAAATATAATTAAAAGTCAATAGACTCGAGTTTTTAATACACTTGGATACTTTGGACCATCCAATTAAGGATTTATTCAATTATTGTTTATTAATGGTTGTGAAGTTAATGATCTTTGGTCCACTATTCAACGAATACTCTTCATCTGCCTCTTCATCCTAGCATTACAAAATTACTCGGAAAATTACAATTATAAAGTAAAAATAAAAAAAAAACATAGTACGTCTTCTTAGTAAATAAAATCATTGAGCATGACTACTGGAACTTAAATTAATTAATTAAAAGGCTCTCGAGAACGATGAGGTTTACGAGAATTCACCAAGAGACCTGTTTTGTAGAAAATTAAATTCTCTATAAAATTGGTCTCTTTACATGTTTTGATAGACTCACTCGTGTATAAGATACGAGGAAAAGGATTCGGATAAAATAAGAAAAGGGTTTTTCTTCCAGTGATTTTTCTCAAATACCTCGGCAAGTAAGCAATTTTAATGAGCAATTTTCATTGAGACTTTTTTTATAGCTCTCAAAAATCTCTACAAAACTGCCTTAAGACCAAATGGGCGTATCTCTATTATTCACTGGGTTATTTTCGAAAAAATCACCGAAAAAAAAATCTTATTTCCTCGTGAAGATTCAAACTCTCTTAGGTTTCGACACAATAGCATATTCGCTGTTATTAAAAACCCTGTGCTGTGGTCCAGAAGTTACATTAGTCGCTGCATTGACCTTCTTCCTAATGACACCATATCCTCTGCTGCTATCATCAGCCATTCTCACAGTCTTCATGTCCTCAACCACATCATAATCATTCCACGAGTGATTTTTATCATCAGCAACTGACGAATTCCCTGATGTACTTCTCAACAGACTCAAATTTGGTGCTTTGTAACCAGGATTATTATTTAACTTATGAAGTGATCCAAAGTGCTGTAATTTATCGTAATTGGCAGTTGAATCAGACTTAATCGTTAAATTATTGTGAATAATTGGAGATGCTGTTACTGTTTCAGTTGCTGGTAATCCAGCATTTTGTGATATCATTGTCTCATACTGACAATCAGCATAATCATCAACATTCTCACCAGAATCATCAACACTAACGCCCTCATCACAATCCTCATTAATTTTAACATATTTATCATTATTATCACAGTCATTATCATTTTCATTATTTTCTCCCTTTCTATCCGGCAATTGTAGAGGTAGTCTCTCTTTTTTTTCCGTATGCGGAATATTGTCAATACCATGTGTCTTCCACGCATTATTCCTGACCTCTACTAGATCATACGGATGTCTTTCATCATCAACTCTCAATTTCCCCAATTTTTTTGAACTCTCCGGTGATGTGTAAGACGTCAATTTTCTGTATCTCCCGAATCCTAATTCAGGAAATTCTGAATCTCTCGCGTCTTTTAAATTTGGCAAGACACATTTACGAGGTGGTTTTGATGGTTTTGGTTTTATTATTGGCGGAGGGGGTCTGATAAAAGGCAGCGAGTCTAGACTAAAGTTCGAGGACGACGAGAAAATCAGAGGCTTTTGAGAGCTTTGAGAGGACATCGAGAAGTCAACGTCAATCAAATTCACCGAGTTTTGGGTCGGAGGTAATGGTGAACGGGAGCCAGCCTCCATTGACAATGCTGCATGATACTGCGCATCGTTCAGATCAACTCCTGTTGATATGTCACCTCTTAATAGTTTCTTCATTGACTTCATTTTCGATGATATGCAGCGGAATATCTCCTGCTGATTACTGTGCTCCAGGCGGAAGGAACCTTCCCCTGATTCGCATTTTCGCCCGGCTTCAAACGTAAATTTTCCGTCACGATAACCGTATTTCCGGATGTAGCGGTAGGGCCACGTGAATAAGACGGTTTCCCCGTCAACGAGCTTCATGTCTACGTCAGCGACAAGCAAGGTGTAATTTTTTTCTTCTAATCTGCAGCGTTTTGAGGCTTCTGTTTCCACTAGTTTCACGGAGAAGACACCTTCGCCACTTGTGCAATACAGATCGTTATCCTCTTCGATTGTTTGATTCGATGGAGGGGTCTGGTCAGGGAAGGCCACTTGTTGAAAAGCTGCTATCCAGTTTTTTGTGTCCAATTCGGTAAAACAACCGAAGTGGTGAGCACCTGTTTTCGTTACCACCTGAAGAAAAAAGAGGAGTGGTGAAGAGTTTTTTTTTGTTTTTTTAGAAGATCTCGAGAAGTAAGAAAAATAGAGCTATTTTTGTAGAGACCTTTTTTGTAGAGTATTTCGAGAGCTACAAAAAAGGTCTCCACTAAAATTTCTCTATCTCGCTTAGTTTCTGGGAGATTGATGGTTTTTGATTATTAATTGAGTACGAAGAATTGAAACAAGAATTTTCGTTCTTTGCTTTTTTAGGATATCTCGGAAACTAGGTGAGATAGAGCCATTTTTCATGAGCTCTTTTGTAACTCTTGAAATTTTCTAAAAATAGGTCATCATGAAAATGGCTCCATCTCGCTTAAATTCTGACCCATCTTCAAAAACTGGTGATAAAATAAAATTGATTTTTTCAAAAAGTTTAAAGTTGGGGTTGACGTACTGCAAAGACTCTTGGTTGATTGCTCGGGCCGATTTTCACGCAGTTTTCCAGGGTAATTATTCTCGGTGATGACTGTTGTCCCAGAAAATCTTCTCTGCTGTCGAAAATTTCTAATCTCTCGATTCCGTATTTGCTGGCTCTGAATAATTGACAGTATCTCTTGTGCCAGGTTTTCTAGAATTCGAGGGAAATAAGTGAAAATGGTTTTTTAAATAGATTTAGGAGTAGATGAGGTGAAATGAATACAGAAGGTAAAACGGACACTTGTTCGATTTGATATTTTATACTATCAAAATTACTCGAAATCGATGAAAATATTGGAGATAGATTTTTTCTGATGATTCCATTGGATAGCTGAGGAAATTTCCCATGGGAATAATATGTTAGAAATAATTTTTTTTTAATTTTCAAAATTCTCATTTTTTGCTCAAGATTTTAAGGTAAAATCCTTCTGTTTTTGAAAAATTTCAGGTTTTGAGAAATATCTCTGGTTCTATTTATCGTAGCGACCTGGGGCTGATCTCAATGAAATCTCATTTCCCATTAATTTATGTAAATAAGAAAAAATATCAATTTTCTGACTATTTATAGGACAAAAACTAATTTTCAGAAAATGAGCTATAAGTATTTGGAAAATTGATTTTAAAACATTTGAAGCACATAAATTGATGAGGAATGAGCTCACCTTTTATTTGAGATCAATCCCAGGTCACTACGACCAACAGAACCGGAGATATCGTCAAAAAAGTGAATTTTTTCGATTTTCGAGAGAAATACCCTTCCAAAACTTGGCCAAAAAAGTTAAATTTTCAGGAAAATTGAAAAAAAATCATTTTGACACATGTTTTTCACCTAAAAATTTTTCAGCTTTCCAATGGAATCATTAAAAAATTTCTATCTTGAACAGTTTAATTGGAATATCCATTTTACCCCATCTTCCCTCTAATAATTCATTTTTACCTTTAGTTGACTGAGGACACCCTGAGGTGGAAACAACAGCAGTCCCTGAATAACTGGCTCTTCAATTTCCATTTTAATTTATTCTTCCTCAGCGAAAATAATGGTTTAAACAATATCTTATCAGTTTCTTCCCAAAAGATAACACGCCTCTACTCCAACTATAAAAATAAAAGAGAAAATTTATAATAAAAATGAAAGTAAATTTTTTAACTGTAAATTCAGTTATTTTCTTTGACCATTTTCTCTTGAGAATATCTCGGAAACTAAGCGAGATAACACAATTTCACCCGAATTTTTTTTTGTGGAAGACTTCAAGAGCTCCGAAGAAGAATTGAGGTAAAATCGCTCTATATCTCTTAGTCTCCACGAATTCTCAAAAAATTATTGGAAAAAAAAATTCATTTAAAATAATTCTATTTTTTTGTCATCAGTTTTTTGAGAATAT
Source organism: Aleiodes leptofemur (assembly GCA_963942555.1). Classification (NCBI taxonomy): domain Eukaryota; kingdom Metazoa; phylum Arthropoda; class Insecta; order Hymenoptera; family Braconidae; genus Aleiodes; species Aleiodes leptofemur. The sequence continues at coordinate 14,365,150 of OZ012611.1, read as the reverse complement.
CTCGGAAAACAAGCGAGATAGAGCGATTTTGCCTTCATACTTTTTTGTAGCTATTGAAATTATCTACAAGAAAGAGGATCAGGATAAAATCGCCCTATCTCGCTTAATTTCCGAATTTGTCATTTAAAAAAAAATGACACAAATTTAATTTATTCTAAATTACTTTTTTTCATTTCACTAATTTCTTGAGAATATTTCGGAAACTAAGCGAGATGGAGCGACTTTACCATTATTTTTTTCCTAAAGATAATTTCAAGTGCTACAAAAAAGGATTAGGATCAAATCGCCCTATCTCACATACATTCCGCGCTATCCTAAAAAAAAAAAATTACCCAGTTTTATCTTTTCGCTCCAAAAAATCAATTCAATTTCATTCATTTCATAATAGCTCCGTAAATAATAGAGATACAAAATTTTTCAAATAAACTTTTTTGTAGCTTTTCTTTCCCTCTCAAAAAAATGTCTTCACAAAATTTTCCCCATGTCCCTTATTTCTCGAGATATACTCCAAAAATTATATGAAAAATCCACCAAATCATATTTTTTCTATAAAATCCTCAAATAAAAATCTAATAATAATTGAAAAATAATAAAAAATTAATATATACTGGAATGCCAACAGGAAAGAAAATATGAATCATGCGGTGGAATTTTATGTTCTAGGACAGCAGCATGTTTTCCTTATCTCTAAACACACACACAAAAAGAAAAAAGAAAAAAAATACAGAAATTCCTGTACTTCCCCTTCACTCAATAAATTCATAAAAATTTGATACTTACAACGCAATAATAATGATAATTTCCCATAAATGAGAATTTAAAAATTATCACTTCACATAACTCAAAAAAAAAAACAACAAGAATCCACAAATCTTGACACTGTTAAAGAATAATAGAGAAAAATAGGCAACAGGTGAATCAATAATAAAATCGATATTTCATGAAATTTCCATTGGACTTTCCCACAAATTAAATTCCACTGTTTTGTATTACACTCTACGTTATAACCGTGAGATCCTGGTTTTGTAACTGATAAAAATCCTTGTGAGTGAATGGCAGATCACCTCTTTTCTCGTATGCAGACTGCACACACATGTGTGGAAAAAAAAAATAATAAATGCGAACGCATAGAAGAGACGTTTGAGAGCGCCCTCAAGAAGTAAAAAAAAAGTCACTTTTTTTTTAAATCGATTTTTAGAAATAGTCTCGGTCGGTAAAAAAGAGGCACACATGATGATACTGGAAATAGCAGACATCTGACAATTTTTAGGATTTTTTCCTTCCTGATAGAAAAATTATTTAAAAAAAAAAGGCAAAATATGTACATATAGGAAATTTAAAGATCTGTGGGTGCGAATTTTTTAAATATTTTTCTGGCAATAATTCAGTTCTCAAGAAAAAATACACAAAATTATCAAATGTCTGCTAATTTCATCATCATCGCCCGTGTGTCCTTAGAGGAGTTTTCGGAGAATAAACGAGATAGAGCAATTTGGCTGGAATCATTTTTTGTAGAGAATACTAAGAACTATAGAAAAAGTTTCAACGAAAATTTCTCTATCTCACTTATTTTTCGAGAAATTTGAGAAGAATAAAAGAGAATGGAAAAACTTGTTCTGATTTCTGAGAATATTTCGGAAGTTAAGCGAGATAGCGTAAGTTTAGTTTGGACCTTATTTGTAGGGGATTCCAAGAACTATAAAAGTGGAAGGGGAGGGGGGGTGAATTTGCTCTATTTCGCTTAGTTTCTGAGATATTTAAGAAAAATACTGGAAGAAAGCATTTTGTTATTCATTTTTTGAGAATATCCCGGGAAATAAGCGCGATGAGAGGTTTTTACTTGAATCCTTCTTCGAAGTTCTTAAAATTTGCCGCGAAATAGGAATCAGGGGAAAAGGACGTATCTCCATTATTTTTCGAGATATTTTCAAAAAACTAATGTTGAAAACAAGCAGGCGTTCCTCGCTGGGTTGGCTGCTATTTTTTCTACGTTATCCTTTAAATCGCTATTCCTTCCTTTCAATTTCTGCTCATGAATTAGCAGGATGCTTCCGAATGGTTCTTCTTGAATTTTTTCTATCATCTCTCTCGAAAAACAATCATATATGCTAAATTTTACATAAAAAATCACTTTTTCACTTTTGATGTTCCCTTTTGGGTACAGTTTCTGATTGTCCTACGAAGGTGAGTAGAGGCTCATTCGAAAGAGAAAAATGTGTTCTTTCAGAAAACCAAATAAAAAATAGGGGTGTCCATTCAAGAAAATCGAGAAAAATGGCATTTTTCTGATTTTTTTTGGAAATATTGAGAAAAAAATACATTTTTCAATATAATAAGCGTAGAACTTCATCTAAAAATTCGAAAAATTGAGGGTTGGTTCAGCTCATGAACACGAATCTTTTGAGCTCCGTACCGATGGAATCGGATGAGTAGTTTGGAAGATACAGCCGATTTTCGGAAAAACTTCGATTCAAAATATCTCGAGAACCGTTCAGCCGATATGCCTCAGATTCAATCACAACCATCTTCATCAGAAACTACATATACAGAAAAAATTTGAAGTCTTTAAGTCAATTATTCATTGAGCTATCGTCGTAAAACCGAGTTTTTGAAAAAAAGCACAAAAAAATTAATAACTAATAGAATAATGGGATTGAATTCATAAAAATTCGCCAAAAGTTAGATATTATGGTTGCGAATCTCGAGTAGAATTTTGAACGGAATTCGTCTCACACAAATTGAGAAATTTCGAAAGATACGATTTTTCAAAAATTGATATATCTCAGAAACCATTGGACCGATCTTGCTGAAATTTTTATGGGACATACACTTCATCAAAACTGATATCTTGCCAAAATTTCAGATTTTTATCTCTCACCGTTCTCGAGTAATAGAGAGTCGTAAAGTCGTACATACAGACACACATACATACATGTCTACTTTTTTTCTCATTATGATTTCTCGACGTTTTGCATCATTTCGAGTCGTTTCCAATGAAAATTGGTATTTCGGAAAAAATTGCGAAAACAAAGCTTCCATTCGGAAGCAAAAATGGTAGATTTTCTTTTTTTTAAACATTTTTTTGAAAATATCGTAAGAACTAAGCGAGATAGAGCGATTTTGGTTCAATCTTTTTTGGTAGCTCTTGAGATGCTCTACAGTGAAAGATAATGCAGAAATTGCTCGTTCATTTTCCGACAATTCCTGACGAAAACGATTCAAAAGAAAAATTCGTTTTTTTCTGAGATATCTCGAAGAATAATCAAGATGGAATTTTTTGTAGAAAATTTTTTCATAACTCTGGAAATTCTCCTCATTAAGGAATACCATGGTGGTCCCAATTTCTGACACTTGAGAGTCAGTTTCTTTTTTTTTTAATTATTATTATTAATCCTTCCAAACCCTATATGGGTTTATTCAGAGATACATGAATTATGGACTTATTTAAAAAGTACAGTGTCTATAGATATTATTGGCATGTATAATGTTATATTATATCAAGTTATATTATATTGTAATACTACAAGTTTCAACAAATTCGTGATAGCATGAATCAAAGGCAACATTTGCTCATTAAATGGAATTCAATTCCTTCAATACATATTTGTTTTGCTAAACGAGCTCAGCAATTGAATATCAAATAATTTTTTTTTTCTTTAGTTATTGAAAAGTATTTGCCCTATTGGGTCATTGACATGCAGTGAATTAATACAATATCTATTTCTGACATATCTTGGTAATTTATAGCTAAATTTTAATTTCACATATTTATAGAAAATTATAAATCAACTTTAGTTTGATGGGGTTCGTCGAAGACAGGAATACCTCAACGGAGTATGGAGATTGACATTTGATTTTTCTTAATTCATTTAACATAGTATCTCTCTCTTCATCATATTAAATAATATACTATACATTCAAATATATAACTGAGAAGTTTGTAAAAACAGTCAGTTACTGGGACACTGTCAGAAACCGGGGCCACCACGGTAAGTCCGTCTTTTTATCGATTTTCCGAGAAAAATAGTGTCTGTCGGTAAAACAGAGGCGTGCACGTGCGTCTGCTGAAGAGATGGAGTAATTTCGAGGACTTTTTTATTTTTTCAAAAAGATGATAATTGTTGCATCATTCGCGGATTTCACATGAACTCGGAGGTGAAGACTGAATTGATTAATTCATTTGTGGGTCGAGGACAAAAATCAGATATTCCTGAATTTTTTGAAGTTTTTGGGAATCTCAGGGTAACCTCAACATGTATCGGAGTGAAAAAAACACCGGAGATGTCAAAAGAGGCTCCAAAAATGTCTTCTGGTCATCGATGATTGTGAGTTTATTTATTTCACTAAGAAAATGGATTTTTTTAATGATTATGAAGTTTTTGGACGGAATGGATTTTATTTCGTCATTTTTTGGCAGATAACTTGAAAACTAAGCGAGATAGAGCGATTTTATTTCAATCCATTTTTGTAGCTCTTGAAATTCTCTACAAAAAAGGACTCTACAAAAATTTCGCTATCTCAATTAGCTTTCAAGATATTTCTAAGAAAAGATTGAAAAGAATTGAATTTCCTGGCTTTTTATGATTTCCTTTATCAAATATCTCGGAAACTAAGCCAGATAGAGCGATTCTGTCATATCTTTCTTTGTAGCTTGAGAAGTTCTCTACGAAAAAAGATTCGAGCGAAATTGCGCTATCTCACTTAGTTTCCGAGATATTCAAAGTTTTTTAAAATGAATTGATAGTGGAGAGAGAAAAAAAGACAAATCGACTTATTTTTGTGATCATTATTTGTTGGATCTTTCGGAAATTACGCAAGATAGGGCAAATTTAGCAGAAAACTTTTTTGTAGTTTTTGAAATTCTCTACAAAAAAGGTTCAGGGCAAAACCGTTTTATCTCGCTTAGTTTCCGAGAAATTCTCAAAAAAAAACGTGGAATGAAACAAAACAATGTCAAATGAGTCTATTTTTTGTCATTTGTTTTTTTTTTTCTTATATACCGGAAACTAAACGAGATAAAGCAATAAATCTCAATCCTTTCCTCTCGAAATTCTCTACAAAACTGCACTAGCATAAAATCGCGCTATCTCCCTTACTTTCCGAGATATTTAAAAAAAAACTGGTGACAAAATTGAATTTGACAATTTAGCTAAAAATTTCATATTCTTTTTCTTTTTAACTGAATTTTGTGGTTTTACAGTCAGGAGCAGCTGCTGGGGTTGTCTGCGATGTCGTCTTCTTTCCCATGGACACAGTGAAGACTCGATTGCAGAGTCAGCACGGGTTTGCAAAGTCCGGGGGCTTTAGGAATCTCTACAAGGGCCTCGGACCAGTTGTCGCTGGTTCCGCGCCAATAGGTGATAATTTTGTTTTAATCTCCAAGATGAAGTTCCTGATTTTTCGTTACTCGTGCTATGAGCATGATACTGCCTCTTTGACAAAAATCGTAATATAAATGACTATACGGGTAATTGTGACTTGAAACTTTACCAATTCTCTCTTTGAAATGTTTACTATCGTTAGATATACTTATAATTGATGAGTATTTATTGAATGTATAAGAAAAATATATTTATGTTGAGTAAGATGATGAACAACTGGCAGAGTGCTCATTATGCGAGTTACCCTGATGGATCGATCGATTGCATATCGATCAGACAGTCGATTTTTTCACAAACTCGACTGTCATGTGACCACGATGCGACTGCTATGCGACTGCAATGCAGCTGCGATCCGATCGCATCGTGATCGAATCACAGTCGATTCCGTGAAAAAATCGACTGCCCTGTCGCATGATTCACCAGGGTAAGGTGTTTCTGTCAGTATAGTCGAAAAAAAGTTAAATTTTTGGATAAAATCGTTAATAACAATTGATACGAGATAAAATTCTCAAATTTGATGAAGTGAATCTGTAAAGAATGTAATGAGGAATAAAATTAGTCTTAGAAACAAAAAATCAATTGAAAATTGGAAAATTTTCTGTGCTTTTTACATTCCTTCATTTTTTCAAGTTTTGATGGAACTTTCAAAACCCACAGAAAATCTTACAATTTTCAACCAATTTCTCATTTCTAGGACTTGTTTTATTTCTCATTACATTCTTTACAGATTCACTTCATCAAATTTGACAATTTTATCTCGTATAAATTGTTATTAATGATTTTATACAAAAGTTTAACTTTTTTTTTTGACTGTAGAGACAGAAACACGTTAAATCGTCGACTCAATTTTTCCCCAACGTTGCCAGCCTTCACCCGAAACCTCTCAGCCGACAAAAAATTCTGATCCTTTCCATTTCAATGAAAAAGTAAACCTTAACATTTTTTAATAAAAATGTGAGCAAATATGAATAATGATTAGTTATTATCATGACTATAAATATATTTCGTTACTATCTTGCAAATTGGCAACATCGCATTTCATTTAATACGGGCGACACAGTGCTCGCCATGCTATGAACGACGTTGGGTAATTGAGCGCGAATAACGAAAGTTTAAGGTAATCCAAGTAGTTCCGGCAATCTATTTTTCCTTTTCAAGCTTGGTCACGTTCAATAGAGTAGCATAAAGAGATTTTTTAAAAATTTAGTTCACCCCATGTTACCGAACAAAAAAGGCCAAAATTAATTTTTGAAAAAAATTAAATTAACATTAGAACCCCATAAGCTAGGTTCAGTTTCAGTTTCATTGCAACAATTCATGGTCACAGACCTATTTTTCCCCTTATGTAACCATACATATTCTTGTTCATCAGAATGTCTATTAATTTTCGAAATCATGAAAAATGCATGTTACCGGACATATAGCGACGATTAATTCAATTAATTACATGAAAACATCAATGGCGGCCATATTGGTATTTAAAACGCGAGGATCCTCCAATCCCAGTCCTCGATGCTGGAACAGCGTGATTCAAATTCGGAACAATATTGAATATTTATAATATTATTCAACAACAATTTACTATTGTGAATATCGTTTTAATAACGGTAAGATGTTATGAAATCGAAATAATTAGAATATTTATGATAACTCAGAAAAATAAATGACAAAAGTAGATCATTTGGACCTGCTACTAGGATTACCTTGAAAGAGTGAAATTTTTGTGTTTCAGCCTCACTCTTCTTCGTTACCTACGAGGGATTCAAGGAGATTGTGCAGCCGAAAGTTGATCCCAAGTATCATAGCTTCGTGCACATGGGTGGAGCAGCATGTGCTGAAATCGTATGTTTTCTGATTGATCAAACGATTCTTTGAAGCTCATCGTCTCCAAAATATTCGCAGTTTGATTTTTCTTCATTAATTTCCTTTTTTCAATTTTTTATCTAAAAAGGTGTCTTGTCTCGTCAAAGTACCAGTGGAGGTCCTCAAGCAGAGGAGACAGGCACTTCTCGCCAATGCGCATCCCATTGCCCTAGGTGTCAGGACACTTTATCGAGGATACGGTAGCACTTTACTCAGGGATTTGCCCTTTGGTTTCCTGCAAATGCCACTCTGGGAGTATCTCAAATTGTGCTGGAAAAGGAGAGTTGGGAGGGAATGCACTCCAATCGAAGGAGCAACTGCTGGAGCTTTGTCTGGTACTTAAGAAAATTCTTGATACATTGGAGACACCTTTTTCATACCTGGCACTTTTTTTGTAGCTCTAGAAAATAATTGAATCTTTCTTTCAGTGACATTTTCGGCAGGAGTAACGACGCCACTTGACGTTATTAAAACGAGGATTATGCTGGCCCATCAGTCACAGAAGAAAGTCAGGATTTTGGCAACTATGAAAGAAGTCTACAGGGAAAAAGGAATAAGAGGGTAATTTTATTAAAAAATTGAGTGAAATAAAAAAATGTAAAAATTCAATAGTATTTTGAGAATATCTTGGAAACTATGAGGTTTAGGGGAAAATGTTAAGAGATTTTTTTTGTGGAAAATGGAATTCTCTATAAAAAAAAAGGTGTCTTGCCATTTTCCACTCAACCCAATGATTTCAGAGAAATCCCCAGAATACGAGAGGAAAGAATGGGCACAAGGGGTAAAACGCACACGTATTAGTTTTGGTATTTTATACTATAAAAATTACTCGAAATCGATGGAAATATTGGAGATAGGTTTTTTTCGATGATTTCATTGGAAATCTGAGGAAATTTGTCATGAAAATCATATGTCAGAAATAATTTCTTTAAATTTTTCACAAATTTCATTTTTTGTTCAAAATTTGAAGGTGAAAGGTTTCTGTTTTTGAAGAATTTCAGTTTTTCGGGGATATTCCTGGTTCTATTGGCCAAAAAAGTCAAATTTTCAAAAATTGTAAAAAATTAATTTTGACAATAATGTTTTCCACCTAAAATTTTTTCATCTCTCCAATGGAATCATTAGAAATTCTGTATCTCGAACCGTTTAATTAGAATATTCATTTTTTCCGACCGTCCCCTGAATGTATTCATGAATCAATTATTTTTTTTCCAAGATTATTCACTGGATGCACATTGAGAGCAGTTGGTTTCACAGTTGGAGGCTTCGTATTCTTCGGGATTTACGAACAATCACGATACCTTTGTGCAACAATTATCTTCCCAGAATCATCTGTTCATTGATAGTTAGAAAAATTGAAAGAATTTAGATCCACAATTAAAACTCGTCCGTGAGTTGTGGAAATTTTATTTATCACATAAATATAAATATAAAATTAATTCTAAAAAAAAGACCAAAAATCAGTGTTTATGAAGATTCTTAATGACAGAAATTAAATTATGAAAAACAACTATTTATAAAATTGAGTATTTTATAAATTCTTTATTGAGATTCAATTTTTTGTAAATAACATTTAAACTAAGCCTATCCTGCGTAATAAAAAATACAATTTTTATTATTAGCATTAACATCTACAGCCTTTTTCCCTTCTCTGAGCGAAAAAAAATTGAATACTCATTTTTTCAATCATCAAACGATCACTCACAACATGTCATTCTTGTTTTTAATGCAAAAAAATTAATGAAAAAAAAAGGGAATTACGATTATCACGTATGTAAATAATTTTTTTCAGTTCTGAATTATTAGTACCCTCTGTAATTCAAGAATTTTTTGTAAATTAGTTTGTTTTAACATTTAATAAAAAATAATTGAGGTAATTTTTGTTAGATTATTGTTCATTAAATTACTATCTTCGATGCAAAAAGGCACAGCATGATGATCCCTTGTCGTTTGTTGAGAGACTTATTAATTCTTGTTTGAGCTCCTCACGATTTCCGGGATCTGAGAGAAAGTCTTTAGCTATTTCATGGAATAATTCATCTGTAAAAATATTATAATTTCAATTTTTATGTTTTGTTTTATGAAAATTAGGAGAAATAAGGAAAAATATTTGGGATAGGATTCTTCTGATGATTCCATTGGAAGGCTGAGGGAATTCGCTGTAGAAAACATGTGTTGGAATTGATTTTTGATATTTTTTTGGAAAATTCTAGTTTTTCAAATGAAATTGAAAAACTCCACTTTTTTTGAGTAAAATGAGAATTTTGGAAAAATGAAGGGACATGTTTTTCCTTGATGATTTCATTGAAAAGCTGAGGAAATTTGCGGTGAGAAACATGTGATGGAATTGATTTTCGGCGATTATTTTGGAAATTCGAGGATTTTCGAGCAGAACTAGGGGTCAATTCCTTTCCATTTAGCGAAAATTTTGAATTTTTGAGGAATGTCTCTGATTTTAATGGGCATATCATGGAAATTCGAATCGGAGGTGAAGGATGAGATGTTTTGCCATCGATTATGGGATTTTCAATTAATTTTCATCAATTTTTAAAATAGGCATAGTGAAAAAACTTATTTCCCAAAAGACTATAATCACTCAAAAATCGATATTTTTCATGTCCGAATCCCATGAATCGATGGAAAATAATCTCACCATTCACCTCCATTCAGAATTTTTAGGCTCGGACCAATAAATCGGGGAAATCCTTAAAAAACCGCAATTTTTCAAAAATCAAAAAAATTAAAATTTTCAAAATCTATGAAAAATCTATTTTGGCACAGGTTTTCTATCGGAAATTTTTTCAGCTTTCTACTGGAATCATTAGAAAATATCCATCTCCCATCGCCTCATCAGAATCCCCCTTTTCTTCCACATTTCCCCAAAATCTCAAAATCACGTGCAGTTTATTGTGAAAATATCTCGAAAAAGAAGAGATTTACGAGAATTTATCAAGAAACCTTTTTTGATGAGCAGAAAATCTTTCTACAAAAGAGGATTCAACGAGAATTGCCATATTTCGTTTAGTTTCGGAGATATTTCGATAAAATGACAACTTATAACAATAACAACTTTCTAGATGATTTCCAATCGTGATAACATGTGATAATTTCTTGAAGAAAAGAATCAAAACTATTTCCTCTGTAATACCACATATTTTTTAATTTTTTATTATATCTAATGTAAAATAAACGTTCGGAGAATTCTTTCTAATGATATTCAAAAATCTGTTTTCGATATTTGATGAATCGCGAAATCAACGAGGTAGTGAATGCCTAAATGAAGGCCTTATTTATAATGCATTTGACTGTATGAATTTCAAAGACTGTTTTTTAGATGATTTTCAATCGTGATAGTATGTGATAATTTTCTAAAGAAGAGTGTCAAAACTGTTTTCTCTGTAATATAACATATCTTTCAATTTTTTATTATATCTAATGTGGAATGAACATTCAGAGGATTCTTTCCCAAGACCCATTGTAATAACTATGTTTTGTATAAAAAATTTCAATGCGATTCTACTTAATAATTATATATCTTGTATTATTGGCTTCGATGGGCATATTTGCCTGGAGTCTTAGTCAAATAAACATTAAACATTAAACTTACGGATATTTTCTCCAGTTTTACTGGATGTAATGAATAATTTGGATTGTATCCCATCGGCATAAGCTTTCACAGCTTCCAAACTTGGCGCTGGCTCATGACCAATACTCAATAAATCATTTTTTGTGGCACACAGATATATTTTACATTTTTCCTCCACACTCCTCAATTCTCTCACCCAATGTTTCGCTCTGTTGAAGGTAATTTGGTTTGAAATCTCATAGCATACGATTGCTGCTCTTGCTCCTCGATAATAAATCTTTGTCATGGAATCATACCTAAAGACATGATTCAAGAAAAATGTAAATTCATTTGTACAGTAAACAAGCAGAGGCGTTATATCCCGTGCGTTATTCGCAAACCCCACTCCTTACGCGACATTTAATATTTTGCCAATTCAATTGGCAAAATGCTTCCGAATGAAATTTTTTTTTTTGTTTTTTTTTTTTCATTTCTTTTTCGAATGAAATTTAAGACGGTATTCATGAAATTACTATTTATATTTTTCATTATTCCAAATGCAGTAACAAAACATGATCTTCTCAACAAATATGTACTTATGAGGACGAATTCAATGATGGTTCGATCTTTGGTGACTTTTTTCATTCATTTTTTCAAAAAAAAAAAAAACAATCCATTTTTCAATCATAAATGGAAGACCCTACGACAAATCTGAAAAAAATGGAATTCGGGTTCCAAATAGGATTCCTATTTTTTCCGATTGTCGTCAGAACAAAATGTACTCATTTGGTAGAAAAAATTGTCTATTTTCGAATGGTGAAATAAAAAATAGTAGTGTTCCTAGGGAGGAAGCTAAGAAAAACCGTGATTTTTGAAAAAACTAAGTTATCGAAAACTCTTATAAGAGACTGCCTCTGAAAAATCTGAAATTCTCACCATTTGTGGGGCTCATTGAGATGAATCTTTTGAGCTGAACTTGGGCGAAATCGCTCCAGTAGTTTTCGAGATATAACCTCTTTCCATCAAATGGTTTTTGTGCAATATCTCAGAAACTACTGGACCGATTTCGCCCAATTTCAATACCAAACTTTTCGTTTATTAGATGCACAAACCCACGAAATTTTGAGTCTCTAACTCAAATAGTTTTTGAGCTATCGTGTATACAAAATTCAGGATAAAAAAACCTTGTAATTGAAATGATCCGCAAACGAGAAATCGCAGCAAAATTTACCCCGAGTGAAAATTGTGTGTTCAAATGAGATAAATTTCATCGCTGAGAGTGGGGGCTGTGAATCAATTTTTCGCAGAGAAAAATCGAAAAAACGATTTTACGAAAATTTGATTTTTCTCAAAAAGTACTCAACCGATTTCGCTCAAATTTCACGGAGAGCAATTTGCATGGGGAGAGAAAGTACTGTTGAATTTTCAGGTCACCAAGTATTACCGTTCCGGAGCAATGAGCTGATATCTGTCACACAAACACACACACACACACACACACACACACACACACATACATACAGACATTTTTTAAAAATGTCATTTCTCGACGTTTTGGAACATCCTGAGTCATATTCCGATGAAATCTCGAGATCGAAAAAAATCGCGTTTACAATGCTTCCATTCGGAAGCAAAAAAGGTGAAATTCAGGGATTTTTATTTTTTGGTCAGTTTTAATAGAATATCTCGAAAAATAGAGGGGATACGGAAATTTGTGAAAGATCTTTTTTGTGGAGGAAAATCGGAGCTAAAAACAAGGTCTCTACTAAAATTTCGTTATCTCGCTTAGTTTCCGAGATATTCTCCAAAAACTCATGGGAGAATTCAGTAGTGAAAAAAAATCAAATGACACGATTTTTGTAACGTTTGTTTTTTTAAAAAGGATTTTGGAAACTGAGCGAGATAGCGAAATTTTTGTAGAGGCCTTTTTGGTAGTTCTACGTCTCCTCTACAAAAAAGGTTTCCATCAAAAATTCGCTATCTGGCTCAGTTTCCGAGATACTTTTCGAAAACCACTAAAAAAATTCAAATATCCAAAGAAATACGATTTTCTTTCTTGTTCGATTTGAAGAATATCTCAGAAACTAAGCGAGATAGCGAAATTTTTGATTGAACCTTTTTCGTAGCTCTTCAAATTCTCTATAAAAAAGATGTCCACTGAAATTCTCCTATCTTCCTTCATGTCCAAGATATTGTCATAAAATCTAATTCAACTCGCAAATTAATTTAAAAAAATATTTTATAATCAACACCTCTCACTTCCAGCAGTGTCCCAAATTCCCAGTATTAGTTTTTCTTCATCGACCTCCATTTCCTTCGATGCAAAAGCAGCTCCAATCGTCTGATAAACAAAAAAAAATCATTGAAAAACAATTTTTAATTGTTTTTTTTCTTCAAAATTCAACTTACATTTTGATAAGTTGTTGATTCATTGAATCTCTCATTAACAAATCTCTCCATAAGACTAGTTTTTCCAACAGCTCCATGACCAAGCAGGACAATTTTTAAATCCACCCGATGCATTGTTAATTTATTTGTGCTCTTCTTGTTTTTTTTGTCTATTTTACGATTAATACTGTGTGAATCAACCACAATGTCATGAGCTTATCTCATTTTTATCTATCACTGCGTCATGTTTCAGGTTATGGCCCAACAAAGGCATCAATTACTCGCAACACAAAAAAAAAAAAGAAAAAAAATCACAGAAAAATCGTGAGTTGAGAGCTAATTAAAGGGGAATGACAGGCATTAAATACTGATTGATTATTGATCTCTGACAGAAAATTAAAAACATCGTTTCTGGATATGAGAACGAGTGAGAGAGAGTTTCAGCAACTCTGGTGGAAGAATCGTCACTTATTTTTTGAAATTGGATTTTTTTTAGCGGCTAAGGTAATCCTAGTGACAGGTCCAAATGATCTACTTTTGTCTTTTATTTTTCTAAGTTATCATAAATATTCTAATTATTTTGATTTTATAACATTTTACAGTTATTAAAACGATATTCACAATAGTAAATTGTTATTAAATAATATTATAAATATTCAATATTGTTCCAAATTTGAATTACGATGTTCCAGCATCGAGGACTGCGATTGGAGGATGCTCGCATTTTAAATACCAATATGGCCGCCATTGATGTTTTCATGTAATTAATTGAATTAATCGTCGCTATATGTCCGGTAACATGCATTTTTCATGATTTCGAGAATCATTAGACATTCTGATGAACAAGAATATATATGGTTATATAAGGGAAAAATAGGTCTGTGACCATGAATTATTGCAATGAAACTGAAACTGTACCTCGCTTATGGAGTTCTAATGTTAATTTGATTTGTTTCAGAAATTAATTTTGGCCTTATTTGTCCGGTAACATGGGGTAAACTAAATTTTAAAAAAATCCCCTCATGCTACTCTATCGAAAGTGACGAAAATTGAAAGTGGAAAATAGATTGCTGGAAAACTAGTTGGATTACCTTGAGGCGCTAATATGGGAGCAGTTTAGGAACTCGGAAAAGGTAAAAATAGGAGAAATCGGGGTTTTCTGACAGTTTTTTTTGGGAATATCTGAGAAACTAAGCGATATAGGGCAATTTTGTACGAATAATTTTTTGTAGCTCTTGAAATTTTTTACATAAGAAGATGAGCTTAAAATTGTTCTATCTCGCTTAGTTTCCAAGATATCTTTAAAAAAACTAATTTAAAAAAAATGAACTTATTCTAGAGAAATTTTTTGTTGAAATAATTTCTTGGAACTATCTTGGAAACTAAGCGAGATAACGCAATGTTTACAACAACCTTTTTTTTGTAGTCCTTGAAATTTTCTACAAAAGAAAATCCTAGCAGAATCGCCCTATCTCTCTTAGTTTCCGAGATATTCTCAAAAGAGAAAAATCCTAAATAACTAAACAAAAATAATTCTATTTTTTTTAACGTTCATTTTTTAAAGATATCTCAGAAACCAAGCAAGGTAGAGCAATTTTACCCGAATCTTCTTTTGTAGCTCTTAAAATTCTTTAAAAATATGAATTCTACTAAAATCGCTCTATCTCCCTTAGTTTCCAAGATATTCTTAAACAAAGATCGGAAAAATGGATTCTTCACTTTCGCTCCTTATTTGCGTTCTCAAACTCCACCATTACACACCTTCCCAAAACGTCCGCCATTTTGTCAATCTTGTTTACGTTTCATAACCCACGGTGCTCTATTCAGCGTTTGTGTTTCGTTTCAATTCGGAGCGTGCTTTACGAGAATATTTACCCAAATATTTTCATTATTTTTGTGACTAAATCCACTTTTTGGATTACGAAATTAACAATTTCGACGTTTAAAGGCATCAGAATAATTCGAAAAATTTGAGATGTCGATCGGTGTGCCAATTAAAGTGCTGCATGAGGCGGAGGGCCACATCATAACCTGTGAAACTAATACCGGCGAAGTTTACAGAGGCAAACTCATCGAAGCTGAGGACAATATGAATTGCCAAATGCAGGGGATCACAGTTACTTACAGAGATGGAAGAGTAGCACAATTGGAGAATGTTTATGTACGGGGATCGAAAATAAGATTTCTCATATTACCAGACATGCTGAAGAATGCACCGATGTTCAAGAGACCTGGGGGCAAGGGATCGGGCACTGCTGGACGTGGAAAATCAGCGATACTGCGAGCACAGGGTAATTAAAATGGGTTTTACTTTAGAAATTTTGTAATTTTGGGATTTTTTAAAAAAACTAATTTTTTTTGTTCATTTTTTGATGATATCTCGGAAATTAAGCGAGATAGGGCGGTTTTTGTAGAGACCTTTTTTTTAGAGGATTTCAAGAGCTTCAGAAAAGGATTCGGGTGAAATTGCCTTATCTCGCTTAGTTTCCGAGATATTCTCAGAAAAAATAGTTAAAAAATGGTTTTTTCATGTTTTTACTTTTTCACCACTGAATTGTGTCTCTAGTTTTCAAATTGAAAAAAATTCTATAGAATTTTTATTCTCAAATTATCTTTAAGGGGTAACGGAAAACCCAGTAAATTTCAAATTTTCAAATCCATTGTTTAATATCAATTATGATTTTTTTTGCATTAAATATCAGAAGCATCGACTTTCTAATTTCCTTCCCCAGTCGTTGCCACTTTTCTATCATAAAAATATTGATAAATATCGTCAAACAATTGATTCGAAAATTCAATTAATATGAGGCGTTCCATTACCCCTTAACCGTCTATCTACTGGTCGTGTCATTCTATTTCCCGAAAACTTGAAAATAAAAGAAGTCAAGTCTCAATATCTTATCCGAAATATCTAACGACAGATCATCTAGGCCAAAATATCTAATTTCAAAATATCATGTGACGCCTATACTTTAAAATCACTTATATTTTATTAGATATTTCGCCGTTTAATCTTTAAGCATTAGATATTTCGGATTAGATATTTGGACATGCAACGAAAATTAAACGAAAATTTGCTAATTAATGTTTTTTTTTCTTTCAGCGAGAGGAAGAGGCAGAGGACAGAATCAAAGAGGAAGAGGCACTGGTTCAGCACCCTGGCTCAATCAGCAGACTCAGCCTGGTGGTTCAGCACCTGGTAGAGGCAGGGGTTAATCTTGTATTCAATATTTTTTCACTAAGATTCATAGATTTAAGGATCATCAAGAGCTGAGGCACTTCGTCGACTCCAGTTACGATCGATCAGTCAATTTTTGTATTTTGAAACAGAGAAGTGTGAAAAATATGCGATTTTCTTGAGGAGTTTGTGGAAGAATGATGTGCAGTTGTAAATGCTGAATTGTGAAATAAAACTACTGTTTTTTCATGATAATTGAGTTTTATTCAATATTTCCGCAGTTTTCAGTAAATATTTAGTAAATATCTTTTTTTATTAAATATCTAGCACAAAAATCGTGCTATCTCACTTACTTTCCTTTTTGGAGATATTTGAAAAAAAAACTAGCAAAGTTGAGGAATTTGGGTTTTCTTCAATTTTAATTTATTTAAAAAAATATAAACATATATGTATTTTTAAATTAATGGCGCCAATGTGTGTCTGCGCTTGCGCAGTACTCAAGTAACCTCAAAAAATTAAAAGTAACGCCTGTGCACCTCTTCCAACATTAATTTGTTGAAAAAATTAAATAAATTCCAAAAATATTTAATTTATGAGAGAAAAAAAAATAGAAAAATGTCGAATCTCTACGACCAAATAAAGCTTCTGTACGATCAACAGCTTTACTCCAATGTAATATCACTCGTGAGTAAAATTTTGAAAATGTCAATCAAGTAAAGTAGTGCTTCTTTGAAGTTTGAAATAATCAATGAAAAATCGTGTAAAAAAGTTTTTTTCATTATTTTGAAGGTATCTCGAAAACTATCAGATGAAGAGAAAAAACACAAGGGACCTTTTACGCAGAGAATTAAATTCTCCACGAAAAAAGTCTCGTGATATTTTCCTCTAAACTCAACGGTTTTCGAGATATTTCCAAAAGAATGTGTGACTAATGCTTTTGACTTTTTTGAATGTTTAAATAATTAATTAGCAATTAATTGATTTATTTTAGGCGAATTTGGTTCTGTCACTCAGTGATCATAATGGTGATCTCGTTACTCCAACTGCAAAATTTCTCATCTACGTGCACTGTGCAGATTCTCATTTTCACCTTGGAGAATACAGAAAAGCCGAATCTTTGTACAAAAAATCACTGCAATTTCGTAAATTTCTGTTGAAATCAAAAGGCGCGACAAAACCATCGCAAGAGAGTCACAAAGATTTATCATCGGATATCGATATTAAATATCAGATTCACGTTTGTTTGATCAAGCTGAAGAGCCAATTGGAGGCTCTGCAAGTGCTCCAGAGTGTTCCAGCCAAACAGAGAACTGCTAAGGTGAATAAATGTAGAAAGAAACTAGAGTCATTAATTTAACAATACTAAATAATTGTCAAATGAACGTTCAATCAACAGTTGATTTGTTTGAATGAACGAAATTCCGTACATTTAACAACTTTTTTTAATTATTTCAAAAAAAAATTGGCTTATTTGCAAAAAAAAGTTTAAATTATTTCAAAAAAGGACCAATGAAACAAATATTTGATAGTTTCTACCACTTTTTTTTTCCCCTGTGTAACCGCCTCATTCTTATGCCCATTCTACCCCACTTTCACCTCATTATCTCTCTTTTCAGATAAACATGGCACTAGCTAAAATCTTCCAAGAGCAAGGAATGGAACGTTCCGCAATTACAACATACAAAGAAGTATTGCGCGAGTGTCCATTAGCTCTGGAAGCAGCTGAAGGACTGTTGTCTCTTGGGGTCAAAGGTATTGAAGTAAATTCGCTTATCGTTGGATCATCAGCAAATCTACCGAATCTCGATTGGCTCAACACGTGGATAAAGGCACATGCTCACATACACAACAGAGAATATAATCATGCTATCACAACACTTCGTTCACTAGACAATGTTAATTTTTTGAGGGACAATTTCGATTTATTAGTTACAATGGGAGAGTGTTATTATTATTCTGGCGATGATAAAAATGCATTGGCTTGTTTGAGAAGAGCCAGGACTATCGAGCCAGACACTACCAATGGGTAACGATTTTTTGCCTGATTATTTTCATAATCAAAAAATCATTTTTATGAAACAAATGAAAATTCTTTTTTTCCAATAATTCGTTTTCATGGAATATCTCGAAAACTAAGAGAGATAGAGCGTTTTTGCTGGAATCCTTTTTTTTGTCGAGAATTTCAAGAGCTAGTAAGAAGGATGCAAGAAGAATTGTGCTATCTCGCTTAATTTCCGGGATATTTCCAAAAAAACTGGAGTTCCATCACTAAAATGTTTCATAAATTTAAAAAAAATGCTATTATTCTCCAATATTTAATGATAAAATCGGATTATTACAGATTGGATCTTTACGCTTCAGTTCTCCACAAGACCGGTCACACCAAAGAGCTCGAAAAATTGATTCCAACTATAACAACAACCGGTGAATGCACATCCGAAGTTTACGTAGCAATGGCATACGCTCTACATGCAGCACGTAAATTGAATCGCGCTAATACATTAACGACACAGGCTATGAATTTGAATCCATCGAACGTCGAGGCGATTATATTGCGTGGTAATATTTTGATCGAGCAGAAGAAGTATCAGGATGCATTGCATCAGTTCAGACAGGCGATGCAGTTGAAACCGTATCGATATGAGCCCCATAAAGGCTGTGTCGATTGTTTTGTTGGAATGCATCGACTCAGAGAGGCTCTCAACATCGCTAGCAGTGGGTGCAAACAGTTGGGCCATACACCGCGCGCAATTTCGGTAAAAAGATCAAATTTATTTATTTATAAATTCCGGAACCCAGTGAAAAATTCAATTTTTTAATTCAAGGGAGTGGAGGTAAACCATTGAAGCACTCGGAAACTAAGCAAGATAAAGCAATATTTGTGGTGACCTTTTTAGTAGAGAATTTCGAGAGCTACAAAAAAGGTCCCAACAAAAATTTCGTTATCTCGTTTAGTTTCCGAGTGCCTGAACGAAATGAAAAAAATTGAACTATTTTCAGTTTTGATTAAAAAAAAAAATTACTTTCAGTTGTATGCATCAGTATTGATGAAGGATCCAGTGTCTGTACCAAAGGCGAAAAATCTCCTGGAGAAAGCCCTAGCCCAAGATGAGTCCTATCTACCCGCAGTTTATTTCCTCGCCGAGATTTACGAACAGGAAATGAATTTAGAACTGGCCATTGAGCTTTTGGAACGTCAGGTTGACATTCAGCCGACCTGCAAGCTTCATCAGATGCTGGGAGATCTTTGTGCGAGAGTTCACAATGAGGAAAAAGCTATGGATCATTACTCAATTGCCCTCAGTCTTGATCCAAGTAACAGGAGAGCTCTCGAGGGTATGCACAGACTTGACAGTACAGCTTCGAAATTCGAATCAACTTATTACATGACAGTTGGTGAAGAACATGCAGACACAACATTTGATGTTGGTGATGGATTACCGGATTCAGACAACGATGAAGCCAATGAGGAGAGTGAAACTGAAGCTGTCTGGTCTGACATGGATCTAGAGGCGAACAGTCAATAGTGACGAATAAATAAAATCGAAAAGTTAATTTAAAAGTCAATTTTTTCTCCGCTCTTTTTTTTGAAGCATCTTAGAAACAAAGCGAGATAGAGTAATTCTGCCATCATCCTATTCTGTAGCTCCTAAAATTCTTTGCAAAGAAGGATAAAGATAAAATTACTATATCTCGTTTAGTTTCGGAGATATTGACAAAAAAAAGAACCTGGAAAAAACAAATCCAATTTTACCTCTTCGCTATTCATTTAATTTATTTTTTTGTGAAGAGAATCATATTTGTCTCGAAAGACTGATTTATTTATAATTATTGATGTACAATTAATTATCTGGTTCAATCATGTTATTGTATTTTTGCGTTAAAACGCACTACGATTTTTTTGAAAATTATAACTTTAAGTTTCATCGGCAGTAAAATAATCAAACAGAGTTTATTGCTTTTTTTTTTGTTGAATATCTCGGAAACTGAGGGAGAGAGCGAAATTTTTGTCGAGAATTTCTACAAGTACAAACAAGATATCTACGAAAAATTTCCCTATCTGCTCTGGATTTCGAGATATTTTCAAAGGAGACAAATACCTATTTAGAATCAACTCAAACCACTCCACTAAATTTCCTCCAGATCTCAGAAAACGATGGAGATTACGAAAATTTTGTGGAAATCTTTTTCGCAGAGAATTTAAAGAGCTACGAGAAATGTATCTACTGAAATTTCTCTACCTCTATTATTTTCCAATATATATCGAGAAAAAAAATCAATCAACTTGTACTTATCTATAACTTCATGAATAAAAATAAATAGACATAATGGAGTTAAAATAGCATCCCAGCAAACTCGAGTACAGTTAATCCCTTATTTTTTTAATGCCATATCAAAGATGATATTTTTCTACATTTTTCTGAATTTTTTCGTTATTCTTGTCCATGTAGTTTCTGAGATATGAATTATCAAAGTTACTGAAAATAGCGGTGGTGGAGATAAAACGCCCTAAATCGGACGGAACTAGCGAAATTACTGAAAAACCACAGGGTTGACCCATTATTTAAAAACAATTGGCGAAGAGAACAGCATTTTAACTAAATAATAGAAGAAAAAAATATTCAATTCGTCGTATAGTTATTGAGAAATTTTAATTAGAAGGCAGTCGTAACTATTTGCCTCTCTCTCTATCTCATGCATGTGATAGGAGATTAGTAATGTTAAAAAAAAATCGAGAAACAAAAAAAAATTATATTTACAAGCTGAAGATATGACTTTCGAATAGTTTAGTCACTTTTTCGGGTAAATTAAAGCACATTTTCCCGAATTATCAGCAATTAATTGCAGACTAACGTACAAATCTTCGTTTATTTTTGTTTTATCGCCCATACCGAGATAAGGGGAGTTGACCAGTGTTCGAACTCGTCCAGTGATCGTACTATTCAACGTATTTATCCTGAAAAAAATTGGTAATTCAGTGGAATATCATTTTCTTATCTTCTAAAAACAATATAATATTCAACAACTCAAATAAGATCTTATAAAACTGTTAGATATATCAGTAATTATCGAATTTCTTATGTTCGATCACTGGTGTCTACCTAGTCTCATCCGTTCGACCACTGGACCACTCACCCTCCTACCTCAATTATTTCCTCGAATTCTCACTTCTAATTTTTGAAATTCCCGCCCTTCCAATCCCACAACACAGCTGTGTCGTCCAAAATGGCGAGTGTTCGAGTTCTCGGTAGATTTGCCAACAATATTCTGAGTAAGTAGTCGACAATTACCATCGATGATTAATTCTAAAATAATTAAAAAACGTTAAAAAAATAGCCATAATTAACTGCTATTAATTCACAAATATTCATCAATTATCACATATTGTGTAATCGATTGCCCAACTTTTTTTTTAGGTTAATTTTCACTGCAATAAATTCCCATTGAAATGTCATTTGATAATTTCATTTAAAAAAATCATTTTGTTAATTTAAAAAAAAATGGTTTCCATAAAATTTGAATTTCTTATAGCACAGAGATCACTGAAGGCTATTCCTCAAGCAGCATCAGTAGCTCAACCATATCGTAATAAATACGTCGTCATTACACCTGAGGACAGCCCCAGTTGGCCCGATGTTCCCCCACATGAAGCCTATCACGTTTATGCTAGAGAAATTGGACATGGATTCCTCGTTACATTGTCTGCTTTATTCAAAGAGCCAGTTACTATAAATTATCCATTTGAAAAAGGGCCACTGAGCCCAAGATTCAGAGGAGAGCACGCGTTAAGAAGGTATTGGATGAAATTTGAGAGGAAATTACTGCATTTTTTAAACGAACATGGCTAGAGGTACAGAAGTGCCTTTGATAAATGCATTGAATTCTGTATATAATTATTATGTTGGGATCATGAGACGTTGGAAGAAATTAATTTAACAATACTAAATAATTGTCGAATGAACGACGTTTCGCCTGCTTTATTGAGGCTTCCTCCGGTTCTTGACATCATTAGCATATAGTCACCATAAAATTAATTATTTCCAATCGGAAATTTAAACCATACAATAGAGTTGACGTTGACATTGCAGTTTTTTCTACTGTTAACAATGTTTAACTTAACACTATTACTGTTGAGTAGAAACACTGCAATGTCAACGAAAACTCTTTTGCATGGATTAAATTTCCGATTGGATATAATTAATTTTATGGTGACTATATGCTCATGATGTCAAGAATCTGGGGAAGCCTCAATAAAGCAGGCGAAACGTCGTTTATTTGACAATTATTTAGTATTGTTAAATTGATTTCTCCCAACGTTCCATGATCCCAACATAATAGTTATTAAACATGGAAATGAGAAACACAATTGTCTTCATATAATGTTAGTGTCTCTAAGTGTCATTTAAGTGTACGTAAAGCCTAAGTCATTTAACATATACTCAAAGGGCACGTTAAATACACGCAAAACTTCTGTAACTCTAGCCTTATCGTTTTTAAATTTTTTTTCAGAATATCTCGGAAACTGAGGGAGATAAAGCAGTTTTGGTTGTACCCTTTTATGTAGCCCTAGAGATACTCTAAAAAAAAAAATTCTCGGGAAATAGCGCTATCTCGCTTAGTTTCCGAGATATTTGAGAAAAACTGACTTTCGGTGGAATTGTGTTAAATTTAGGTTTTTGGAAATATTTCGGAAATCATAGGAGATACGCTCTTATTGTCCTGAGATTGTTCTGTAATAACTTTCAATAGATACAAAAAAGGATTCGAGTAAAATGGCTCTTTCGCTTAGGGCCCGAGATATTCTCAAAAAACAAATCAGGAAAAAATACCCGTTCTATTTTTACCTCTTCATTGCCTTTTGGTTTTCTCAGGATATCTATGAAATTAAGCGAGATAGCGGAATTCTGTTTCAATACTTTTTTGTAGAGACTTTCAAGAGCTACAAAAAAAGTTTCTCGGTAAATTTGTCTAAAATCGATGGTTTCTGAGATATTCACGCGAGCCACAATTTTCTCTTTATTTTTTTTTTCAATTAATTGAAGGAATTCTGATGAATCTGATGCTTTTCTGCAGATATCCGTCAGGTGAGGAGCGATGCATTGCCTGCAAGCTCTGTGAGGCAATTTGTCCGGCTCAAGCGATCACAATTGAGGCTGAAGAACGAGCAGATGGCTCGAGGAGAACCACGAGATACGATATTGACATGACGAAGTGTATATACTGTGGTTTCTGTCAGGAAGCTTGTCCAGTAGATGCTATTGTCGAGGTAAATCGTTTGACATACTCAGAAGCATGAAACACTGCATCATAATCCCCATTTTACTCTACTTTTTCCGATCAATCGAATTATTTCCTGATTTTTGAGAAATTTGATGGAGAACGTAAAACGGCGTAAACGGGGTAAAATGAATATTTTGTGAAAACGATGGGAAATACATTTTTTTTGATGATTTCATTGGAATGCTGAAACTTGATATGAAAAATATATGTTGGAATTGATTTTTGGCCATTTTTTTTTGGAAATTACAGGATTTTGGAGAAGAAATGGGAGCCAAATTCTTTCCATTCGTGAAAATTTTTCTGATTCTAATGGACATATCGTACAAATTTGAGTTGGAGGTGAAAGGTGAGATCATTTGCCATCAATTAATAGGGATTTCAATGAATTTCCATTAATTCTTGAAATAGTTATGGTGAAAAACTGATTTTCACAAAATAGACTACAAATCACTCAAAAATCGATATCTTTCGATTCGAAAATCCACGAATCGATGGCGAATGATCTCACCTTCCACCTCCATTCGGAATTTTTACGCTAAGACCAATAAAATTGGAGATATCCTTAAAAAAATAAAAAAAATTCAAAAATCGTCCAATAAACCCCGTTTATTCCTCCCTGAAAAATTCTCATTTCATATGTTTCCCACCGGAAATTTCTTCAGCTCTCCACTGGAATCATCAAAAAAATTTCATCTCCGACCGTTTCATCAAAATCCCGACTTTAATCCACTCTCTCCGATGATAAAGACAAGAGACAATTCGATAATTTCCAATTATTTCTCAATTAATTATCTCCGAAACGAGTGGTTTTAACGAAAAATGTAAAGAGAGCTTTATTGTAGGAAATTCAATTCTCCACAAAAAATAACTTCACATTTTCCCCTAAACCCCTTTGCCTCAAAAATATCCGCATAAGAATCATCAAATAAAGAACTTTCATTTAACCTGTGATACCTTTTTACCTTTTTTGCTTTGCTTTTTATGCAAATTTCAACGCAATATGTTAGATTATTTTGCTAACTCAATGTGATAACTTATGTTTTAATGTAATTTTTACTGTTTAAATGGCTCCAATGGGCTCTCTAGCCTGGAGTCTCATCAATAAATATCAAATATCAAACGATTTTTTATTTCTTGTTTTAGGGGCCCAATTTTGAGTTTTCAACAGAAACCCACGAGGAATTGTTGTACAACAAAGAAAAATTATTGAACAATGGTGATCGATGGGAGTCTGAGATTGCTAGTAATATTCACGCCGATCATTTGTATCGTTAAATACCTCATGGATACCTAGTCGTTGTCCTTGGGCACTATAAGTTAAAAAAAAAAGGAAAAAAATCTTTAAAAAAAAGGGAAAAGTGTGTTTTT
The DNA here is from genome assembly GCA_963942555.1 of Aleiodes leptofemur. Taxonomy (NCBI): domain Eukaryota; kingdom Metazoa; phylum Arthropoda; class Insecta; order Hymenoptera; family Braconidae; genus Aleiodes; species Aleiodes leptofemur. The sequence goes on along the minus strand of OZ012611.1, from coordinate 14,340,126 downwards.
TTTTCACTTCGTGAATGCTAATTTAAAATGAATGTTGGAATTAAACAGCAAATTGTAAAATAAATTCATAAAGGAGTAGATTGATTGAAGTATTATTCATAAATTTTTCCGATTTCTCATGGAAATGCGGGAAAAAAACAATTTGACTGGTATTATTTATTTTTCATAAAATGTACATAAATACTTTTTCTAGTAGCAAGACAAATGGCTTTTCAGGAAAAAGAAAAGAAAAAAAAACACAGGAGAAATTCTTACATTCACGTGGATTTTCACAGACACATCTTGCAATGAATGAAAGGCAGAAATACTGATCACTATACTACCGAAAAATTTTCAATGAGTGATTTGTTTCATACAAAGACAATATAACACAAACTTAAGCAATGGCACACGTGTGACAAATATAAATATAACAAATTTATTTTCTTTACAGGAATTATCAATGAAATCAATCAAAAAAGAAAAAATCATCGATAATTGTTTTTTTACAATTAGGATTTCATTGAAGTGGGAATGAGAAATTCAGTAAAAATTCGTCTTTTCACTTTTTGAAAGGAAAAAAAAAATTGGATTTTTTTTTCTAATTTATTTTTAAATTCTAGATAACAATGTTGAAACCTAAGATTTTGTTTCAATTTATTTATTTTCATTCAAAAAACCTAGCTACTCACAGTATCAAAATATTTTTTAACTAAAATCAGCCAAGAAAAAAAGGGGTAAAATTGTTTTATTCATGTTCATTTAATTAACGATTTTACCGCTAATTTTTCTGGCACTTTCAATGATTCATCAAGTTTTTTTTATCGGTTTTACACAGTTTCCAGTGGGCCTGGTTTTTTTGTTGTCTTTTTTAAAAATTATTATTAATCTTTCGGGAATGTCGCTGTCACCAAATACTGTTGTTACTTTATTTATCAAATATTTATTAACAATGTAAAGAAAAACATTTTTTTTTAAATGATTTTTTCGGACTTTAATCGTTGCATTAAATCACGTGCAGACACTGTCAGTTTTCTCGGTTTTATCGATAATTACAAAGAGATGTCGTATGAAAAATGAAAAATTTCTCACTCAATTCTGATGAACTTGTCATTAATTTTATAGTGAAGAGGTGAAAATAGATGAATCTATGTTATTTGTTTAGTTTTTATTCAATATCTCGGAAACTAAAAGAGATGGGAATTTTTTCGTAAGGACTTTTTTTGTAGATCTTAAAATTCTCTACAAAAAAGGTTTCCCGACATTTTCCCCCAAATCCACTCGCCTCAAAGATATTTGCAAAAAACGCATCTTCATTTCCCTCTTCGTCACAAAATTCATAATTTAAGACTTTTTTTACATTTTTTTTCACAGTGTCAACGAGGAAAAATTTACTATTGGCCCCGTGGATGTTTGACGGTCTTTTTATTATCGCATGAGTTATTAAAAAATTGATTATGCCCTTAAACATGCATGTTGGTGAAAAATTTGAGCAATAAATTCGAGGATTCCGCAAAAACACGATTTCATAATAAACAAAAAGAGAAAAAAAACACACTAAAGCAGCAAAAATCATTTCACATAAAATTCAACCTAATGAAAAAAAAAATTCAAATAATTGAATAAGCGATAGCTAACTGACGTGGATTCATTATACATATTTACAATCAATTATTTCGTAAAAATTGAAGGGATAATTTGATTTTTTTTTCTCAGTAAATTGTAGGGGAAGATGAGGTAGAATGGATATTCTAATTGAAGGGTTCGAGATGAAGATTTTCTAATGATTCCATTGGTAAGGTGAGAAAATTTTAGGTGGAAAACATGTGTCAATTTTTTTTTCTTCTCAATTTCTTAAAAATTGTCCTTTTTTTGGCGAAGTTTTTATCTGAAATCTTTTTCGAAAATCTAAAAATTCTTCAAATTTTTTAAATCAATTTTTCAAATACTCATATGCTATATTTTCTGAAAATCAGTGGGAAATGAGCTCACCTTTCATTTGAGATTAGCCCCAGGTCGCTACAACCAATAGGACTAGCGATATTTCCGAAAAACTGTAATTTTTCAAAAACAGAAGCGTTTTACCTCCAAAACTTGAACAAAAAGTGGAATTTTTGAAAAATTCCCAAAAATAACTTCTGATATATGGTTTCCATGGGCAATTTTCTCAGCTTTCCAATGAAATCATCAGGAAAAAATCTATCCCCAATATTTCCATCGATTTCGAGTAATTTTCATAGTATAAAATGCCAAAACTAACACGTGTCTGTTTCATCCGTTGTGTCCATTTTACCCCACCTCCTCCTAAATAGTAAATTGTAGATACGTCAAGTGCGAATTACAAATAATTCAGCTGTGTAAATTATACAATTATACAATGATTGAATTATTCAGGGGTTCTTCAACATATCGCATAGGTTTTTAAATTAATTTTTCCTAATTCTCAATCAGTTGCTGGCTTTGTACGTCTGCGATGATGATTACGCGCTAATGCATGGATTATTGTTACTAAGAAGTAACATACCATTAGCATTACGAATTTATCGAAGAGCCATGATATCGTTGTCGTTCCCTCCTGAAATAATATTCAAATATTCAATTTATTTCTTTACTAAAATTTTATTTTTTTGGTTTTAGTAGTAGAGACATTTTGGTTTAAGTAGTTATCTCGAAATCTGAGGGAGACAGGAAATTTTTTTGTATGAAGCATTTTTGTAGCTCTTGAAATTCTCTACAAAAAAGTCATTAGAAAAATTTCACTGTCCCCATTGGTTTCTGGGATATCGATCGAAAATGAAAGGGGGAAATTCTATTTTGGATATTTTATAGAACGAAAAGTAAGAGAAATTGGGGAAAATAATGAAGATACATATTTTCCACCGGAAATTTCATCAGCTTCTCAATGGAATAATAAAAAAAAACCATCTTCCACCGCCTCATCAAAATTCCTATTTTCTCCTAATTCTTCATTAAAAATAATCCCCAAAAAATTTGACGAAACTCACCACTGAAGTTGCATTATGCAATTTATTCTTCTGTTCAACTAAATATTTCTTGAGTGGCTCTTGAAACTTCTGTCCAACATAAGGTATACCAGACAAAAGCCCAATGGCTTTGTCCAATAATTCTTCATTGAATGCAACAATAACAGCCAATTGCTGTATATGCATCTTAACAATTGCTTTTCCAATCAGCGTAGCTCCGAAGAAAGTCCAGAATGGAATGCGATAGTGGCCGCAGGTCAGTCCAGCAAGATCAAATAGTGGATTTGGAATCTGTAAAACGAAAAAATGTAAAAAAAATCCCTTTCCCTTCTTTATTCCTCAAATATCTCGAAAACTAAATGAAATAGAGCACAATTTTTGTAGAGACCTTTACTGCAGAGAATTGCAAGGGCTACAAAACTAGATTCGAGCAAAATCGCCCTATCTCGCTTAGTTTCCGAGCTATTTGAGAGAAACTCATATTAGAGTGGAATTATGTTGAATTTAATTTTTTTCATTCCTCGAAAACTAAGCGAGATAGCGAAATTTTCGTGAATACTTTCTTTTTTGAGAATTTCAAGAGCTCAAAAACAAAAAAAATGTATCTACGAAAATCCCCCTATCTTCCTTAGTTTCCTTCACATTTCCCAAAAACCTAAAAAAAAATCTCAATTTACTCAAATTAAATTAAATTCACTAAATTAATTATAAGAATAATAAAATGATTAATTTACCGATGCACATGCAAGAATTCCCAAGAATCCAGCTTTCTGTACAAAGTGCTTCATTGCCAATTTTAATCTCATGAGAATCGGCACATTTTCCCCACTTTCCATAGCCTCAAGTGCCTCGAGCTCTTTCAGGTCTTCCTGATCATAATCGTGACTTTTGTCACTCTGTCTGCTATTTCTAGCTGCTCTTGCCATAAAATAAGGCGGTAATTCTCCTAGTGCTGTACCAGCACCCCAGAGAATAGCCTCGATTCTTACTTTTCTCATGATATTGAATATACTTGCTATCCATGCTGGATCAATGGTGTCTGGACAAACAATTTGATCTGGATACGGTGGCTCTGGAAAATTCAAACCACCGCATTCATATGCTGCCATTGTAACAGCAGCTATGTGAGGTCCTAGATAAAGCACGAAGGTGTGAAGACCTGTTCCTAGTCCAACACTCGATAATACACCTAGGCCGACCCAGTACAGCCACCACATCAGGCTATTTTCCCATTCTTTGAAGAACTGTTGAATTTTTAAATGAGAAATTAATTTTTTTTAATTAAATCAGGGAGATGTACCAGTTTTCCTGGATTATTTTGGAGAGTAAGCGAGATAGGAAATTTTTTTATGAAATTAATTTTTTTTTTAGAGAATTTATAGAGGTACAAAAGAGGATGAGGATGAAATTAGGCTATCTCGATTAGTTTCAGAGATATTTGAGGAAAAGTGATTTCAGAGTAAAATTAGGCTGAATTTAGTTTTTTTGAATAGTTTGGAAAATCAGCGAGATAGCGAAATTTTTTGTAGAGCCATTTTTTTATAGAGATTTCAAGAGCTACATAAAGAGATTGAGGCAAAATCGTGCTATCTCACTGAGTTTCCGAGATATTCGTTAAGAGCCAATTTCAAAGTAAAATTCTCGTGTTGAATTTTTTTTTTTTGAATATCTCGGAAATTGAACGAGATAATACAATTTCCATAATTACTGTTTTTATAGAGAATTTCAAGAGATCCAAAAAAAATTCGATAAACAAATTTTATCTTCATCATTTTCATCGATATTTCGAAAAAACTGAACTTTTCAAGGAAAACTCGATTTTTCTCTATTTTTTTTTTTTTAATTATTCTCCTGGAAAATAAGCAAGATAGCGCAATTTTCGTAATAATTTTCTTCGTGGAGAATTTTAAGAGTTACAAAAAAGGTTTCTATAGATAATTTTTTATTATTTTCCCAGATATTTGGAAAAAATTGGATTTTTCGAGGATTTCAAATGGAGTAGTGAGGTCTTTTTTCCAAAATATCTCGAACACTAAGGGAATCGAGTTATTTTGTCCTCATCTTCTTTTTGTAGAAAGTTTCATGGACCACAAAAATGGTCTCCACAAAAATTTTTCTATCTCACTTAGTTTCCAAGATACTAAAGAGAAAAAAAAACAAAGTTTAATAGGATTATTTTTTCAATCACCATTTCGATCAATAGGAGCAAGGGTTTTGACGTCACGTGGTGTGTATAATTTCGATAATTTTCGGTAATACCACAGCTGTTGCTAAGCAGCAAACAAAAGGTTTTTCAACAAATTCCAACCCACTTTATGCCACGAAAATGTCGAATCCGTGCACCCATTCGCCAAAATTAGAATTAAAAAAATAATCCCCCGAATACCCCACGTGCTTGAAAATTAATTGAGTATTTCCCTCAAGTTTACCCGCTCAGCAACATGTGCGTTTAGTTTGGCACAAAATTACTCGCGCGCAAACGCTTGAGATTTTGCTACTGCCAAACTTTACGCACGTGTTGCTGAGTAACAAAACTTTCGAGAAACCCGCTAATTTTCAAGCACTCAGGGTATTAGAAGTGAAAATTTCACTCTGAAATTAATTTTAGTTTGAAAAACCAATTTACCTGCTGATGAGGTCCAGATACATATCTAAGTGCAACTAACACACTAATAACAATAAATCCACTCCAAACAGTCTTTCGATACTGTAATAATCTATTTGCTAAACTTGCAATGTCAATCAATAATTCTCTGGTAAAATAATTTAATGTTGTAATTGGATGATGCCAAAGAGTCAAAGAATCTGCATCAATTGTATCACTAGAATCTCCTTTTTTCTCGTTCAACTGCATTGTACTATCACTCGATAATTTTTGGGCACCATTCGAATTACTCGATTCTTTGCCACGACGAATTGTCGTTTTTCCCTCCATACTCTCTTCCAATCGTGTTATCTAGAAATAAAATTTGAAGAATTGATTAATTTATCATAGAATTCATCAATTTAGCAGTGAAGTTGTATTTTTTTTTTTTAAGTACCTCGAAAACCATTAGATTTGAATATTGTCAAGAGACTCTTTTTTGTACACAATTTAATTCTCCACAAAAAAGATCCCTTGATAAATTCTCCTAAATCCAACAGTTTCGGAAATATTTATACAATTGTGATGAATAAAAATAAATCATTTAAAAAGTTGAGAAAAAATTGTTCTCAATATTTTTTAGAATATCTTGAAAACTATGAGATTTACGAGAATTTAGTAGGGGAGCTTTTTTTAAGGAAATTAAATTCACTACAAAAAAGTTCATTTGATATTTTCCCCAAAACTCATTATTTCCAAAGATATCCTCGAAAAAACTAAAAAAACTTCAATTTTCAATATTTTATACACAAAATCACTAAATTATTCAAGAAATAAATGAAAAAGAAAAGGGAATAATGTTATGATTGATGTTTTCAATTCAACTTGAGTGCAGAAAATTGAATTATAAATTGAAATGAAGAAGAAGCGCTAAAAGTGTATGAAAATAAATGAAAATAACCGATATTTACGTCAGAATCATCGATATTCATGTCAATAACTAGGCAATCAACTGTTTCACGCTCCAATGGCACAAATAATACATTATTACAATTGGAATTATCAGAATTAACAAGACTATACATTTAACTCCAATGATTTATCCAAATAGATGCATTTAATTAGGAAAATAATGAAAAAACTACAATTTTTGTTTTTTTTTAAACTAAAAAATAATTTCAACTACCATGTGGAAGAGGTATTGGTAACACACAATATTAAATTGTTCTGGAACCGTGGCATGGCGAGTAGTCGGAGGTCATTACGAGCCAAGGTTCATAATACTATTTGCCCCTCTTTACCAATCATTCTTCCTCTCATTTCACTTCGTTTCGTATCAATTCTAAAACTAACAGAGAGCATTGGGAAATATTCTACTGCTTCGAAAAAGACAACACAACTACTCGGGTAATCAGTTTCAAATGCTAATGAAGGCGCATTATCTATGAGAAACATACGGAAATTGAGTTTCGTGGATAAATAAATAAATATCATTATTTTTGATAAGAAAAAAACTGAGCTGAAAGCTTTTTTCAAAGGAATTTTCAGGTTTTTTCGATTTTCTTTGTTCAGTTGTTTTTGGAATATCTCGGAAACGAATGGAGATACGCCCTTTTTTTTGCCAGAACACAGTTTTGTAGAGAATTTCGAGAGCTCTAAAAGAGATTTGGAGCAGAAAGAACGTATCTCGTTTAGTTTCTGAGATATTTTCGAAAATCTAATGACAAGAAAAACTAACTTTTAAATTAAATTTCTATTCTTTCAATGGTTTTTCTAAGAATATCTTGGAAACTAAGCGAGATAGGGCGTTTTTGGATGAATCCTTTCTTACAGCTCCTGAAATTCTTTATAAGAACGGTTTCCAAAGAAATTGTGCTATAACGCTTAGTTTTCAAGATATTTATAAAAATCGAATAAAGAAAAAATCAGATTTTCTGGGTTTTACAATAAAATTGAAAAAATAATGGAAAATCATGTTTTTCCTTTCTTAAAAAAACAATAAATCCGCTCGCAAAGAAAAGAAAACTGCGGGAATTCTTCGGAGATGATTCAAACTTCACGTAAATGAGATGAATTTATTTTTAGAAAATTTGTGCACTGATTTTTCTTAATCAATGAAAATTTTCAGAATTTTGAAAAATTCCAGAAATTCATCAATTTCACCGATCAAAAAAGTGAATAATTGAATTAAAAAATGTGAGAAATCTTAATTAACGTGATTAACAACTTTTGATATTGAAAAAAAAAAGCGAAAAAAATAATTCAGTAAAATATCAGAAACCTGATATCGTCAATACCTTCAAAACTGTTAGTTTCATCTTATTTTCTACGAATAAGATCTTCTGACATTTTCCTAAAACCCACTAGTTTCCTAGATCTTTACAAAACAACATGAACTTAATTTTTCAAAAACCCTCCCCTCTGTAACTGAGAATATCTCAGAAACTGCAGCATTTATGGAAAAATATCAAGATACCTTTTTTATAGCCCCCAAAATTTTCTACAAAAAAGGTCTCCTAGTATTTTCCCCTAAACCCAACCATTTCTGAAATACCCTCAAAAATGTCTCAAATTCAAACAAATTTTTCTTTGTAAAAGTCGAAAAAAATTGCAAATAATAACAATAATAAAAACGTTTGAATCATGCGTTTTTAGAGACAATTTGTACCATCTCAGCTTTTGTTCCAGAAACACGTAGACCACGTTCTCTCAGTAATAATCTCAGTCGATCTCTCGTTAATCTTCCAAAATCGTTGAAATTCATTGAAACACTTGAATTACCAGTATCATCAGTATCCTCAGTAGAATAATCAGCAGCACCACTTGACTTACGACCTACCCTCTTTCTCACCATGACCACGTGATAAATTCACACCAAATTCCTCTCGTAATCAAACTTCAATTATGAGCAATTATTATTATTCACTATATTTTTTTATTTTATTTTCAATTCCTAAAAAAAACAAATATTAGACTTCAATTGAATCTCCAGATGTCAATTATCAAAAAAGCTCGGATTTTCCATTTAAAAACCCCGGAGAATAATTATTTTTGAGGTTATTCCAGTGGCTGGAGACGATTGAAAAAAAAAGAAAAAGTTGAATTAAGACAGAAAAAAAGAAAATTCAAGTGAAAGTTATGAAGCAGGTGAAAGTGCAATTAATCGTAAAAAAAAAAACCTGTAAAAATAAAATTGTGCAAATTGTGAAAGTGTAAAAAAAATTAATTCTTTAAAAAATGAGAAAAAATGAAATTTACCTTTAATTAGGGAAATCGTAATTTTTTTTCTCTTATCAATAATACAAATTCTCTCTTTTCTTGTTTTTTTTGGCAGATTTCCAGTCTCCTGAGATCATTCGTTTTTCTCGTTCATCAAAAAAAAAATTTTTTTTTAAATTTATTTAATTAATTAAAATTAATGCAATTATTCACTAGTATTGAATTAAGCCACGTAGGTCACATAACACTTTTATATATTATTGAAGTGACGAAGTAGTTGTGATTGAAAATGAAACACGATTGGCCTTACTCGGCATTAATAACTTACAAGTGTCCCTATGGTCATATGACTACACTTTTGATTCATTTCTTTATTTTTTTTTTTAATGTGTGCGATGCTTTGTACAGTCACAATCCGTACGTATGCGTGCGTACGTGTGTGTAAAATCAACATAAAGAGCGCACAATGAGCGACTCATTCCCCTTTCCCTTATCACCAAAAATAAAACCGGAAAATCGAGTTATCGGCTTCGGGATCGTTCACAATGGAATATCTTGGTAAACAATGAAGATAAGGCCTTTTTGCCCTGAGGAGCTTTTTTGGTGGGAATTTTGAGAGTTACAAAAGTTGATTTGGGTGAAATTCCGCAATCTCGCTTAGTTTCCGCGATTTTTGAAGCAATGTGGGGGAAAGAAAGGATTTAGTGATGAAGAGGTAAAACAGAAAAAATCGAGTTATCGACTTTGTGGTCGTTCACAACGGAACAGCTCGGTAAATAATGGAGATTCGTCCTTTTTTGCTGTGACGGGTGTTTGGAACGTAATCAAACTCCCGCCGATAAAGTTGACCAATCAACAGACACCCGGTCAAGGGTGGTCAAGACGCGAATGATCCCCTCCAGACTCATCACTTGCGTATGAACATTCAATCAAGACGCATCAACTAATTTATTCATCGTGAAAACTCTATAATTATCCCAAGTTTTAATATTCTCTATATTCTCAAAGTTTAGTCTCAAGTGTAGTTAAATTCAACTAGTTTGTTCAACCATTGTGTAATCGTCAATTATTCGTCTATTTATTCAACTTGTATATTATCTATCGACGAGCGGGTTTTTTTCCGAATACAAAACGGTTTTGCCTTGCGGCTCAGTGTAAATCCAACTATTACTTTTTTTCACTATCATCAACCGCCTCCTGCGATTCACCCTGAAAATCCACGAATAAAATCAACTCGCTCAAAACAACGGGCTTTTGCAGAGAATTTCAAGAGCTACGAAAGAAGATTAGGGCATGAAGGGACGTCTCTTCATTATTTTTCGAGATATTTTCAAAAAGTGGAAAAAGAAGAAGTCTTTGAAGTGGTGATACAGGAAAAATCAACTTTGGCAGCATTCACAATAAAATATAGCAGAAACTAAGCGAGAGAGCCATTTTACCCCGATGCTTGTTTGTAGAGATTTTAAAGAGCTTCAAGAACGATTAAGGGTTTTTTCCCAATTAAATTTCCCTATCTCAAACCTTTCACGATCATCCCCCCCCCCCCATACTCACTTAAAAATATCTAATTGCGCACGGGCAGAAACTATGTCACATAAAATATGTTCAACGTATAAATAGAGCTGTACATTGTATCTAGTCGTGGTAATAATCTTTTTCAACTGTAAACAGAGCTTCAAGAAAGGATGGGAATGAAATAATGTTATCTAGCTTGGTATTCTATGAATATACGATAGAACTTCCCCATTAATGTGCTAGATTTGATTTTTGGCCCATTGATCAATCAGATTTTATTTAGAATCATATACTGCAGATTTCACTTTGAATACAGCATAAAATATCTGAGTGGATCAGAAATGGCTCGGTTCCGGATTCCAGGGTATATTCCCGAATTGCATGGAAGATATTCCGAATCCTGATAATCTTGGCTTTGATCCTAATTATTCTATGAATACAGATTTCATTTTTAGCCCATGGGAGGGCCAGATTTTATTATGATTATATTCTATGATTATAATCTTAGTTATCTTCTTATAGACACAAAATTTCATTATAGAATTGCATGAAAGTCTTCTCGTATAGACATAATTTTTATTTATAAAAATTGTTTCCATACCCGTAGTTTCTATAGAAACAATGTTTATAGAGAATATCCCAATACTAGGCTGGGGAGCGATTTCACGGGTTTTAACGTATTGGTCGGAGCTGCACACACTGTACACTTTCTTAGCGTTTACGATACATGGAACTGTACAACGTATGTAAATCCGACCTAACGTTAAAACGCGCGGAATCGCTCCTTTGAAGCGCGCGCTACGCACGCGTATAACTTTGCTTGTGGGCAAAACAAGCATGCATGTATTTTTTTTTTTCATTAAGAAAATTACAATTATGAAAATTGAGATGAGCTTCGTTATAATCCAAATGTCCTGGTCAGTGGGTCTGATCAGCAAATTCTTGATATTCGTTCTCTCAATATCCTTCATATGGAAATTGAATGTCGGAAGTTCCTTATCACTTCGAGAACCTTCAGGACCCGGAAGAGGGAAATAGATCAATTTTTCATGGAAAAATCGAAACCCATCTCTCGCGTTGCCTCAAAGTTCAGAATATGAGGTCCTCCGTTCGAAAAAACAAAGGCAGTGATCCAATTTCTCTTCTCACTGGCTTTTTTCACAGAAAATAGTTATGAATCATAATTTTCTTTCTACTTTGAAGACTTTTAGGATCTGGCAGAGGGAAATCCGTCAATTTTCCATGGAAATAAATCAAAACCAGTCACTCGCATTGCCCCAAAGTCAAGAATATGAGGCCCCCCCGTTCAGAATGTCATGGGCAGTGGTCCAATTTATCTTCTTACCGGATTTTTTCACGAGAAAATACTTATGAACCTAATTTTTTACTCTACGTTTAGGACGTTCAGGACTCGGAGGTGGGGAATCCGTCGATTTTTCACTGACAAATCAAAACCCGTCACTTGCATTGCCCCAAAGTCAAGAATATGAGGTCCCCGTTCAGCAAAGGCTTTTCGTAGAGAATTTCAAGAGCTACAAAGAGGGATTCAAGCAGAATCGCTCTATCTCGTTGAGTTTTCGAGGGTTTTAAGGTGAAAAGAGAAGAATCGAAAGTGAAAACGTAGAAGAGGAGAAAACGAGTTATCGACTTAAGGGATCATTCATAATGGAAAATCTCGGAAAATAATGGAGATACGCCCTTTTTGCCCTAATAGTGTTGTATAGAAAATTTCCAGAGCTATACAAAAGAAAATACAAGCAGAATTGCCTTTTCTCTCTTAGTTTCCGAGATTTATTTGGGAAGACGGGAATGCTTCTTCTCGTTCCCGTCTCAACTGGCCATCCCTCAACTGGCCGGGCCGAGTTTGTTCACGGTGAGATTGTCCCCATGAGAACATTTGTTAACAATTTGTGTACATTAATGTCCGCACATGCAACATTTGGGCAATAGATGCCTACTATGTCCTGTGAACATTCACGAACAACAGATGAAGTTTACTCCATGATGGCCACATAATGTTCACAGCCCCCCCCCCCCCCCCATTGTGTATATATTTGTCACCAATGTTGTCAAATGTTGACGGTCTGTGAAAATTCACGTGGTCATCCCTTTCGACGCAAAGACATTTTTTCGCAGCGGCTCAATATCATCAAGTTGGATATCAATCGAAAATGACAGTCACAATGTAATTGTCCCGCCGTGACATCTGCGGCATCCAAATGTACCGCGTAAGCATTCGAACATAGCAAAAGTATATATGAAACGAAGAATTGTGTACAATCATTGGAACATTCAATATCGAACGTCGTCTTATGTTCCAATGAGACATTTCAATCGACAATGTTAACTTGTCACCCCACTTCAAGGAGAATATTGTCCGGAAATAGGATTTCGTGGACATTCATTGTCGCAAAACTGAAGAGTACCGTCGGTGAATCATGATATTTTGAATGGCATACTTGCGCACGACCCCAATTTTTTCTCAACACATAGCCAAATTACACATCACACATTACACACGGACTAATGACACATGAGATGGTTTACATAGCACGAATCTACAATGACACATCGTTGTATTACACGTTAGGTTAAAAACACTATGCTGATCTACGCGCGAAAATATTCAAATAGCACAAATTGTATCAACACATTTCTGAATTGCACTCAACTGTTATTACACAATAATTATTTACACAATGTGTATTTCCAATTGCACACACAGAACATGTGTAATTCGTTGAACACTGTGTGTAGTTTAAATTGCACATTGTGTAAATCGTTGTACACTATGTGTATTTAAAAGTGCACATTGTGTTATTCGAATTACACAGTGTGTAGTTCAAATCAGACATTGTGTTGTTTGAAGTACACTCTGTGTTTTCTGAATCACACTTTGTGTTATTCGCAAGTTCATGTATGCAATTTATCGATGTGTATTACTCCTCATATGTAATTCCGAATGAGAGTTGCTTTATTTATACGTGTGTCATTTATTGCATGTGTAATGAGGCATTTCGCATGTGTAATTCGGAGAAGAATGGTAATCTATAAAAAATGTTGAGAGAAAGTCAATTGGAGCTTCAGAAACACAATTAATCTGAATAGACTTGCCGTAACTCCAGTTGATGGTGCTTACTCTACCACCAATATCAAGTTACGACGAAGTTGAAGCAGTTGGTGTACTAGGCTCTATATACGCATTGGAAAGAAGTGGAAGTCCGCATTGGAATATATGGAAGAGTCCATAGTTGCTAGGAAAGCTTAGAGACTCGTTATCCATCTTGCTGAAAACTCGGAGAGTGATTCAGAGAAGGATCAGGGAGCTGATGTGATCAGGCCTGCACCGGGTAGGAGGTGTAAGAAAATGCCAGTTTCTGAAAATGCCAGGCCGGAAATGGGTATAGAAGAAACGAGTAGCGTTTGATTAAATGATTACTGAATTATAATATATGATATTCATTAAATGAAAAATAGGTGCCCCAAAAGTTTACCCAAACACATTTCGTGTGGACAGTGTAATTGTATTGCCACACGGATGGGAAAATGGCGACCGGGTAGTGGTGTGCGTGCACACAGACGCGGCCCAGTGCTGCTAGAGTACGATACCGTGACTGTGTTGCTTACACACACAGAGAGGCGGAGCTTCACGGATGGATGAGGGTCCTGTGTGTGTAAGGATTCTGTGTGAGCATTTTCATTGCGCTGTAAGAAACCCAGCGAATAATCTCAGGAATCAAGTGAGATACGCGTTTTCTCCACTAAAATTTTTCGTTAGAGAATTTCAAGAGCTCCAAAATATATCTAGATAAGTTTGGCTATCTAGTTTAGTTTCTGAGATATTGCACGTTTCTGAGCATCATATTCAGGAGAAACTACTGTTAATGAGTAGTAGCCGCTAAGGATCTCTGGTCGGAATCATCAAGATGCTGGAGAATTCTCGAAAAAATGAGCCGGGAAATTTCATTGACTGTTTGAAGAAACTTACTCGATTTCTACAATCGAGACCCCATTACTTATATTCATTCGCTCATATTTCGGTAAATATGGTTCAAATAGCTAATGTGAATTAGTAGGGGATCTAGAAGAGATCATCAAGATGCTGGAAAACTTTAGATATACTCAAAAAATATAAGCCGAAAAATTTAATTAACTGTTAAAAGGAACTTACTCGATTTCTACATTCGAGACCCCATTATTTATATTCATTTGCTCATATTTCGGTAAATATGGTTCAAACAGATAATGTGAATTAGTAGGGGATTTGGTAGAGATCATCAAGATGCTGGAAAACTTTAAATATACTCGAGAAATATAAGCCGAAAAATTTAATTGACTGTTAAAAGGAATTTACTCGATTTCTACAATCGTGACCCCATTATTCATATTCATTCGCTCATATTTCGGTGAAGATGGTTCAAACAGCTAATGTAAATTAGCAGGCGATCTAGAAGAGATCATCAAGATGCTGGAAAACTCTCAATAAACTCGAAAAATATAAGCCGAAAAATTTAATTGACTGTTAAAAGGAACTTACTCGATTTCTACATTCGAGACCCCATTATTTATATTCATTCGCTCATATTTCGATAATATGGTTGAAACAGCTAATGTAAATTAGTAGGGGATCTGGTAGAGATCATCAAGATGCTGAAAAACTCTGAATATACTCGAAAAATATACGCCGAGAAATTTAATTGACTGTCAAAAGGAACTTACTCGATTTCTACAATCGAGACCCCACTATTTATATTCATCCGCTCATATTTCGGTAAATATGGTTCAAACAGCTAATGTGAATTAGTAGGGGATCTAGGAGAGATCATCAAGAGGCTGAAGAACGCTCAATATACTCGAAAAATATAAGCCGAGAAATTGAATTGACTGTTAAAAGGAGTTTACTTGATTTCTACAATCGAGACCCCATTATTTATATTCATTTGCTCATATTTCGGTAAATATGGTTCAAAAAGCTAATGTAAATTAGTAGGGGATCTGAGAGATCATCAAGATGCTGGAAAACTCTAAATATACTCGAGAAATATAAGCCGAAAAATTTAATTGACTGTTAAAAGAAATTTCCTCGATTTTTTCAATCGAGACCCCATTATTTATATTCATTCGCTCATATTTCGATAAATATGGTTCAAACAGCTAATGTAAATCAGTAGGAGATCTAGGAGAGATCATCAAGATGCTGAAAAACTCTAAATATACTCGAAAAATATAAGCCGAAAAATTTAATTGACTGTTGAAAGAAACTTACTCGATTTCTACATTCGAGACCCCATTATTTATATTCATTCGCTCATATTTCGGTAAATATGGTTCAAACAGCTGATGTAAATTAGTAGGGGATCTGGAAGAGATCATTAAGATGCTGGCAAACTCTGAATATACTCGAGAAATATAGGCCGAAAAATTCAATTGACTGTTAAAAGGAATTTACTCGTTTTTTTCAATCGAGACCCCATTATTTATATCCATTCGCTCATATTTCGATAATATGGTTGAAACAGCTAATGTAAATTAGTAGGGGATCTAGGAGAGATCATCAAGATGCTGGAAAACTCTAGATATACTACTTCAACTTCGTCGTAACTTGATATTGGTTGTACAGTAAGCACCATCAACTGGAGTTACGGCAAGTCTATTCAGATTAATTGTGTTTCTGAAGCTCCAATTGACTTTCTCTCAACATTTTTTATAGATTACCATTTTTCTCCGAATTACACATGCGAAATGCCTCATTACACATGCAATAAATGACACACGTATAAATAAAACAACTCTCATTCGGATTTACACATGAGGAGTAAGACACATCGATAAATTGCACACATGAACTTGCGAATAACACAAAGTGTGATTCAGAAAACACAGAGTGTAATTCGAATAACACAATGTCAGATTTGAACTACACACGGTGTAATTCGAATAACCCAATGTGCAATTTCAAATACACATAGTGTACAACGATTTACACAATGTTCAGTTTCAACTACACACAGAGTTCAACGAATTACACATGTTCTCTGTGTGCAATGGGAAATACACATTGTGTAAATAATTATTGTGTAATAACAGTTGAGTGCAATTCAGAAATGTGTTGATACAATTTGTGCTATTTGAATATTTTCGCGCGTAGATCAGCATAGTGTTCTCAACCTCACGTGTAATACAACGATGTGTCATTGTACAGTCGCGCTATGTAAACCATCTCATGTGTCATTAGTCCGTGTGTAATGTGTGATGTGTAATTTGGCTATGTGTTGAGAAAAAAGTGGGGTCGTGCGCAAGTATGCCACTTAAACAGAATTCCGCTAGGTGGGGGATGGAGGCTGGAAATAGTTGTAGATGATATTTTTTGAAGATGAGTGAATTATCAAAGACGCGAGGAAATTCCAAGTTCACCCAAGGAAGATTCCGATAGACTTTGGAAACGGCTACCGGTAGGCCAAAATAAATTCCGGCCTACCAGTAGGCCAAGATTAATTCTGGCCTACTGGTAGGCCAAAACCGATTCTGGCCTACCAAAGGGCGAGAAATTAGGCACAGAATGCGATTCACGTTCCTTATGAGGCACAGAATTCAATTTTCAAAAATCATAAGGCATGGAATCCGATTCTTGTATTTTATGAGACACGGAATGTAGTTTTTGTAGCTTATACGCATCAGAATTCGAAATTTTCACTTTGTAGGATACAGAATTCTATAGATGTACCTTATTAGATACAGAATTCGATTTTCGTGCCTTATAATATACAGAATTCTATTTTTGTAGCTTATAAGATGAAGAAATTCTGGCCTACGGTAGAAAAAAATAAATTCTGGCCGACCTTTAGGACCTAGAAAAGATATATCAATCGATTTTGCATGGGAAAATCGAGCCCCGCAGCTCGCGTTGCCCCAATGAGAATAATATGAGGTCCCCCCTTGCGAAATATCGTGGCTAGTGGTCTGATTCCGCTTCTTACCGAGATAGTCCATGGAAAATCATTAGAAATAATAATTTTTTTCTACTTCGAGGACTTTTAGGACCTAGAAAAGAGATATCAATCGATTTTGCATGGGAAAATCGAAATCCGCAGCTCGCGTTCCGCCAATGAAAATAATATGAGGTCCCCCCTTGCGAAATATCGTCGCTAGTGGTCTGATTTCAGTTCTTACCGAGATAGTCCATGGGAAATCATTGGGAATAATAATTTTTTTCTACTTCGAAGACCTTTAGGACCTAGAAAAGAGATATCAATCGATTTTGCATAGGAAAATCGAAATCCGCAGCTCGCGTTGCCCCAATGAGAATAATATGAGGTCCCCCCTTGCGAAATATCGTGGCTAGTGGTCTAATTTCACTTCTTACCGAGATACTAGTCCATGGAGAATCATTAGGAATAATAATTTTTGCTTCCGAATGGAAGCATTGTTTTCGTCGGATTTTTCAATTTCGAGATTTCATCGGGATATGACTACAAATGATCCAAAACGTCGAAAAATCATATTTTTAAAGCATGTCTGTATGTGTGTATGTGTGTGACTGCGTGTCTGAGTGTACTGCCATGTATCGTCATTTTCTCTGGAACGGCTATACTGAGCACTCTCCAAATTTGACCGTATTTTTCCTCTGTGTGCACAATAATGTCATAAAAATTTCAGCGAAATCGTTCGAATAGTTTCTGAGAAGAATCGAATTTTCAAAAAAGCGTTTTTTTGAATTTTCTCGATGAAAAATTAGTATTGGTAGCGCCCAGTTCGGGCTATGATATTCATCTCATTAAAACTCACATTTTTGACTGTTGGTAAATTTTTCTCTGATTCTTAGTTTTGGAAATTATTTCAATTTTAGTGATTTTCAGTTCATATTTTAACGGAACGATAATTCGATAAGTATTTGAGATAGACTTCAAATTTCGTCAGTTTGTATATCTGATGAAGGTAGCGAGTGCTATTGAAACTAGACGAAATACGTCCAGTCGTTTCTGAGATATTTGCAAAAAATGATTTTTCTTTGAAGATTTATTTTTTATTTAGCCCCGAGAGCTCGGGGCTATTTTTTGTTTAGCCCCGAGGGCTCGGGGCTTTTTATTATTTAGCCCCGAGTGGTCGGGGCTATTTTTGATTCAGCCCCGAGGGCTCGGGGCTTTTTATTATTTAGCCCCGAGGGCTCGGGGCTTTTTTATTATTTAGCCCCGAGTGGTCGGGGCTATTTTTGATTTAGCCCCGAGGGCTCGGGGCTTTTTATTATTTAGCCCCGAGTGCTCGGGGCTTTTCGTTATTTGGCCCCAAGTGCTCGGGGCTATTTTTTATTGATCTCCGAGGTTTCGGGGCTTTTTATTATTTAGCCCCGAGCACTCGGGGCTTTTTATCATTTAGCCCCGAGTGCTCGGGGCTATTTTTTATTGAGGTCCGAGGTTTCGGGGCTTTTCATTATTCAGCTCCGAGGGTTCGGGGCTTTTTATTATTCAGCTCCGGGGGCTCGGGGCTTTTTATCATTTAGCCCCGAGGGCTCGGGGCTTTTTATTATTGAGCCCCGAGTGCTCGGGGCCTTTTATTATTTAGCCCCGAGTGCTCGGGGCTTTTTATTATTTAGCCCCGAGCACTCGGGGCTTTTTATCATTTAGCCCCGAGTGCTCGGGGCTATTTTTTATTGGGGTCCGAGGTTTCGGGGCTTTTTATTATTCAGCCCCGAGGGCTCGGGGCTTTTTATTATTTAGCCCCGAGGGCTCGGGGCTTTTTATTATTTAGCCCCGAGTGCTCGGGGCTTTTCGTTATTTAGCCCAGAGTGCTCGGGGCTATTTTTCATTGATCTCCGAGTTTTCGGGGCTTTTTATTATTTACCCCTGAGGGCTCGGGGCTTTTGATTATTTAGCCCCGAGGGCTCGGGGCTTTTTATTATTCAGCCCCGAGGGCTCGGGGCTTTTTATTATTTAGCCCCAAGGCCTCGGGGCTTTTGATTATTGAGCCCCGAGTGCTCGGGGCTATATTTCATTCAGCCCCGAGGGCTCGGGGCTTTCTATTATTTAGCCCCGAGTGCTCGGGGCTATATTTCATTCAGCCCCGAGGGCTCGGGGCTTTCTATTATTTAGCCCCGAGGGCTCGGGGCTTTTTATTATTTAGCCCCGAGGGCTCGGGGCTTTTTATTATTCAGCCCCAAGGGCTCGGGGCTTTTTATTATTTAGCCCCGAGTGCTCGGGGCTATATTTCATTCAGCCCCGAGGGCTCGGGGCTTTCTATTATTTAGCCCCGAGGGCTCGGGGCTTTTGATTATTGAGCTCCGAGGGCTCGGGGCTTTTCATCATTACGCCCCGAGGGCTCGGGGCTTTTTATTATTGAGCCCCGAGTGCTCGGGGCCTTTTATTATTCAGCCCCGACTGCTCGGGGCTTTTTATTATTTAGCCCCGAGGGCTCAGGGCTTTTTATTATTTAGCCTCGAGGGCTCGGGGCTTTTTATTATTTAGCTCCGAGGGCTCGGGGCTTTTCATCATTACGCCCCGAGGGCTCGGAGCTTTTTATTATTGAGCCCCGAGTGCTCGGGGCCTTTTATTATTTAGCCCCGACTGCTCGGGGCTTTTTATTATTTAGCCCCGAGGGCTCAGGGCTTTTTATTATTTAGCCCCGAGGGCTCGGGGCTTTTTATTATTTAACCCCGAGCACTCGGGGCTTTTCATAATTTAGCCCCGAGTGCTCGGGGCTATTTTTTATTGGGGTCCAAGGTTTCGGGGCTTTTTATTATTCAGCCCCGTGGGCTCGGGGCTTTTTATTATTTAGCTCCGAGGGCTCGGGGCTTTTTATTATTTAGCCCCGAGTGCTCGGGGCTTTTCGTTATTTAGCCCCGAGTGCTCGGGGCTATTTTTTATTGATCTCCGAGGTTTCGGGGCTTTTTATTATTTAGCCCCGAGCACTCGGGGCTTTTTATCATTTAGCCCCGAGCGCTCGGGGCTATTTTTTATTGAGGTCCGAGGTTTCGGGGCTTTTCATTATTCAGCTCCGAGGGTTCGGGGCTTTTTATTATTTAGCCCCGAGCACTCGGGGCTTTTTATCATTTAGCCCCGAGTGCTCGGGGCTATTTTTTATTGGGGTCCGAGGTTTCGGGGCTTTTTATTATTCAGCCCCGAGGGCTCGGGGCTTTTTATTATTTAGCCCCGAGGGCTCGGGGCTTTTTATTATTTAGCCCCGAGTGCTCGGGGCTGTTCGTTATTTAGCCCCGAGTGCTCGGGGCTATTTTTCATTGATCTCCGAGTTTTCGGGGCTTTTTATTATTTAGCCCTGAGGGCTCGGGGCACTTTATCATTTAGCCCCGAGGGCTCGGTGCTTTTTATTATTTAGCACCGAGCACTCGAGGCTTTTCATCATTTAGCCCCGAGTGCTCGGGGCTATTTTTTATTGGGGTCCGAGGTTTCGGGGCTTTTTATTATTCAGCCCCGTGGGTTCGGGGCTTTTTATTATCCAGCCCCGAGGGCTCGGGGCTTCTTATTATTTAGCCCCGAGTGCTCGGGGCTTTTCGTTATTTAGCCCCGAGTGCTCGGGGCTATTTTTTATTGATCTCCGAGGTTTCGGGGCTTTTTATTATTTAGCCCCGAGCACTCGGGGCTTTTTATCATTTAGCCCCGAGTGCTCGGGGCTATTTTCTATTGAGGTCCGAGGTTTCGGGGCTTTTCATTATTCAGCTCCGAGGGTTCGGGGCTTTTTATTATTCAGCTCCGAGGGCTCGGGGCTTTTTATCATTTAGCCCCGGGGGCTCGGGGCTTTTTATTATTGAGCCCCGAGTGCCCGGAACCTTTTATTATTTAGCCCCGAGTGCTCGGGGCTTTTTATCATTTAGCCCCGAGGGCTCGGGGCTTTTTATTATTTAGCCCCGAGTGCTCGGGGCTATATTTCATTCAGCCCCGAGGGCTCGGGGCTTTCTGATATTTAGCCCCGAGGGCTCGGGGCTTTTTATTATTTAGCTCCGAGGGCTCGGGGCTTTTCATCATTACGCCCCGAGGGCTCGGGGCTTTTTATTATTGAGCCCCGAGTGCTCGGGGCCTTTTATTATTCAGCCCCGACTGCTCGGGGCTTTTTATTATTTAGCCCCGAGGGCTCAGGGCTTTTTATTATTTAGCCTCGAGGGCTCGGGGCTTTTTATTATTTAGCCCCGAGCACTCAGGGCTTTTCATCATTTAGCCCCGAGGGCTCGGGGCTTTTTATTATTGAGCCCCGAGTGCTCGGGGCCTTTTATTATTTAGCCCCAAGTGCTCGGGGCTTTTTATTATTTAGCCCCGAGCACTCGGGGCTTTTTATCATTTAGCCCCGAGTGCTCGGGGCTATTTTTTATTGGGGTCCGAGGTTTCGGGGCTTTTTATTATTTAGCCCCGAGCACTCGGGGCTTTTTATCATTTAGCCCCGAGTGCTCGGGGCTATTTTTTATTGGGGTCCGAGGTTTCGGGGCTTTTTATTATTCAGCCCCGTGGGCTCGGGGCTTTTTATTATTTAGCCCCGAGGGCTCGGGGCTTTTTATTATTTAGCCCCGAGTGCTCGGGGCTTTTCGTTATTTAGCCCCGAGTGCTCGGGGCTATTTTTTATTGATCTCCGAGGTTTCGGGGCTTTTTATTATTTAGCCCCGAGCACTCAGGGCTTTTTATCATTTAGCCCTGAGTGCTCAGGGCTATTTTTTATTGAGGTCTGAGGTTTCGGGGCTTTTCATTATTCAGCTCCGAGGGTTCGGGGCTTTTTATTATTCAGCTCCGAGGGCTCGGGGCTTTTTATCATATAGCCCCGAGGGCTCGGGGCTTTTTATTATTGAGCCCCGAGTGCTCGGGGCCTTTTATTATTTAGCCCCGAGTGCTCGGGGCTTTTTGGTATTTAGCCCCGAGCACTCGGGGCTTTTTATCATTTAGCCCCGAGTGCTCGGGGCTATTTTTTATTGGGGTCCGAGGTTTCGGGGCTTTTTATTATTCAGCCCCGAGGGCTCGGGTCTTTTTATTATTTAGCCCCGAGGGCTCGGGGCTTTTTATTATTTAGCCCCGAGTGCTCGGGGCTTTTCGTTATTTAGCCCCGAGTGCTCGGGGCTATTTTTCATTGATCTCCAAGTTTTCGGGGCTTTTTATTATTTAGCCCTGAGGGCTCGGGGCTTTTGATTATTTAGCCCCGAGGGCTCGGGGCTTTTTATTATTCAGCCCCGAGCGCTCGGGGTTTTTTATTATTTAGCCCCAAGGCCTCGGGGCTTTTTATTATTGAGCCCCGAGTGCTCGGGGCTATATTTCATTCAGCCCCGAGGGCTCGGGGCTTTCTATTATTTAGCCTCGAGGGCTCGGGGATTTCTATTATTTCGCTCCGAGGGCTCGGGGCTTTTTATCATTTAGCCCCAAGGGCTCGGGGCTTTTTATTATTGAGCCCCCAGTGCTCGGGGCCTTTTATTATTTAGCCCCGAGTGCTCGGGGCTTTTTATTATTTAGCCCCGAGCACTCGGGGCTTTTTATCATTTAGCCCCGAGTGCTCGGGGCTATTTTTTATGGAGGTCCGAGGTTTCGGGGCTTTTTATTATTCAGCCCCGAGGGCTTGGGGCTTTCTATTATTCAGCCCCGAGGGCTCGGGGCTTTTTATTATTTAGCCCCGAGGGCTCGGGGCTTTTTATTATTTAGCCCCGAGGGCTCAGGGCTTTTTATTATTTAGCCCCGAGGGCTCGGGGCTTTTTATTATTTAACCCCGAGCACTCGGGGCTTTTCATAATTTAGCCCCGAGTGCTCGGGGCTATTTTTTATTGGGGTCCAAGGTTTCGGGGCTTTTTATTATTCAGCCCCGTGGGCTCGGGGCTTTTTATTATTTAGCTCCGAGGGCTCGGGGCTTTTCATCATTACGCCCCGAGGGCTCGGAGCTTTTTATTATTGAGCCCCGAGTGCTCGGGGCCTTTTATTATTTAGCCCCGACTGCTCGGGGCTTTTTATTATTTAGCCCCGAGGGCTCAGGGCTTTTTATTATTTAGCCCCGAGGGCTCGGGGCTTTTTATTATTTAACCCCGAGCACTCGGGGCTTTTCATAATTTAGCCCCGAGTGCTCGGGGCTATTTTTTATTGGGGTCCAAGGTTTCGGGGCTTTTTATTATTCAGCCCCGTGGGCTCGGGGCTTTTTATTATTTAGCTCCGAGGGCTCGGGGCTTTTTATTATTTAGCCCCGAGTGCTCGGGGCTTTTCGTTATTTAGCCCCGAGTGCTCGGGGCTATTTTTTATTGATCTCCGAGGTTTCGGGGCTTTTTATTATTTAGCCCCGAGCACTCGGGGCTTTTTATCATTTAGCCCCGAGCGCTCGGGGCTATTTTTTATTGAGGTCCGAGGTTTCGGGGCTTTTCATTATTCAGCTCCGAGGGTTCGGGGCTTTTTATTATTTAGCCCCGAGCACTCGGGGCTTTTTATCATTTAGCCCCGAGTGCTCGGGGCTATTTTTTATTGGGGTCCGAGGTTTCGGGGCTTTTTATTATTCAGCCCCGAGGGCTCGGGGCTTTTTATTATTTAGCCCCGAGGGCTCGGGGCTTTTTATTATTTAGCCCCGAGTGCTCGGGGCTGTTCGTTATTTAGCCCCGAGTGCTCGGGGCTATTTTTCATTGATCTCCGAGTTTTCGGGGCTTTTTATTATTCAGCTCCGAGGGCTCGGGGCTTTTTATCATTTAGCCCCGGGGGCTCGGGGCTTTTTATTATTGAGCCCCGAGTGCCCGGAACCTTTTATTATTTAGCCCCGAGTGCTCGGGGCTTTTTATCATTTAGCCCCGAGGGCTCGGGGCTTTTTATTATTTAGCCCCGAGTGCTCGGGGCTATATTTCATTCAGCCCCGAGGGCTCGGGGCTTTCTGATATTTAGCCCCGAGGGCTCGGGGCTTTTTATTATTTAGCTCCGAGGGCTCGGGGCTTTTCATCATTACGCCCCGAGGGCTCGGGGCTTTTTATTATTGAGCCCCGAGTGCTCGGGGCCTTTTATTATTCAGCCCCGACTGCTCGGGGCTTTTTATTATTTAGCCCCGAGGGCTCAGGGCTTTTTATTATTTAGCCTCGAGGGCTCGGGGCTTTTTATTATTTAGCCCCGAGCACTCAGGGCTTTTCATCATTTAGCCCCGAGGGCTCGGGGCTTTTTATTATTGAGCCCCGAGTGCTCGGGGCCTTTTATTATTTAGCCCCAAGTGCTCGGGGCTTTTTATTATTTAGCCCCGAGCACTCGGGGCTTTTTATCATTTAGCCCCGAGTGCTCGGGGCTATTTTTTATTGGGGTCCGAGGTTTCGGGGCTTTTTATTATTTAGCCCCGAGCACTCGGGGCTTTTTATCATTTAGCCCCGAGTGCTCGGGGCTATTTTTTATTGGGGTCCGAGGTTTCGGGGCTTTTTATTATTCAGCCCCGTGGGCTCGGGGCTTTTTATTATTTAGCCCCGAGGGCTCGGGGCTTTTTATTATTTAGCCCCGAGTGCTCGGGGCTTTTCGTTATTTAGCCCCGAGTGCTCGGGGCTATTTTTTATTGATCTCCGAGGTTTCGGGGCTTTTTATTATTTAGCCCCGAGCACTCAGGGCTTTTCATCATTTAGCCCTGAGTGCTCAGGGCTATTTTTTATTGAGGTCTGAGGTTTCGGGGCTTTTCATTATTCAGCTCCGAGGGTTCGGGGCTTTTTATTATTCAGCTCCGAGGGCTCGGGGCTTTTTATCATATAGCCCCGAGGGCTCGGGGCTTTTTATTATTGAGCCCCGAGTGCTCGGGGCCTTTTATTATTTAGCCCCGAGTGCTCGGGGCTTTTTGGTATTTAGCCCCGAGCACTCGGGGCTTTTTATCATTTAGCCCCGAGTGCTCGGGGCTATTTTTTATTGGGGTCCGAGGTTTCGGGGCTTTTTATTATTCAGCCCCGAGGGCTCGGGTCTTTTTATTATTTAGCCCCGAGGGCTCGGGGCTTTTTATTATTTAGCCCCGAGTGCTCGGGGCTTTTCGTTATTTAGCCCCGAGTGCTCGGGGCTATTTTTCATTGATCTCCAAGTTTTCGGGGCTTTTTATTATTTAGCCCTGAGGGCTCGGGGCTTTTGATTATTTAGCCCCGAGGGCTCGGGGCTTTTTATTATTCAGCCCCGAGCGCTCGGGGTTTTTTATTATTTAGCCCCAAGGCCTCGGGGCTTTTTATTATTGAGCCCCGAGTGCTCGGGGCTATATTTCATTCAGCCCCGAGGGCTCGGGGCTTTCTATTATTTAGCCTCGAGGGCTCGGGGATTTCTATTATTTCGCTCCGAGGGCTCGGGGCTTTTTATCATTTAGCCCCAAGGGCTCGGGGCTTTTTATTATTGAGCCCCCAGTGCTCGGGGCCTTTTATTATTTAGCCCCGAGTGCTCGGGGCTTTTTATTATTTAGCCCCGAGCACTCGGGGCTTTTTATCATTTAGCCCCGAGTGCTCGGGGCTATTTTTTATGGAGGTCCGAGGTTTCGGGGCTTTTTATTATTCAGCCCCGAGGGCTTGGGGCTTTCTATTATTCAGCCCCGAGGGCTCGGGGCTTTTTATTATTTAGCCCCGAGGGCTCGGGGCTTTTTATTATTTAGCCCCGAGGGCTCGGGGCTAATTATTATTTAGCCCCGAGGGCTCGGGGCTTTTTATTATTTAGCTCCGAGTGCTCGGGGTATTTTTTATTTAGCCCCGAGGTTCCGGGGCTTTTTATTATTCAGCCCGAGGGTTCGGGGCTTTTCATTATTTAGCCCCGGGGGCTCGGGGCTTTTTATTATTTAGCCCCGAGGGCTCGGGGCTTATTATTATTTAGCCCCGAGGGCTCGGGGCTTTTCATCATATAGCCCCGAATGCTCGGGGCTATTTTTTATTTAGCCCCGAGGGCTCGGGGCTTTCTATTATTTAGCCCCGAGGGCTCGAAGCTTTTTATTATTTAGCCCTGAGGGCTCGGGGCTTTTTATCATTTAGCCCCGAGGGCTCGAGGCTTTTTATTATTGAGTTCCGAGTGCTCAGGGCTTTTCGTTATTTAGCCCCGAGTGCTCGGGGCTATTTTCTATTGAGCTCCGAGGTTTCGGGGCTTTTTATTATTTAGTCCTGAGGGCTCGGGGCCTTTCATTATTTAGCCCCGCGGGCTCGGGGCTTTTTATTATTTAGCCCCGAGGGCTCGGGCTTTTTATTATTTAGCCCCGAGGGCTCGGGGCTTTTTATCATTTAGCCCCGAGTGCTCGGGGCTATTTGTTATTGGGGTCCGAGGTTTCGGGGCTTTTTATTATTCAGCCCGGAGGGCTCGGGGCTTTTTATTATTTAGCCCCGAGGGCTCGGGGCTTTTTATTATTTAGCCCCGCGTGCTCGGGGCTTTTCGTTATTTAGCCCCGAGTGCTCGGGGCTATTTTTCATTGATCTCCGAGTTTTCGGGGCTTTTTATTATTTAGCCCTGAGGGCTCGGGGCTTTTGATTATTCAGCTTCGAGGGCTAGGGGCTTTTTATTATTCAGCCCCGAGGGCTCGGGGCTTTTTATTATTTAGCCCCAAGGCCTCGGGGCTTTTTATTATTGAGCCACGAGTGCTCGGGGCTATATTTCATTCAGCCCCGAGGGCTCGGGGCTTTCTATTATTTAGCCTCGAAGGCTCGGGGATTTTTATTATTTCGCTCCGAGGGCTCGGGGCGTTTTATCATTTAGCCCCAAGGGCTCGGGGCTTTTTATTATTGAGCCCCCAGTACTCGGGGCCTTTTATTATTCAGCCCCGAGTGCTCAGGGCTTTTTATTATTCAGCCCCGAGCACTCGGGGCTTTTTATCATTTAGCCCCGAGTGCTCGGGGCTATTTTTTATTGAGGTCCGAGGTTTCGGGGCTTTTTCTTATTCAGCCCCGAGGGCTTGGGGCTTTTTATTATTTAAACCCGAGGGCTCGGGGCTTTTTATTATTCAGCCCCGAGGGCTCGGGGCTTTTTATTATTTAGCCCCGAGGGCTCGGGGCTAATTATTATTTAGCCCCGAGGGCTCGGGGCTTTTTATTATTTAGCCCCGAGTGCTCGGGGCTATTTTTCATTTAGCCCCGAGGTTCCGGGGCTTTCTATTATTTAGCCCCGAGGGCTCGAAGCTTTTTATTATTTAGCCCTGAGGGCTCGGGGCTTTGTATTATTTAGCCCCGAGGGCTCGAAGCTTTTTATCATTTAGCCCTGAGGGCTCGGGGCTTTTTATCATTTAGCCCCGAGAGCTCGAGGCTTTTTATTATTGAGCCCCGAGTGCTCAGGGCCTTTTATTATGTAGCCCTGAGTGCTCGGGGCTTTTCGTTATCTAGCCCCGAGTGCTCGGGGCTATTCTCTATTGAGCTCCAAGGTTTCGGGGCTTTTTATTATTTAGTCCTGAGGGCTCGGGGCTTTTTATTACTTAGCCCCGAGGGCTCGGGGCTTTTCATTATTCAGCCCTGAGGGCTCGGGCTTTTTATTATTTAGCCCCGAGGGCTCGGGGCTTTTTATTATTTAGCCCCGAAGACTCAGGGCTTTTTATTATTTAGCCCCGAGGGCTCGAGGCTTTTTATTATTTAGTCGAGAGTGCTCGGGGCTTTTTATTATTTGGCCCCGAGTGCTCGGGGCTTTTTATCATTTAGCCTCGAGTGCTCGGGGCTTTTTATTATTTAGCCCCGAGTGTTCGGGGCTATTTTTTGTTGAGCTCCGAGGGCTCAGGCCTTTTTTTTATTCAGCCCCAACTGCTTGGTGCTATTTTTATTCAGCCCCGAGGGCTCGGGGCTTTTTCTTATTTAGCCCCGAGTGCTCGGGGCTTTTCATTATTTAGCCCCGAGTGCTCGGGACTTTTTAAAATTTAGCCCCGAGGGCTCGGGGCTTTTCATTATTTAGCCCCGAGTGCTCGGCACTTCTTATTATCTAGCCCCGAGAGCTCGGGGCTTTTTATTATTTAGCCCTGAGGGCTCGGGGTTTTCTATTATTTAGCCCCGAGTGCTCGGGGCTATATTTCATTTAGCCCCGAGGGCTCGGGGCTTTCTATTATTTAGCCCCGAGGGCTCGGGGCTTTTTATCATTTAGCTCCGAGGGCTCGGGGCTTTTTATCATTTAGCCCCGAGGGCTCGGGGCGGTTTATTATTTAGCCCCGAGGTTTCGGGGCTTATTACTATTTAGCCCCGAGGGCTCGGGGCTTTTTATTATTTAGTTTTGTTCTTTCTACGACCATCAGTTGTTAAATTATTTTGTAGGAAATCGGCCATAGTGGTCACTCCAGAATTGAATAAATTAATACATCAATCAATTAATTATCAAAGCACCAACGTTTCGTCTGCTGTGCGCAGACCTCCTTAGGGTGCATAAATTTATTTTATAAAACATCATCATTGGATACATCTGTAATGTTTGTGAACGGGTGGACTCACAATATTAGGATGAAATAACACGATGCTTTTGATTAATGGTGATTTATTATTAATTGTCGATGTACTCTTACATTAACCACCATAATCGGTGGCAAAAAAGCGTGGGAAGTCGATAATGCAGAAAATAAGAGGGAATCGATAATTCCATGAAGCACTGGTAGATGTACCCACCAAAGCCCCTAGATACTACAACATCATCATACCATTATTAAGAAACTATTTTTCTGAAAAAACAGGGTATATAATGCTCAATTACTTACAATTTACGAGATTAAAATAGTCATGTTAATAAAAATCTTTGACCAAGAGATTTTTCTCTCGTGTCAAAATACAGTACACTTATTTCAACTGTCAAATTCAATCTAGCTCATTTATGGTTATGTTATCGATATTCCAGTGTTTTTGCCGCTAATTATTCTACATTATCATGTTGGTCATTGATGTGTTGCGCCATCTCTGACAGGTTCATATTTGAATAAATTAATTTTTTTGAATAAATTAACATTGAGGTACATAAACATTTGACTTATACGAATGAATATTTAACTAATCACGATGTTAAAATAATACTCAGTTTAAAATTTTTTTTTAAAACATATATTACAATTTTTTCAATATCACACTCATTGTTGAAAGATTATAATGTTATCGTAATTATTATTTAACCTCAAGCTATCTGTCATGTAATTGACTGTAAATTTTCCGTATTTTTATATATAAAAGATCTCAAGTAAGTCTCTATTGTATTTATTCTCACAAACATTTAATTGCTTAGAATTTTCAGAATCGAATTCATGACCAGTATGTCCAACATGATCAGCAAGTGCTGAGTGATAATTTTTAGGATTTTTAGATGTTTTCTCATGTTCTTTCTTTCTTGCAAGGAAATACCTTTGTGTTTGACCTATATAACACTTATCACAATCTCCACAAGGAATTTTATAAATAATATTTGCTAATTCATCTATTTTTATTCTATCTTTGGTGGATCCGAAGAGATTCTTCAGCTTGTAAATAGTTCTAGGACATTATTTATGTGTCCCCAAGTACTTCGGGACATTTATTCTGTGTCCCCATGTACTTGGGGACATTTATTCTGTGTCCCCAAGTACTTGGGGACATTATTTATGTGTCCCCAAGTACTTGGGGACATTATTCATGTGTCCCCAAGTACTTGGGGACATTTATTTTTTGTCCCCAAGTACTTCGGGACATTTATATTGTGTCCCCAAGTACTTGGGGACATTATTTATGTGTCCCCAAGTACTTGGGGACATTTATATTGTGTGCCCATGTACTTGGGGACATTTATTCTGTGTCCCCAAGTACTTGGGGACATTTATTCTGTGTCCCCATGTACTTGGGGACATTTATTCTGTGTCCCCAAGTACTTGGGGACATTTATTCTATGTCCCCAAGTACTTGGGGACATTATTTATGTGTCCCCAAGTACTTGGGGACATTATTCATGTGTCCCCAAGTACTTGGGGACATTTATTTTTTGTCCCCAAGTACTTGGGGACATTATTTATGTGTCCCCAAGTACTTGAGGACATTATTCATGTGTCCCCAAGTACTTGGGGACATTTATTTTTTGTCCCCAAGTACTCGGGGACATTATTTATGTGTCCCCACGTACTTGGGGACATTATTTATGTGTCCCCAGGTACTTGGGGACATTATTCATGTGTCCCCAAGGACTTGGGGACATTTAAATTGTGTCCCCAAGTACTTGGGGACATTTATTTTGTGTCCCCAAGTACTTGGGGGCTATGATTATGTGCTCCAAGTACTTGGGGACTTTTATTATGTGGCCCCAAGTACTTGGGGACTCATATTTCTATGCCCCAAGTACTTGTGGATATCCATTATCTGCCACAAGTCCTTGGGGACATTCATCATTCGGCCCCAACTCCTTGGGGACATTCATTATTCGACCCCAAGTACACAGGCACTATTATCATGTGCCTGCAAGCACTGTGGGACTAGTGTTATGTGGGTACTATAATTATGTTATGTTACTTGGGGACTATAATTATGTTCCCCAAGTACTTGGGGACATGCATTATCCGGCCACAAGTACCTGGGGACTATGATCATGTTCCCCAAGTACTTGTGGACACCATCATTCGGCCCTAAATACTTGGGGACATTTATTATTTTGCCCCAATCACTTGGGAAAATTTATTATTCGTCCCAAGTACTTGGGGACATTTATTATTTGACCCCAATTACTTGGGGATTATTATTATGTGACCCCAAGTACTTGGGGACTACTATTATGTGGCCCCAAGCACTTGAGGACTATCATTATATGGCTCCGAGTACTTGGGAACTATCATTATGTGCACCAAGTACTCGAGGATATCAATTATCTGGCCCCAAGTACTTTGGGACTATAGGTATGTGCCCCAAGTACTTATGGAAATTCATTTTTCGTTCCCAAGCACTCGAGCACATTCATCATTTGGCTCGAAGTACTTGGGGATATCTATCATTTGCCCCAAGTACTTGCGGACTCTCATTATGTGACCTGAAGCACTTGGGGACTATGATTATGTGCCCCAAGTAGTTGGGGACAGTCATTATTCGGTCACGAGTACTTGGGGACTATAATCATGTGCCCCACGTACTTGGTGACATTCATTATTTGGCCTCAAGCTCGTGGCGACATTTATTATGTGGACCCAAGTATTTGGGGACTAGTATTGTGTGGCCTCAAGTACTCGGAGACTATAATTATGTAGCCCAAGTACTTGGGGACATTCATTTCTAGGCCCAGAAATAAGTCGTATAGAAACTAAATTTGTGTATAGAAACATACGAAATTCTATCCGTCTAGAAATAAGTCGTATAGAAACTAAATTTGCATATAGAAATGCTCGAATTTCTATTCGTATAGAAATAAGTCATATAGAAACTAAATTCGCGTATAGAAATACAAAGAATTCTCTTCACATAGAAATTATTCTCATACACACTCAATTTGTGTTTTGAAACCCAAGAAATTCCGTCAGTATAAAAATCATTCTTATACCCATTTAATTTGCGTATAGAAACCCAGAAAAGTCTCTTCATATAGACATTATTCTTATACACACTTAATTCGCTTATAGAAACCAACGAAACTCCATAGGTATAAAAAAAAAAGCCTTATACACACTCAATTCGTGTATAGAAACCCATAAAATTCCCTTCATATAGGAATCATTATTATACACCCTCAATTTGCGTGCGGAAACCCACGAAAGTCTCTCCGTATAAACATTATTCTTATACACACTCAACTTGCGTATAGGAAAACACGACATTCATGGCGTATAAGAAAATATCCCAATATCATATACGCAAAGCTTTAAGATCATCTATAGAAAGTTTCTATAGAAACTTTCTACAACTGTCTATACGTTTTTTTCATACGTGAATACTCCAAACCGTGTCATCTTTTCCTGTGGGTCTTTTTGTTCACCAGTCCATTTTGCCCTACCGGCACATTTTCCCCACTCTTCTCTATTACTGAAGATTTTCATTCATTTAAAAAATTGAGGAGGTATTATTATTATTTTGATGATTGATCTTCATTCTGAGGAATTGCATCCAGCATAATGCGATATGCAGTATATTGTTCAAATTGTTTGGGAAACATGAGAGTCGAGGAAGAATAAAAGAACATGACATATGAGGTAAGAGCACTATTACCTGCTCACTTTCGGTATTTGTCATATTTATATAATTATACAGGGTGTATTGTAACTATCTGGACAAACCTATATAGCCTTGTAGAGGGTGACGAGACGATCAGAAATGGTCCAGTGAAAAATGTTGTACGCCCAAAATTGGCCGAGTTATGAGGCTTTCAAGCTGCCCAATCGGAGCGCAGCTTTAGACGGTCGTGGCGCTGGCATCCAGATACACCGGAAAGTCAGCTACGTTCAAGGCCCCAGAGGTTCTCATCGATCTTATGGTTTTTCTCGGCTCTTGAATACATAAATAATCAAAAATACGAAAAGACGAGGTGAAAAAAATAACAAAAAAATAGAAAATCCAAAGAAAAAGAGATCAAAAAGACAAAAACAAAGAAAAATACAAAAAAAAAAGAGATAAAAAATACCAAAAAGATAAGATGAAAAATACAAAAAAAATGAAAAATACAGAAAAAAGATATAAAAAAGACGACAAAAAGAGATGAAAAATGAAACGAAGAGGGTGAATTGTACACAAAAAAGAGTGAAATTTGATATTTTTCAATTCTCTTTTTTGTCTTTTTCATCTTTTTTTTGTTGTCTGTTTTAACTCTTTTCTTCGTATTTTTCATCTCTTCTTTTTGTCTTTTCCATCTCTTTTTTTCGTCTTTTTTATATCTTTTTCTCGTCTTTCTCATCTCGTTTCTTCGTCTTTTGTATATCTTTTTTTCGTCTTTTTCATATCTTTTGCTCGTCTTTTTTATGTCTTTTTTATATCTTCTCTTCGTCTCTTTTATATCTTGTTTTCGTCTGCTTCATACCTTTTTTTTGTCTTTTTCATCTCTTTTTTCGTCTTTTTTATATCTTTCTTCGTCTCTTTTATATCTTTTTTTCGTCTTTTCATTTTTTTTTGCCTTTTTCATTGCTTTCTCTTGTATTTTTCATCTCTTCTTTTTGGTATTTTTTATATCTTTTTTTTTGTATTTTTCTTTGTTTTTGTCTTTTTGATGTGATTTTTTTGGATTTTCCATTTTTTTGTTATTTTTTCCATCTCTTCTTTTCTAATTTTTTGATCTCTTTTTTTTTTTGTTTTTTTTTTAATCTCGTCTTTTCGGATTTTTGATTATTTATGTATTCAAAGGCCGAGAAAAACCATAAGATCGATGAAAACTTCCGGGGCCTTGAACGTAGCTGACTTTCCGCCGTATCTGGATGCCAGTGTCGCGACCGTCTAAAGCTGCGCTCCGATTGGGCAACTTGTAAACCTTATAACTCGGCCAATTTTGGTCGTACAACATTTTTCACTGGACCATTTCTGATCGTCTCGTCACCCACTACAAGACTATATAGGTTTGTCCATATAGTTACAATACACCCTGTATTGTGGAGAAAAGCCAATTGGAAAATTTTAACAATATTAGTGAATTATCTATGAATTTGAATTCATTACACTACCAAATGCTATACTTTTCATTGAAAAAGCATTAAATAATTTCCAAACGGCCGTCGTTCATTCTGGCAGTTTTCACCAGTTGTCGCATCGAGCTAAGTCGATCAACGAAGGTGACACTCCACGCGAATTTCATCTTGACCGTTATTTAATGATACTAATGTGTACTCATGTTGTTTTTATTATTCTTTCATAGTTAATTTGTGTTATTAGATAAGGTAAATATCACTTTCATACTATTAATTTCTCAATAAATCGTGATCTAGTACTAGTTTCAATTTTTTCATGTACGGAACTAGTACCTGCTCAGTGTTTTGTCCCGATGGGAGGTTATGACTTATCATGGCAATTTTTATAATTAAACTTTGATTATTAATTTATTAAGCGTTGTCACAATAGAAACGTTATTACCTGCAGTAGCAAGCAGTGGAGAGTTGATTAAATACCATCAGAAGAAGAAAGAAGAAAACGAAGAACAGCTTCTTGCACAAAAAAAGGCCAAAATTGCTTGCGAAGAAAAAACAATAATGAAGGAAAATGAAAAAAAAATTCAAAAAAGAGCAAATGGAAGAGAAGAAGAGGCTGAAAGAATTGGAACTAGGAGAAAAAACCGCAAAAAGGATGAAAAAACAAAAAATTAATTAATTACAATTTTTTCATTTATTGCTGTTTTTTTCATATTTTTATGTATTGTATCTTCACCGCATTTCTTCCTGTTCAATTGTCTTTTCAGTCATATCTTCTTTTTAGAAGAAATTGATCACTGATGATCATAATTATCCTATGTAATTAAACGTATCTTTAATAAATCATACATTTGAATTGCATTTTTTTAATATTTGCTGCAAATACTTTTCAGTGATCAGGTATTGGGGTAACGTACTGATCCACTACTAGTTCCATTCACTTTTTCGTGAGCAGGTACTGGGCTAAGCGCAAAATTATTCTCAAACTTCAAAATTATCAATCAATTTCATCAAATAACTGGAAATTTCAATTATTCTATATCTAGAAACATCTAATAATAATTTCGGAAACAATATGCACATTTTTAATCAATAGAAATATTTTTACCGTCGAATTTTGGGGAACCGAATCGGATAGTGAGCAGGTACTAGTGCCCTTACCTTATGAATCTTTATATCATGTAAAACATCTAAAAATCACACCAATATATAATTTCTGACAATCATCAGTTTTCCTCGCTTTGTATTTGAGTCTACGTCGAAGATGATTCGCGCAAATGATAAATAATATGGATGATCACCGTGAATTTTTTCTGGCGTGTACGTGGCAGAATTGATAATTTTGTACAATCTGAACTATTTGAGATTCACCCAATCCCTCGATTTTGACATGAACTTTCTAACAGACTTGACGATATATTAATACGGAGTCAATTTCATTGATGTGGCGATGATGTGGGGAAATACATGCTCCTAGATATCCCAATGCACGCCTGATTGTTCTATCTCGGAAGAACTATTCTTAACGTCGTACTGCCGATACTGCCCTAGTCAGTGGTTATAGTATCTCGTTTGAATCCTGTAGTATTTACACACTAGATAGCATTCCGAGTGAGTAAGAGAGGGAAAGAAACTATAAAAAGTACATTTTCCATAGCCATTCACTAATTATCACTATGACATGCTCCGAAGCTGCATTTTCAAGAGTTTAAAATGTTTCACACATCATTTTCTATCATTTCCTTTTTCTTTATCCATATCGGAACGGTCAATCGAGTACCGGCGGTACTACCTTAAATAATTAAACAGGAATCCCGCATTATCATGGAAAGTCATCTCAGAGCAGAACAACAAAGGAGTCTTCATTAATTGAGTACCGGCTAATGTAACTTGTTATTCTTGAAAAATAAAACATTGTGAATAAGTGAAGAAAACAATTCGATTTGTCTGTCATCTATTCCAGTCGTCTGTTTTCTCGAGAAGTAAAATAACAATCCAATCTCCGTATAAGATACCTTAAACACAATAGGAAGCAGTAGATTTCTATGGCTTTTGGGGGATCTTATTCAGAGATTGGAATGGAATCATGATGTCAAAGGCCGATGCCTGCATTTTTAAGAATGAGCCCGTTCCTTCCGTGGACTCATCTATACTGATTTAATGGCGATTTCACGCCAATTTTATTCACAAATCTGCTGTTGATTTTATCGGCTAGTTTAACTTAGATTCTATCCGCAAATTAGCCGCTGATTTAATCGGCTCATTCTGCTCATTTTATCTGCAGAACAATCATCGACAATTGCTTTCTGCACAGTTAATGTTAACGAATTTTTTTTTCAAGAGTGACAATAATATTCACTACTTTGCTCCAAATTTACCGCTGTTCTTAACAGCATTTTCGTAGACCTTGACATCCGCATTCTAGCTTCAAATTTTCACGGCAAATTTGGGGCTAAATTTAGTGATAACATGAGAGGTTATCGCCTACATATGTGGTCTTTATGTCGACAAACTAGCGGCAAATCATCGACAATTTTGGTGCAGAAGAAAATTTAAACTTGCTGGTAAATAGCAGTGTATCCGCAAGTTTTGCTATCTGGGATATTTTGTGCACGGAGAGAAAACAAACAGGCGTCCGTCGCAGCGTTAGTCGCTCTCTCTTCTACGTTATCATTTCAATCGCTATTTCTTCCTTTCAATTTCAGCAGAATGCTTTCGAATGGTTCTCGCTGAATTTTTTCTATTATCTTTTTTTCTTTTCGTGTTATAATGAATTAAAATATAGGATAAAATGATTGGGATTGATTAAATTCAATAATTTCCGAATTATACTAAATTTCACATAAAAAATCACTTTTTCACTTTTAATGTTCCTTTTTGGGTACATTAAAATTCTGTAGTAAAAATAACGTGAAAGAGGAATGAATTCCAAAACTTATTTCCAATAATCTAAAAATTTTTTTCGCATTAGGAATTAAAATCAACTATATCAATGAATTATTGAAAATCGCCCGGAAGATGCTCTCCAATACTATCTCAGTTTAAATTGAGCTGAGATATTATGGAAGAGTTTTTTGTGGATTGCTTCATGATATATTGTCATCTTGGAAACAAATGGGCGAACTCATGAACATTCAAAGGTAAATGTAAAAGATATTTCTCGGTTTGAATCTTTGCCGCTATTCTGCCATTTTCTTCTTCTTTCAGGCATGCGCATCATCACGAGAACGAATTTATATTGTTTGGCTCTGATTGGTCAACACCACCGCCAATCATAGACTTCACTCGAGGAGGGGATTTTTATGTTTACGAGGTTAAAGTATCGTGTGGAGATGTTCATTGAATTGGAGATGAATTTAAACAAATTTTCTTGATAAAATCGTGTAATTGAACGCTTTGTGAAGAGTACTTTTGTTTGAAGTACTAGTGAATGACATTGACAGTGTACTAGTGAATTTTTACAACATGTCAGGAATAACTGCGAGTGCTATCGGCACATTGGCGAGAATCGCACAGGTTAGGAACATGAAAAACTACTAAAAAAATCGTAATTAATACGTGAAATTGAATCGACTTAACTTTATAATCATTCTAAATAGAGTATTTTGAAAAATAAGCGAGATAGGTCAAACGATTTTAAGCCTTTTTTGTAGAGAATTTCAAGAGCTACAGGAATGGAGTAGAGTAAAAAGGGTATTTCTTCATTATTTTCTGAGATATTCTT
This sequence comes from Aleiodes leptofemur, assembly GCA_963942555.1. Classification (NCBI taxonomy): domain Eukaryota; kingdom Metazoa; phylum Arthropoda; class Insecta; order Hymenoptera; family Braconidae; genus Aleiodes; species Aleiodes leptofemur. The sequence goes on along the minus strand of OZ012611.1, from coordinate 14,302,703 downwards.
TGAAAAATAATTGAAAAGAAATGATCGATTTTGAATGAAATTTTTTAGTCAATCTTTTTGTGAAATTATCTTGGAAACTAAAAGAGATAGGGCAATTTCGCTTTCATTCGTTATTGTTTCAAGAATATTAAGAGCTACCAAAAAAAAACTGATGTTAAATTGCTCTATCTCGCTTAGTTTCCGACATATTCTCAAAAAATAATTTTACGAAAAAATTTAATTCCATTTTTTTTTTCATTTTTCCTTAAATATCGCGGAAATTGATGGAGATACGCCCTTTTTATCCGAATTCTTTTTGTGTAGACAATTTCAAGAGCTACAAAAATGAGCTCGGACAGAAAGGGCGTGTGTCCATTAGTTCCCGAGATATTTGAAGAAAAAAAAACGGAGAGAGATAGATTACTTCTGTTTTCTTATCTTTTTATTATTAAAAATTTTTCCTTTATCTTTTCCTAATTGGATAATTAATCATTTCAGATGAATTCTTCTCTACTCTCCTCGATATCACGGCAGTCAGTCATCCTTACCCAGTCCAGATACCGGCACACGAAACACTGGAATCCAAAATGGAAGAAATTACGTGCCTGGAAAGTAATAAAAGTTAAATTACCAGATTATGAAGAGGATGATGATCCACAAATCGAAGCTGAAAAAGCACGGACCAAGCTGAAGGAACAGGGACTCCAGCCCTCCATTCCGTGGCAGGAGAGGCCTATATTTTTGAGCTGTACTGGAGCAATATTCGAGGAATACGTTCCGCCTGAAGGGGATGGAAAATTCTCAGCTCTTACGACAACGGTAGTGTATTTTTTTCGAAGTGAAGAGTTTCTCGAAAAAATCTGAAAAAATTGGGAAGATGGTGCAAAGTCTCTAGATTGTTGGGAAATTTTTTCAGATTTTTTCGTAAAGGGCTTCAGTCTAAAAAAAAATCTAATTCATTTTACCCCGTATTATGGTGAATCGAGGATAAGAGTGGAAGGGATTGATTTAATTGATTCAATTATTTTTTTAGGGTGCAAAGCAAAAGATGGACTTCATGACGAAGAAGGGAAAGGGTTACATGGCTGTAAAGAAGATAAGGAGATACGAGGAAGAATTTACTGTTGGTGAATTTGAAGAACAGGCTCAAGAGATTTATGTTAAGGCACATGAAGCCATTGCTAAGTAATTGAATTAATTATTATTTTAATTGTGGAGAGGTAAAATGAGATCTCCAAAAATTGTGGTTCATTTTTCAAGAATATCTGAGGAACGAAAGATAGAGTGAATTCGTCCAGAGCTTGTTTTGTAGAAAATTTCGTGAGCTATAAAAAAGGTTTTCTATGGGAATTTCTTAGCTCGCTCGATTTCCGAGATATTCTCAAAAAATAATCAGTAAAAGGCGTTCCATCCTTTTTTATCTCGTCGTTACTGATTCATTTTTAGAATATCTAGAAAAAATGAGGTTCCAGGGAAATTGCTAGAAGACCCTTTTTGTAGAAAAATTTCAAAAGCTACGAAAAAGGTTTTTATGAAATTTCGTTATCTCGCTTAATTTCCGAAATATTCTTGGAAAAATGATCGGAAAATTATTGATTCATTCTTAGAGTTTCTCAGAAATGATGAGGTTCAGAGGGCATTGTTACGAGACCTTTTTTGTAGAGAATTTCCAGAGCTACCAAAATGTGGGAAATATTTAATTTGAAGATATTCATGAAAAAAAATGTTCGAGTTATTTTCCATTACCGAGGTTAATTCATTTAATGATTCTCATACAAAAATTTTTTTTTTTCAGCAAAGACGAAGACGCGTTGAGAACATTGGTGACAGAACGTGCATATCCCGTGAGTTTCCGCTCTTCAAATATTTTTCATTCCATTCGCAAATTACTGGAAATAACATATTTATTGGAAATTTCGTGAATGTTTTTAGGAAGTGAGGCACAACACTCTGGATAAGACAATTCGTTGGAAATTCATTGAATCCCTGACTCTCCCTCGAGTGGTTCATGCTCGATGTACTGAGCTACTAACAGCTGATAATGTATTCGCTCAAGTCACTGTTCGTTTTCACACTCAACAGGTTTGTTGTTTTTTTTTTACTAAATTAATTTGATAGCAAAAAGGTGAAATAAACGAATTCTAGTTTTTTGGCATTCGTTTTTTGAGCATATCTCGGAAACTTTTTGAGATATGCCCTTTTTCTCCTAAGTCTTTCCTTGTAGAGAATTCCGAGAGCTAAAAGAAAGAATTGAGGCAAAATCGCTCTATCTCGCTTAGCTTCCGAGAAATCTTCGAAAAATCATTGAAAGAAATAATCAAATTATCCTTTCACCTCTTCGCTACTGGATCACTCAAGTTTTTCGAGAATATTCCAAGAACTACGAGAGATAGGGAAAGTTCATAGAAACCTTCTTTGTAGTAACTAATTCTCCTCTACAAAAAAAAACTCTCCTGAGATTTTTCTCCAAATCCATGACGTTCAGAGATTATTGCAAAAGATCCAACAAAAAACACTCCTTATTTTCCAGACGCTTGCAGTTTATGACAGATTCGGTCGTTTGATGCACGGAAGTGAAATCGTGAAGAAAGACGTACTTGAGTATGTTGTATTCGAGAAACATCTGGCTAATCAGTACGGTGTCTGGAGAATTCATGCAAAAATAATTCCATCCTGGATGCCACCACGTGAATCAGCCCAAAGAACTTATCGATTAGCGCCGGCAGAGCCAGAGGAGGAAGAACCTAAGAAAGAAGAAAAGGAGAAAGAAGTTTCTGTTGCACACATCGACAAAGAGTCATCATCACCACAACCAGCTGTTGCATAAAATTATTTTGTTTGAGAATAAAGAAAATTATTAGATTTGCTCGAGTTCATTCCCTTGTTTTCAATTGGAAAGAGAATCGAAAATCATGATCTACTAGACTATACCGAAACGTATTGAAAGGAATTTTTTTCGGACTGAAGGTTTTTATGAAAAAATCTGAAAAAAAATTCGTCAATAGTGTAGAAATCCTCGGGTATGTGTTCAAATTTTTTGCAGATAATTTCCTGAAGACTTTCATGCTGAAGAAATTGCTTTTACCATCTGAACATAATCCAGTGGTTCAGAGGCCAAACAGGATTCCTCTTCTCTTCAACAGTTTCTCGACAATATCTCGAAAACTAAACGAGATAAGGAAAATTTGGAATAGATCTTTTTTATAGCTCTTGAAATCCCCCACAAAAGAGGTTTCTACAAAAATCGTCCTATCTCGCATAGTTTCCGAGATTTTCTACTGCGAATAAACACAAAGAGAAGTCGATAAGTTTAAGGTATGATGGAAGATCTTCTATCATATCTTAGATAAGTCTCTTTCAGGTGCTGCCCTCTTCACAAAGTCTGGGATTCCCTGAAAATCATGAGAAAACAAAAAAATTAAAAATGAACACAGAAATATCGAGAAACATCTGAATTAAATATTCCGCTCGAGGCAATTTTTCTCTCGAAATGAAGGGGAAAAATTTAATTCTGCGCACGTTCTTTCCCCTTCTATTTCCCCTTTTCCCTCGAACGAAGAGAAAAAAAAGAAAGAAAGTCGGAGTTTATTAAATTCCAACTGAGAAATTATTTGTTGTATTTTTCTGTTCATATTCCCCTCGTATTCGTTAGGTTTTCCTTCATTACACCGTAATAATAATGAATTATTGACCCTCTCCAGTTGAATTTAATTGCGTGGAAAATAAAACACATAAATAATTTTCAATTGTGAGTCATCCAGAAATTTCGGGGGAAATTGTCATTCTCCATCGAGGGTGACTCATTTCCTGCCCCGAAAATGTAATGGAAAAATAATTGTTGAATTATTTGAACACGAATTTCATCGGAATATTCACACAATTATACGAATCATTGAAATTTGTTGGAAATACAGTGATAATATCGTCACACTAGGAACAAAGTGGTGTTTATTCTATGTATAAATATAGCACTTACGCCACCTTGTTTCTAAGGCGATGATATAATATTTGTGTCATCAAAAGTGGCAATTACTTCAATATAGCATTATTTTTTTGCATATTCCTTCTGTAAATATTTTATCATTGAATACAGCAAATCTAGTAAAATACAATTAGTTGAACAAATTAATTGAATTACCACGAATTAATTAAATTACAGGGAAAGAACGTGGCAAACGAATTAATCAATGATAAAAATCTGTGGAAATTCGGAAAAAATATGAAAAATGGGTGAAATGAAATTTCACCGCAGAACATAAAAATAGAAAATTAAAGGAATTGACTAAAAAACAATGAGATAAAAATGAATGAATAAAAAATAATAATTGATTATAGTAGGGAGAGGTGAAAGGAGATAAATTGATTTTATTTAATTCCTTTTGTGGAAATATCTTGGAAACTAAGCGAGATAGGGCGATTTTAGCTGAATCTTTTTCGCAGAAAATTTTTAGAACTACGAAATAATATTATAAAACATAGAAGAAAAAAAATTATCTAAGATGAATTGATTTTTCTGCCTATTTTTTTTGAAGAATATTTTGGAAAATAAGCGGGATAGGGTGTTTCTGCTTTAATTCTTTTTTGTGGCTTTTCAAATTCTCTACTAAGGAGAATTCGAAGGAAAAGGCTCTATCTCGCCTGATTCCCGAGATACTCTCAAAAAATAATTATGACCAAAATTGTATGTACAATAAATCGAATTTTTTTTTTTGTTTTTCAATTAATATGTCAGAAATTGATGGAGATACGTCCTTTTCGCCCCAGCATTTTTTGTGACGAATTGAAAATTGCTCTATCTCGTTCAGTTTCCGATACATTGGAAAAAAAAAATGGCAAAGAAAATAGACTCATTTCTGTTGCACTGACACACTGGAAAATTTATGTAACAAGTAAATCCTATTTTCCATCTGAATACAATATAGTAGAATTGAATTAATTTCACGATTGACGCCACCGTGTTTAACTAATGTAATTTCCGATGAATTTCAGGACAATGTGAGACGAGCATGCACACATTGAGTAATGAATTTCCCATGGCATTCACAAAGCAACGTAACAAAAACCCTTGGATTACATGGCAAGGAGAGAGAGAGAGAGAGACATGAGTGAAGGACTTTGTCAGTGGATTGTCCTTCACTCGTGCCTTCAGTCAGGGCGGCTGATTCGTAAACATTAATCTACGAATTTAAGGTAGCACTGTCGTTGATAGAATTACTGTTTAGAATTGACGGAAATTTGGCACATTCGTAGATTATGGTGAGATGATGATCCAATTATATTTTTATGAGACTACAAATAACCACTTTGTGTCTAAGGCAATAATATATCGTTGATTTAGAAACAGAAAGGCGTAAGTGCTATGTGTAAGAATAGCACTTACACCCCTTTGACTCTAAGTTAACGATATATTGACAATTAAGAGAAAATTATATAAACTATTCAAAAAACTGTACTTTTGAGAGTTATAAATGTTTTATATATAATTTTTTAAAGTAGTTTTTTCATTCTAAATAGTTTTTTTTCGATCATTTTTCAAAAATATCTTGGAAAATATACGAGATGGGGTGATTTTAATCTAATCCTTTTTTGCAGGAAACTCCAAGAGTTACAAAAAAAAAATTTTAGGTAAAATCTTTTTATCTCTTTTAGTTTCCGAAATGTTCTCCAAATACAATGAAAAAAAAAAGAAAATTTTCATGTTTCATCTCTTCACTACTGAATTCAATCAGCTAAACAGATTGCAGCGTGAGCATGTAAGTGCATAATGTTACACTAGGACTTTTGGTAGTCTGATTTTCCCCTCGACCCACGTAAAACTGGTGAAATGTTCTGGAATAGCTTGGCAGACTGCATAAACCTTTAATCTCACTCCACTGCGTTAATACCCAAGCTCCTCCAACTAATTCTGTAATTTCGTAATTTCATGCAGATTACTGTACATCTCAGTTGTGTTTTCCTACGTTGGAAAAATAAAATTTTTGTTCAAAACTGAGTTACTTCCATCTTTATCTGACTCACTTGAATAATTTTCAAGTATTATTTGGTTAATTTTATGGGCAATTACGTAGCATTGAATTTCTTGTTATTATAATAATTTTTTATGACTTCCGTTTTATCTGGAAATTGTTAGTTGGTGCTGTTTGAATTTTATGGAATTGCGTTGGGTAATTTTAGTCAATTGAGGCGTTCATTTCTTGCAATTGAGTAGCGGAGAGGTGAAACAGGGAAACTCGATTTTTTTGCTTATATTTTTTTGAGGATTTCTCGGAAAGTAAGGGAGATAGGGTGATTTTCCTGTAATTAATTTTTTTCAGAGTTATAAAGAAGGATTGGGGCGAAAAGAGTGTATCTCCATTAATTTCCGGGACATTATCAAGAAAAAAACGGTGTAAAAAAACTCAACAATTGAATTAAGGTGGTATCCCACAGCAAAGTCGATAAAACAGGAAAAAAAATGTGGATTTTTAGGTTAATTTTCAATTAATTGCTGACAATTCGGAGAAACGTGTTTTAATTGAGCCGAAAAAGTGATTAAAATATTTGAAATTCATATCTTCAGCTTGTGAATATAATTTCTCTTATTTCTCGAATTTTTTTACATTACTAATCGCCTATCACTTGCATGAAACAGAAAGAGAGGCAAATAGTTACGACTACGTTCTAATTAGAATTCCTCAATAGCTGTACGGAGAATTGAATATTTTTTTCTTCTATTATTTAGTTAAAATGCTGTTCTCATCGCCAATAGTTTTCAAATAATGTGACAACTGTGTGGCTTTTGAGTAATTTCGTTATTTCTGTCCGATTTAGAGCGTCTCATCCCCACCACTGCTATTTTCAGTAATTTTGATGATTCATATTTCATCAACTATACGGATGAAAAATATTAAAAAATTCAGAAAAATTAAAAAAAATACCTTTGATACTACATGAAAAATAACGAGATAACTGTACTCGAGTTTGCTGGGTTACTAACATGAAAAACAAATATTTCAGGAGCCAAATAAATTTATTTGGATTTTTGTAAAATTCACATTTTTCTTTATTTTTATTGAAAAATTAGAATTTCTTCAATTTATTTGACTTATTAGATTCAATTCCTTCGCCAAAAATTCTCGAAACAATTCGGAATCACTAGAATATTCAGGAAACATTCCCAAGGAACACAAGTGTCGAAAATTGTCTCTCACATGAAATAAAAATGATTACATTACGAATTTATCCGCAACAATTTTTCCCTCTCACGTTCTCCATCCGCCCTCCCCCCTTATTTTCTTTCCCCTCAATACTCATGGGTTATTCTTGTATTCGTTTCTTTATCCACGTAATATGCAACACGTTCGTTTCCTGGAATTGTTTTCATTCTTTTTACTCTCTTCCAAAAGCTTTTTGTCCTTCGAAATGAATTTTCATTGTTTGATGCTGTCGAATAGTCGGAATATTCGTCGTCCTCGTGTAAAGTGTTAAAAAATCTGACGAGAAGAATTAATTCGTGCCTTTTGTCTCTATTTCACTTCGTACACAATTTTTATTTCATCTCGAGAAACAAACTGTGATTGTGACTGGATTTTGATTGAGAAGCAAAATTTTTCCATGAAAATTCAATTCTGTCTATTTTTTCTGACAAAAATTATTTTTTTTATTGAACAAAACTTGCCGAAGGAAGATCGATGTTGAAAATGTCCGACTTAACTGAAAAATGTTTGATCTGGCTAGAAAATTTTATTTATTTTCTCGAATTAAATAATTCCGAGCGTTTTATTTTATTTTTGAGAAGAAAAATTTTAATTTTATTTCTCGAGGAATATCGGAGAAAATAAGCGAGATAAAGCGATTTGACGTTCATTCGTTTTCGTAGATCTTAAAATTTTCTACAAAAAAGGATTGAAGCAGAACCGCTCTATCTCACTTAGTTTCCGAGATATTCTTAAAAAAACAGAAAAAAAAAGAATTCGCTCATTTTACCTCTTCAACTGAATTATTTCACTGAAAAAAGGAATCATGAATCAAGGACATGAATCTCCCTCCTCTTTTACAACGAAAAAAAAAGAAATGAGAAAAAAAAGAATTCACCCTCTCGTTTCTATCTCGTAGATTCATTCATCCGGTTTGTTACGGTTAATATATAGTATAAATGTGTATATATTCCAGTGGGAGGAAATTAATAGCACGTGAATTTCCCCCGACGTCCGCGATACAACAAATTATGGATGCCCCGTTCCCGCCTATGTCTACATATCCACAAACCACTCTATCTTTCACTATTTTCCACAGGACCTGATGCCAGGACACAGAAGGGAGCACAAAAGGGGATGCTGCATCAATTTTTAAATAGTGAAATCATCATGTGAATTTTCGAGTCCAACAGGAGTCGAGGGTGAGGGGAATTTACCAATTTCACCTGTTAGAATTTTTTTGTAGCTCTTATTTATCAAAATTCAATTACAGAAACAAAATTAATTATAAAACGATTTTTTTGGGAATAACTTGAAAATTAATGGAGATACGCCCTTTCCGTTCTGATTCGTTCTTGTAGCTCTTTAAATTCTCTACAAAAAAAAGGTGTCTTGCAAAATTACGCTATCTCACTTGACTTCCGAGATATTCATAAACAAAAAATGACCAAAAAAAAACACTCCAAGATGGATTTTGTTTTTTTCCAATCATTTTTTGAGAATATCTCGGAAATTGAGCGAGATACGCACTGTTTTTGCCTGTATCCTTCTTTGAATACTCTTCAAGTTTTCTACAGTAAAGGATTCGGGTAGAATTGTCCGATCTCTTTTAGTTTCCGAGACATTCAAGAACAACAAATGACAAGAAAATCGACCTATTCCAGATAGATTTTCTTCCAATCATTCTGTGATAATATCTTGGAAATCAAACGAGATAGAGCGATATTACCCCTGTTCTTTCTTATAGCTCTTAAAATTATCTAAGAAAGAGGATTAAGGCAACCAGGGTGTATTTCGATTAAATCCCAAGATATTCATAAAAAAACCAATGACGAAAAAGTCCACTTATTCCAGAAAAAAAAATTTTCACAATAATTTTTTAAGAATATCTCGGAAATTAAGCGACATAGACCGATTTTACTGTAATCCTTTTCTGTAGCTCTCGAAATTCCCTACACAAAAATATTCTTGCTCTTTGACTTAGTTTCCATAATATCCTCAAAAAAATATTGAAACAAAAAAAATCTGTTTATAAGTGATTTTGTTATTTTTTTCAGATTTTGATGGATATCTTGGAAACCAAGCCTGATAGAGCAATTTTGCATTAATCCTTCTGATTGAAAATTTCAAGAGCTAAAAAATGCTTTGTTTTAAGCCTGATGACCTTCCGTTGAATTTCTGGGTGAAATGTGGGAGACAGTTTTTATGAAGGTGAAAAGAGTACTAGTTCAATTTTACACTGAGCCGCAAGGCAAAACCGCTTTATTCGAATGGAGAAAAGCCTGCTCGTCTAGAGATAATATACACATTACTTTTAATAACTTAACGGTTGAGTTTCACTATTATGCAATAATTAGTTGAGATACAATAAACTTTCAATTGAGAATTATGAATTAACTGAGATTATTATTATTTTATGCAAAGAGAGATTTCGTGATAATTGATATACGACGAGGTGTCTCACTTGACCGTTCAAACGAAAGTGAGATAGTTGGTGAGTGAAGTTTTCGTCTCCTAGCCAATAATGATATGTGTTTGCTCTGTAAAATGTTCATTTTACTCGACATATGTCATCTCGATATCGAAAAATTAACTCTAAAGTTATTTTTCATACATAGTACAATGTGTGTTTTGGAATAGATTTATTGCATATATTCTGAAGTATAAATTTTAAAATAAAAAAAAATATTCGAATTATATTTCATGATAATTTCATATATCATGAAAGTAGATTTAACATATATGTCCATCTGAAAAGTAGCATATATGTTGCATATATGTGACTTATTACATTTTTGGCCGCACATTTATTTCTTATGGCCCACATATACTTTTTTCCATGGAGGTAGGCCCAGTGTCACTAAACTCTGTTCACCAATTTACCAATAGTTGATGACTCATTTTCCGCGGAAAAATAGTTACGTTCTGAACAAGTTCTCATGCCAAATTGCCTTATCTCACTTAGTTTCCAAGATATTCTCTCAAAAAAAAGAGCTAAGAAATCCCATTTTCCTATTCCATCTTATCACCACTAAAATTCAATTCATCCCCCATCAATCATCCATGGAAATGTCACATCAAGGATCTCTCAACCAATTAATTAATTTGAATTGATTACAAGCCGTCAACTCCAATCCCTAGATTTTGACCAATCGAGTGGATCCTCAAGCACGTTCGCACACTTGTCACAAAAGCCTATTCTCCGTTTAAAGCCTCTCCGAAAATAGCCCCTTTCCGAGCGTTTTAACCGATATAAACTACACCCACCTAAAGCCCACCTACCACCAAGTGGGATTCCTCGCTTGGCAACAAACTAGAAACGATAAGCACGTGTCCTGGATAGCACAATATCCTCTCTCTCTCAAGTGAAACCGAATCGAGATCCTCATTCTCCTCAAGGGTTTACAAACGAAATGGGAATAAAGGGGAATTCGAGGTAGAATGGACCTCTTGGCTAAAATGGTCCAGGAATTTTTTTTGCAGTGTAGGACTTTATAAAAAATTGTGAAAAAAATTAAGAACATGCCGCAGCATGTTTACATTGTTGATAAATTTTTTCGGATTTTTTTGTTCAGGCCTTCCCGGTAAAAGAAATAATTAATTTAACTCTGCAGATCCATTTTTCCACGATTTTTCCTATTTCTAGTCTTGTACACATGTGAAGGACATGAAGTGGAAGAGGGGAAGTGGTGGGGGTATACGGGGAAGTAACTGAGTGCTTGAGAATGAGGAATTGAACTCAGACATTTTCCTCTGTTCTCTGGAATTTTCCCTTCTTTTTCCATTGAAATACAGGGGAATGTCAACATAATTTGTAGAATTGAATCTTTTAATATTGGAGGAATCATTTTTTTTGGAAGGGGAGGGAGCGGGCGTTTATGCCAGTTGGACAAAGATGGAGGGAAGAGGGTATGTTACTAGAAATAATTGAGAGGAATACGGAGAATGACATTGGAAATGCATGAGAATAATTTTGGGGTCTAAGGGGAGAAATTGTACTTTTTTGTCATTATTTTCAATGAAATACCTCGGAAACTAAGTGAGATAGACAAAATTCGTTTTTTTTTTTAATTTTAAGAGAATTTCAAGAGTTAAAAACATTTAATCATTTTTTGAGAAGATCTCGGAAATCAAGCGAGACAGAGTGATTTTATTTCAATCCTTTCCTGTAGCTCCTCAAGGTCTCTATAAGAAAGGATTAGGACAAAATCATCCTAGAGCTAGTGGTCCAGTGGTCAAATGGACAAGACTCGTCAGACACCAGTGATCGAACATAAGAAATTCGATAATCACTCTTATTTGAGTCAATGGATATTATGTTGTATTTTGAAGATCAGAAAAATGATATTTCCCTCGATTACCAATTTTTTCCAGGATAAATACGTTAAATAGTTCGATCACTGGACGAGTTAGAACACTGATCAACTCACCCTATCTCCTTTAATTTCCAAGATATTCTCAAAAAAAAGATGTATTGAAAAATCGAGTTTCCCTATTTATATTTTTCCTTTTTAGTACTGAATTCACTTTTTTGACTCTTGTTTTTTCAGTTTCATTTTTTAATCAATCGTTTCATTCTTTCATTCCCAATGCACCACAGAAAAATCCTGAAGAATTAATAATTCTGTTTTTTTTTTTTCATTATTTGTTCTGTTCTTCGACCCTCAATTCATTTTAATATTTAAAGTCCAGATTGACGATTAATAAAAGGTAAAATGGCAACAGATGTTACAAGAGTCCATTCGAAAACACTCACTTGGCTTCAGGGTTTTGTCCCAAAACAATTAAAACTGGAGGTAGAAAAAGGATTTAAAAAAACATGAGAGTGTGTACAAAATGACCCGAAAAAAAGAGAGAAAAAAAGTAAAGAAAGAGGAGAAATATTAATTAAACACTGGGGAGGTGCACCTGATGCTGACAATCTTAACGGCAACGTCGAGTTCTGTAGTTTAAACACCCTGAGGGATTCATCATGGCTACCCACTGGTCTCGTGGATCGTTAATCTTACATAATTCCGTATTAAACTGATGTAAATGTTCTGGTTATTATGAATATTGATTAATCACGACAGAATTGACAAGAAAAATGTTATTCTTGAGAGTTTTTCTTTTTTTAAATTTATTATGTGAAAAGTCCATTGTAATCTTGTTACCAAGAAGTTTTTCATTCATAGCTGCGTTTTTATCATTATTATTTTTTTTCTGTAATTTTTTTATAATTTAATTTCGGTAATTTTCTGAAAAATTGTTCTTTTTCCGCAGTTGTTTTATAAAATATCTCGGAAACTAAGCGAGATAGAGTGATTTTGTCCTGTACCTTTTGTGTAGCAAATTTCGAGACATACCAAAAATAAGATTCTTTTTGAGATATTTCCAAAAGAAAGAATCAGAAAGAATTGACTTTTTCTTTTATTTTTTTAATATTGAATTTTTTAACTAGTTTTTTTTAAAGATTACCTCGGAAAATATTGGAGACACACTTTTTTTGCCTGAATCTTTTTGTGTTCCTCCTAAAATCCTCTAAAGAAAATGTCTCTTGTTCTTTTCCCCTAAACCCACTCGTTCTCTAGATATTTGCAATATAATCCACCAAAAACAAAGTGTAATCCCCTTTTTTTCTCAATTTCTCTGAAAAATGATAAATTCACTCATAAAAACCACAAAAAAAACATCAAATAATTCAACTCTATAAATAAAATTGAATCGCAGCATAAAATTCGTCATAAAATTGTTGACTCTTCATCGAATTACGAAAATGAGAGAATCCAATTATTTAATTAACTTCATTCATTGACTTGTACTCCTGTATAATATTAAGTGGGCGTTATTTCACGTTTTGTAACGTCAAATGTGCAATTATGAATTACGAGATAATACTTCCCATTAGTTGTATAAAAAATATAATTTCACCTAATTTATTTACATCTCATTCACCAATTGACCAATTAAATTTAATAAATTCCCTTAATTTTTTATAGTAAAATTATTTTCTTTCAGTTGACGAAAAGAAAATCTCATTTTTTGTTTTCAATCTACAGAAGAAAAAAACTGATTTTTCTAAATTTATAGAAATAAAAAAATCTATTCATTTTTGATTTATAGAAAGAAAAGTGTAAATTTTTTTCGTTGGAAAAAGAATCAACTAATGTACTTTACCAACTTTCCTCTTCAAGAGAAATTTTTTATTTTTTTTTCATCTCCAACATTGTTGGAGATAATGAAAGCCACTTTAATGCTTTCCTGGAGGCGTTAGTTCTTCGTGTGGGTGGACCTCATGACGCGATTAAATTGTTCACGGTTTAGCGAGCATATTTGCAATGGATGATCAAGCACAAACGTTTTCACCTGGTCATGAACCCTACGATCGGCAATGGATTATGAAGATCGTGTACAGTAGAGGATATTGCATGTAATATTGGGTTCCCAATGGATATGATGATAACAGGGATTTTCAAAGTATTTAATCTGCTGTTCAGGAAAATAAGGGGAATTGGTTTTTTTGTTGGATAGGGGGGGGGGGGGAGAAGAAATTAATAGGAATCGATGAAAACAGCAGGGGACACATTCAGCGAGGATTTGGCGGATATTTTTAATGAAATGATTATTGATTTTCCGTGGTTACTTTAGTGATTTAGAGGGAATATTGGAGGAAAGGATTATTTCATTGAATTTTTCAGTGTAGAGAGGTGAAATAGGAGAATTCTACTTTTTTGTCACTGGTTTTTTATGAATATCTCGTAAAGCATTGCATACATTTTGTAGAGAATTTCAAGAGCTACGAAAAAAGGATAAGGCAAAAAAGGGCGTATCTCCATAAGTTTCCGAGATATTTCTTAAAAATCATTGAAAGAGTTTCTTTTTTTTTATTTATTGTTTTGGTAACCGTCATTTTAATCCCTGGAAGAAATTTCCCCTGGAAAAAACATATGAATATATATATACATTCATATACAATTGAGGAGATTTCTTCCGGAGATATTTTTTTTAGGAAATTTTTTCCGGGATTTTTTTTCCGGGAAATTTTTTCCATGGGATCAAATCACCTAGAACTATTATTTTCAGATTATCTCGGAGACTGAAGGAGATAGAGCGATTTCACTCGGATCCTTTTTAGTAGCCTTTGAAATTCAATACCAAAATTTTTTCAAGGTAAAATTGTTTTTTCTCACACATTTTTCGAGATAGTCTCCGAGAACTATTGAAGAACAAAATCTATCTACAAGGTCACTCTTTTAATTCGTTTTCGATGAATATCTCAGAAACTAATGGAGATACGCCTTTTTCATTCCAATCTTCTTTTTGCATCTTTTAGGGTTCAAAAAAAATTGTTTAAAAACAAAATCTATCTAGAAATTTTTTGTTATCATGAATGTTCCCTGAATATGCTGAAAACTAATGGAGATACGCTCTTTTCACCATAATCATTTTCTGCAGTTCTTGAAATTCTCTACAAGAAAAAGATTAAAGCGAAAAGAGCGTATCTTCATTAGTTCCCGGGATATTCATTAAAATCGAATGAAAAAAATGGACTTAAGAATAGATTTTTTTTTGTTTCATCCTTCTTCTGCGAATCCTTCGGAAACTAATGAAGTTATGCCCTTCTTGCTCTAATCCTCTTTATTGTAGCTCTTGAAATTTTCTACAAGGAAGGCTCAAGACAAAATCACTTTATTTCCCTTACTTTCCAAGATATTCTCAATGAAATAAAAATAAAAAAATACTCACCTGATTTACCTCTTGAATTTCCATTCGATATTGAAGAAGCATTGAGAAGAGCAGTAAAAATTTTATTATTTCAAAAAATAAAACCCAATCGCAATCCCCAGAGAAATGAATCTCTCGAAGACAAATAATCTTGATTTTGTGAGTAAACAAGTGCAATAAAAGTTAAAACCTCTACTTCGACAAATGCAAATGGAGGAGAAGTACCAGGAGAAATAAAAACGAAGTAAGAATAAAATTTATATTGAATGAAGCCATGAGTAAATATGTTTACTCTTATATACCAGTGAATCGTCAGGAACTGGGCTCTATCGACCCAGTTTGTTTTTCATCTCCATCGTTTCGCTTTTACGTTATTTCTGTTTTACCTCAATTCAGCTATTTGTTTATTTATTGGTAGGATTTTTTTTATCGATTGTTTTTCTACAAATATTTCAGAAATTAAGCGAGATAGAGCAAGTTTGCACGAATCCTTTTTTATAGCTCTTGAGATTCTCTACGGAAAGGGCCGTCCATAAAGTACGTCACACGAATTTCATGGTTTTTAGACCCCCCCATCCCCCATGTCACATTCTGTCACCTTTTCATTGACCCCCCCCCCTCCCGCATTGTGATGTCACACAATCACTTTTATACCCCAGATTCAATCATTTTAGGATTTTTTTTTTGCATAAATTAATCTTAGTGAGAGCAATTGGATAGACTTTTTTTTGGTAACATCTTTAAGACTTCATTCAATATTACTTAATAATATTATTGTGGTATTAAAAATAGAAATATATTATTCCTTTTCAGTCCATGGACTGACGTACCAATCCTTTATATTCGTAATCACTTGCATGCCACTTCCTTCATCATTATAATCTATAATATCATTCGGAATGAGATTAAAGTCGACTTCTCCTTCATCAATACATACAGCATTCTCGTCTTCATTTAATAAATATAAAAGTTGTTTGGCACCTCAATCGGGAATTTTGAAGATATATTTAAAAATTTCCCACTTTTTTAAATTTGAATTCTGTGGCATCACAATGTTCAAGACCACCCGGACCCCTTTGTCACATTTTGTCACAAATTTGAGACCCCCCCCCCCCTCCCCCCTAAACGTGTGACGTAATTTATGGACGGCCCCAAAGAGGATTCAAGTAAAATTGTCATATCCCACTCAGTTTCCCAGAGATTTTCAAAAGTGTTAATCAAAGAAAGTATCTATTTATAAGTGCTTTATTTTTTGTTCATTTGTTCTTTTTTTTGAGAATATCTCGGAAATTAAGCGAGATAGAGCGATTTTGTTGCATGTTTTTTTGTGGCTCTTGAAATATTTCATAAATAAGGATTCAGGTAAAATCGCTCTATCTCGCTTAGTTTCCGAGATATTCATAAAATAACAAAAAAACAAGGGAGAAGATTTATGAATAGATAATTTTATCGATTGATTTTTTCAGAATATCTTGGAAACTGAGCGAGATAGAGTGATTTGGCCCTAATCCTTTTCGGTAGCTCTTAAGGTAGTATCCGCGCGAGTTCGATTTCGATGCCGTATTCAAGATCATATTTTCCTATAGTTTTCTGAATTCTTCCATAATTCTTGCCAGTTATGAGATATGAATGGAGGAGGTTACTGGAAATAGCGGTGGTAGAAATGAAACGCCTTAAAGCGGACTGGAATAACGAAATTACTAAAAAAAACACACAGTTGACCCATTATTCAAAAATTATTGGCGAAGAGGACAGCATTCCAGCTAAATATTAGATGAAGAAAATATTGAATTCTCCGTATAGTTATTGAGAAATTTTAATTACAAGGTAGTTACGACTATTCGCCTCTTTCTCTCTTGGCTGCATTCGCTTGGGCGCTTATGCGCTTTTAGCGCGTATGTATAGATATACATTGCATGTAAAATGCTATAGGATGTGGTGCTCAAAGAGTCCAAGACGAATGCAGCCATTTCATACATGTGCTAGGAGATTACATTGAGAAAAAGATTCGTTAACAGTTAAATCACGGATTTAGCTGCATTGAACGAATATTGGATGCCCTCAAATACTTAAGCTGGTTCACTCAACAGCGTATTCGTTAAATATTAACGAATACGCAGTTGAGGCATCACGATAGATAAATACCATCGTCATTTTTGCTTTGATGTATTTTTCCCTCTTTGAAGTAATTTATTTTAATTATTTTCATGAAAAATCATTTTTTCCAATCAAAAAATATATTTTTTGGGTAATTCGAATGATTGAGTCTACTTGCCTCAATCGAAGCTCCCTAAACGGACCATTCTTCGAATATTAACGAATATTAGTTTCGTTACCATTCTAACTACCATTCGCTAACAGTAAACAAGGTTCGTTTCAGCCAAACGAATCAGTTCCTTAGAGTAGTGATGTAAACAAAATTTGAGAAAAAAAAATTATATTCACAAGCTGAGGATATGACTTTAGAATAGTTCAATCAGTTTTTTGGGTCAATTAAAGCATGTTCTCCCGAATTGTCAGCAATTAATTGGAAAATGGCCTATATATTCTCATTTTTTTCTGTTTCATCGACTGTACTCTGGGATTTAACCTCGAGATTCTTCATTCTTATATACCAGTAGATCTTCAGGAACTGGTCTCTATCGACCCAGTTTGTTTTTCATCTCCATCGTTTTGCTCGTACATTTTTGTTTTTTTCCCATTATTTTCCTTTTACCTCAATTCACCTATTTCATTCTTCTTGAATCCTTCCGCTCTTTCTTCCCCTTTATTTTCATTTTTCTCCAGTCGAAGGCACTACTCGTAACGTGCAAGCCCACTCTTGGCATCGTCAATCACTGTGCGCTTCAAAGCCATCCTCTTTTTACCCGTCAGTCCGCAAAACTCATCCGCTGAATCTTGAACTGAAGAAAGAAAATTTTACACGAATAGAAAGCCAAACGTCAAGTAGGGCTGTAACTAGGCTGCCACTGGTGTGCCTGGTTTATGTCTACTTTCTTCAGATAAGATTGAACATCTTGCGAGTATTCCTGGGGCATCGAATAATTTTATTATGAGGACTTGTGGGGATATTGTAAATGGACAGTAGTGATATGATAAAATACAGGAAATTTTGAAATTCTACTTTTTGAGACATATCTCGGAAACTAAGTGGGATAGAGTGATTTTGCAAGGATCCTTTTCTGTAGAGAATTTCAAGAGCTCTGAAAAAAAATGAAAATAAACTGGCTCTATCTTGCTTAGTTTCCGAGATATACTCAAAAAGCTTAAGACGAAAAAATCAAAATGGTTCTAGATAGATTTTTTTCTCAATAATTTTATCGAATATTTACAGTCGATCGATCAGAAGCTGCTGTTCTTTCTCTGTCAAATGGTAAATAAGTGTAACGAAACTATCGCATGTTATGCTATATCTCGAATCTATAGCGAGATATCGCATCTAATAATCGATATTGAAAATGATCGATCGTGAGTTGATGTAATATTATTCTTTTTTTAAATTATATATATATTGAAAAAAAAATCCATTCTCAAAACATAGTATTTTCTAAATATTGATTTTTCGAAAACTGATTTTTTTCTCAGAAATCGCCCATCATTAATCCCGAGATACTTCAAATTAAAGAATATAAAAATTTCACAATTGATAAGTCAATTTCAACACTCAGGAAATGAACTTCCACTTGGCACTCTGATGGTAGACACCCAGAAAGTTTCAATTCCCATCACTTCCCTATCAATTTCACCTCCTCTTCTCCTCTGCTCACCTCCTCGCAAGTCAATCGACCCAATATGAACTCTGGGTGAATTCATCCCTGTGATAAGAAAGAAAAAAATGAAAAAAAAAGTAGAAAAATTTTCTAGAAAAAAAAAAAAAGTTCTCTATTCTAGTTTCCTCGTCTTTTCAATGAAGAATCTTTCGAGCCAAGCATCGACGTGGACTCCTTCTTTCCATCCATTCCATACCATGGATAAGGTTCATATTGCCTTTTGTGTTTCCATCTCTTCTTGCTCCTCTCTCTTTTCACTGACCAGTTGGTTTCTTTTGATCAACGACATCACAAAAGTTTTTATCCAGTGGGAGTAGTAAAGGACAGGCAATTGTTCGACAGTGGATGAAAAAAAAAATTTAATGGGTTTGATGGAGAGACGGACTGTTTTTTTGAGAGCAGAAAATGTTTGATCTTTTGAGGAGAAATATTGAACATGCTGAAAAATCGATATTTTTCAATTGAATAATCATTTTCAGAATAAAATATTTTATGAGAGGAATTATCTGTTCATTTGTTGGTAAGATTTTTTTAAAATCATTTTTTGAGGATATCTCGGCTATTAAGCAAAATAGAGTGATTTCATCCTGAGCCTTTTTCGTATTAAAAAGAATTCGCTATAAAAAAAGAATGAAACAAGCAGGTTATTGTTGCTCGCTCGCTGCGCTCGCTCACGAATTTTTAGGTTATTGTTGCTCAGTCGCTGTGTTCGTTCGCAAATTTGTAGGTTGTCGTTGCTCGCTCGCTCGCGAATTCGTGGGTTGTTACGGCTCGCTCGCTACACACGCTCGCGAATACATAGCCTGTGGTTGCACGCTCGCAACCTTGTAGATTATTGTCGCTCGTTCGCTACGCTCACTCGCGACTGCGTAGTGACTTCAGTTCACAAGGTTCTCTTCTTTAATAACTCCCCGATAGAAAGTGATCTTTTCTTCCTTCCCAAATTTTCCTTGTGACTCTGCAAATGTGTCATAAAATTACCTTCCCGACATATTCACTGCAAAGAAATGCGATGTGTGTGGATTATCTAGTGAACGTTGCAGCGTTCTCAAATATACTACAATAGACTGACGCAAATTGTACGCTCGCGAACCGCTCGGAATTTCCCTAATTCCTTCTTCCATCGTTCAACTGCTTTTCCATTCATCTCTTAACTATAAACCTTCGTATCTGGCCCTTTAAATTTCTCAGAATTAGAGTCGAAGTGCCCGTAGAATGGGGACGCTCACATATGGCTTGTTTACTCCAACTAGGCTGTTCCTAGCGCTTCGCGCGCGTATTGCTTTTCTTGCGGGCGAAATAAGCATGCATGCATCTTTATTGTTTTTCATTAAGAAAATTTACAATAATGAAAATTGAGATGAGCTACGAATTTTTATAAGTCCTATCATTATTGCTGAGCAACAATACTTTTGGGAAATATCCGCTAATTTTGAAGCATTCAGGGTATTAGAAGTGAGTATCACAGGAGCAAGTGATTTTGCTAAGAAATGTGAAGAGATTTTTTTCATGAGAAATTCAATTTTTGCAAAAAAGGTTGTCTCGGTTGTCAATTTATTAATTAACGAAATTTGGCTTTAATTTACTGAAACTTGACTGAACTCTTGATCATTGACTTTATATTGACTCTACGTTATTTGGGCGCCAGTTGGTCCTACAAATAAATTTACTGGACGATCAAAAGTCGAGCTAGCTGAAATCTCAGGGGGAAAGGAGGACGATACTCCTTGCGTCCTGTACTGTACCTTATTTTATTCGTGAGGCAGCAATAAGAAACGCACTTTTGGATTAATAATTACTGTAAATTTATTCATGAAGGGAAGAAGTTAACTCGACTTCAAATTACAAATGACTCGACTTTACAATAATGATTCGTGAACGGGCCAGAAAGGCGATGTGAGCGGGTGGGTCTGACCTTGATGACGACGAACTTCACTGCACCAGAGCTGTACTTGACGTGAAACTATACTTGATGATGACCATGGATTCCTGGGGACGTTGACTGGATTACTTGTTGGCTGGACTTCACTCGACTTAACGTAACTTGACTATACTTGATGACTCCAACACTCTTCCTGGCCTCGGTCCCTGGGTTTGTACGTACCACTCTTTTCTTCACTGCTACTTGACGTTTGACTCTACGGTACATCAACTCCCGTACGAATAACGCTCCACCAACGTCTAGAACCCTACGCGAATTTTCGGTACTTTTCCCCGCTCCCCTCATCTACCTTTGATCCTTCGATGAGGAATCGATGTCCCTCGCTCTCAATAACGCTCACTAAACGCGTTACACGAAACTCACGTTGACGAGTTGATTTCAACTCGTCACAAGGTATCCTAATATTTTTACCTAAGCCTTCGGCTCCTGACATATCTTCAAAATAACTCAAATTTTTCTCAAAATATCAAAAAGCTGCTAAAAGACACAGTTCTTCTGGTCGAATAATAATGGAATGGTAAAAATAATGAAATTGTAAGGAGAGAGGTTAAGCCCAAAAGGGGACGAAAGTCATTATCCCAAGTACTATGGATAAAAACGATGAAAAAAATGGGATTTGCAAAATGAAACTTTTCTTTCCATCACAATTTCCACTTCAAGCATGGAAGTTGAGAGTCCGAAGGAGGCGAATTGAATGATTTTGATGGAGAAAATCAAAAACATAGAGCGGGAATGCTCCATATTCAATATAATAATAAGGACCTACGGTTGGAAAACGTCACCTACAGTAGTCCAGTTTCCATATCCACTGGACGTCCTATGAAAAATGACCCCAGATCAAATTTCCACCAAACATGGAAGTTCGGAACCCAAAGAAGGCGAATTCAGTGATTTGAAGGAATAAAATCGAAAACAGATTGAGGGAATGCTCCATATCCGATAGAATAAAGCCCTACGGTTGAGGAATGTCACCTACAGTGGTCCAGTCTCAGTACTCATCGGATGTCCTATGGAAAATCATCCCAGATCATGAGTTCCACTTGAGGCATGAAAGTTCGGAATCCGGAGAAGGTAGCTGGAGTGATTTGAAGGATGAAAATCGAAAACAGAGAGAGGGATTGTGCCATATCCGATATACTAAGGCCCTACGGTTGAGAAACGTCACCTACAGTGGTCCAGTCTCCATACCCATCGGACGTCCTATGGAAAATCACCCCAGATCTCAATTTCCACTTCAGGCATGGGAGTTCGGAACCCGAAGAAAGCAAATTCAGTGATTTTAAGAAAGAAAATCGAAAACAGAGAGAGGGAATGGTCCATATCCGATGTGATGAGGCTCTACGGTTGAGAAACGTCACCTACAGTGGTCTCACTTCATCAATCTGGTTTTCATTATCTTCATTCACTTGCTTACATTATTAGACCTCAGTTCGAGTCCAATAAGACCTTCTGATCATCACAAACGCCACATAGTTAATTTCATCTAATTGTCATGAACTTTTTTTCGATCCTTTCTGTAATTCTACTCAATTTATATGATTAATCACATGAAAATCCTAGGTTCAAGTATTAATGGACATGATAAGAATTTTTTTTCGTGGGGAAAATTCAAATCACTAGTTCACTTGTGCTGTTCCTAAATTAGTTGCCCTATAACGATGCTCCAAGAGTAAATCTTGAATAAATAATTTTACTCACAACTCTTAAGGAGAAAACACTTATGGTTTTCATAAAATTACTCAAATGTTCTATATAATGATCATTATGAGGACATGTATCATATTATGACGGTTTTAGGGACCCGCCAGTTCATCTGATGATGAATATGAGGACATTCATTTTAATCGTAATACGGGAGAATATCAAATAATTTACCATTATATTATTGATAATTCGTTGTTCCTGTCATTGTTTCTTGGTTTTTCCCATTGTATAAGAGCATTCCATGGCATCTAATTTTGATATTTTCGTTGTTCAAGAACAGAGTATGACAAGTTCAAGTTGATAATTCCCCCAAACTAAAGAGTATTTCAGAAATAAGGAATAAATCATTGGTGACACTGAAAATGGTAAAGAATAGATAAAATCGTTATTCAATCATTGTTTTCTATTCTCTTCATGAATACAAAATGAGTTTTCTGTCTGTAAAATTGGAATAATGACAAAAGGAAGTGAATTAAAGTACGGAATAAAAACACAAAGTAAGAATAATTAACGTTTGGACAATTTTTTTCTTCTGCGTATGTAGCCACGTTCGAAGCTGACGAACAGTACGTCGTTTCATACTGTCATTTGAATGAATGAAATCCTGCAATTTTCTTCCCCCTGGTACTTTCCACTCAAAGATTTTGCATACTTTTATTTTTCAGATAATCGATCCAATTGGATAAATTTATTAATCCAGATCTTCGCACCAATGGAATATTGCATGAAAGTTCTCAAATAATACAGAAGATTAGAGTCTACTACTAAATCAATCCAAAATTTAATCAGCTCTAGTTCTCAGCAAAATGCATCGATCGCGATATTGGAGATCTCAATCTGATCATTATTTCGGAAGAAATCGTTGTCAGAAAAAAAATGACCACATACAGACGAACACACACACATACATACACATCCCCCTCTGGAATCGTTTTAGAAACCTCAAAACGCATAATCTAGCCACTCCCCCCACCCCTCTGAAGAAGTTCGATTTTAGGGGTAATCCTTTTCCCTATCGGGAAGTTAATAATAGCGTGTTTCTTCATGAGTTTCTGAGATATTGATAAAAAACTGATGACAAAAAAAAGATTTTTTGGCTGATGATTCTTTAAAAATATCTCGCAGAATAAGCGAGATAGAACGATTTCACCTCAATCCATGATAGTAGAGAAATTCAGGAGTTATCAAAGATGGTTCTTGCATAATTACTCTATCTCGCTTAGTTTCCGAGATATTCCCAAATAACTATGACAGAAAAAACAAGATTTTTTTATCGCTCTTTTCTTGAGATTATCTCGGTAAAGAACGAAATAGAGCGATTTTTCCTCAATCCTCTTTCGAAGAGAATTTCAAAAGCTATAGAAAAGGATTCGGACAGAATCGCCCTATCTCACTTACTTTCCTCGATATTCTTAAAAAAAGGAAAAAAAAATCGGCTTATCCTCTTTTACTATTAAATTCATTTATAGCTTTTTTTATTCGGTAATTTCCAGCCAAAATTCTCAAAACCTTCCGAAGCAATTTAAATGATCTTTCCAACAATTCCCAGAAAAGACGCCAGCTCGACAATAACCCGCCACAAAAATACTCCAATGAGTCCATCGATTATAGAAGAAATTTGAGATGAAATAAAATGCCCATGAGGATGTTGTGCCTCTAGCAGACGCGGGTGGGGTTAATCATACAATTAACCTTAATTATTGGTCTCTCTTCTTTCCTCAGGCTCCTTCGTTACTACATTATGTACAATTCTGTACATAAACTCTAGTGGCTGTTAGTCACTTCATCTAATGTCACTTATTTCACAGTTTCTTCAGGGTCGAATTAATTAAGGAAGTTATTACTGAAAAATAAATTGTATTTTTTTTCAAATTAAAAACTCTATCATTTTGTTTTTATGCTTTATAATAGTTTTTTTCTTTTATTTAAATTAGAATAAATAGAAAATAATTTTTACAATATTTTTTTTTTCTTCAATATATAAATATTAACTTAAGTTTATGGAATCATTTCAATTATTAATAACTTATTTAACATTGACAAAAAATTCATTACAACTCATTACAATTATTTTTTTTTCTTATAATAAAGTTAATAGGATTTTTTCCAAAATTTTGTGATTGATTTTGTTATAGGGGAATAAGGAGTGAAATGGAGATTTTGATGGAAGGGTCGGAGATTTTTTTTTTTTGATGTTTCATTGAAAAGCTGAGGGAACTTCAGGTGAAAAACATGTGTCGGTTGATTTTGTGGAATTTTTTGAAAATTTCACTCTTTGGGGATTTTAGAGAATTTTCACTTTTCTGAAAATATTTCCGGTTCTCCTTGTGTAGTGACTTGGGGGTGATCTTAAATTAAAAGTGAGATCATTTTCTATCGATTTATGAAGTTCTCAAATTTTCAAATCGATTTTTGAGTGACTTGTAGCTCATTTTAGGGAGGAATAAGGTTCTTTATCATATAGTCTTCGAAAATCAATAACTTTTCATTTCTGAAACCCCATAAATTCATGGCAAATAATCTCACCTTTCGTTCAAAATTGACCCCAAGTCGCTACGACCAATAGAACTGAAAAAATATCCCCAGAAAAGTGAAATTTTCAGATGTTTGAAGAATGTGAATTTTCAGAAAAAGTTCATCAATGGATTTCGACATGTGCTTTTTCACAGTAATTCCCTCAGCTTTATAATGGGAACATCAGGAAAATTCTATCTCAAATATTTTCACTGATTTCCCGCGATTTTCATAATACGAAAAATTAAAACTAAAATGTCGTTATTTCACCCCTCATCTTCTCTTTCCCTGTAATATTTATACTGAAATTTTTTTATTCTTTCGAATTGAATTTACGTAATTTTTACATTACATCAGTTTCATCTCCTTCAAATCCTATAATTTTCCTTATTGACACTAAAATTGAGGCGAATAAAACTAAGGATGGAACAAAAAAATACGATAGTCATTTGACCGGTCAATTAATCGTCATTGACCGAGTGTGAATGAGTGACAATTTTTGTCGAAAAATAATGATCGAAATCTGAATCAGAAATTTGACCGAACATGGTCTTGACAGTCAAATTCCATCTAAATAGACCGATGATTTTTTTTGTGACTAAATATCTGTATTTTCATGACATAATTATATTCAATTTTTCAAAACTATTTCATCACTGAATATAACATATTAATTGAAAAATGACCAAAGAAGAAATTGTCAGACATTTTCCATCTAAATAGCTGGATTTCAAAATCAATTTTTCATATTCATTCTTGAATTGGGTAGTTTAATTACAATTCTTCTGAAAAAATAAGGAATACTGCAGGGCTTCTAGAAATGAGTCATTTCTTCAAATCTTCGCACTAAGAGAAAAAAATTAACTCGAAATTACCGAAAAAGTGACCGAGAATAAAATTGACGGTTAATTTCATTTATTTAGATGGATTTTTACATTTATTATTCCTGACTGACCATTTAAATTTCGGACGGTCAATTTTCAACAAACTTTGCGATCAAGTCAGAATCGACCACCAAATGATCAATTGACGAATGACCTGACCCATTTCCAAATTGACCGTCATTTTACATCTCTAAATGAAACTTCATTCTATTATAATAATAATTTCATTGTAATATTATCCACATAATATATTAAATGTACATATATTTCTTCTCGTATGGATTACATATGCTATTGTTATCATTATTAATTAATAATATCGAGCATTTGCACATAAATAAAGACTCTAGGGGATAATTCAGTAGTAAAGAGATGAAATGATTTTTTTAAGCTTCTAATTTAAATCAACTCCATTTCACCAGTTTCTGGAGAATCTCTCGGAATCCAAGAGAGATAAGGAAATTTTTGTGGAATTTTTTTTATAGCTCTCGTTTTCCTCTACAAAATAGTTCATGAAGATGAATTCTCCATCTCCAACAGATTCTAAAAAGGGCATATCTCCATTAGTTTTCGAGATATTCCTCGAAATTAACTGAACAAAAAAAATAGTGATTCTAAATAGATTTTTTTATCCAATAATTTTTTGAAAATATTTCGGAAACGAAGCGAGATAGGGACCTGAGCGAGTAATGACCTTTTTGATAGAGAATTGGAAGAGCTACAAAGAAAGATTAGGTCTTACAAAAACGAGCGTATTTCCATTAAATTCCAAGATATGTTTTAAAAAAACTGGATTCAATTGAATTTTTCCTTGTTTCCCTCAAATTTGACGTCACTACTGAATTAATAACGTAACAGGGGCGGGGGTAAATTCATTATCTTTCTTCCTTCATCAGTAGAGAAAAACTTAAAATTAAGAGCCATCAATCAAATCAACGCATTAACGACAATTGAAATAATACTGAAAATAGCAGACATCTGATAATTTTTAGTTGTTTTTTACAAATGAATGATTGAAAAAAAGAAAGATACACGCATGTAAAACATTGAAAAAGCTTTAACCTTTACTTGCCATCATGAGTGTCCGACACGCCAAGCTTTTTCTTCTTAATTTCTAAATACCTAAACTCAAGAGGAGCCGGTTTATATAAAAATTTATTAAAAGTTGATCAGTTACCATTAATCTCCATTTCTTCACTCATTTAAACTTTTGCTGTTTTTTTTAGTGTACTTAAATTTTGAATTTTGGCTAAATAAACTGCATGGTCTTTTAAATTGAGTTTTGAACAGGGTGAGTTGACCAGTGTCCTAACTGATCCAGTGATCGAATTTTTTAACGTATTTATCCTGGTAAAAATTAGTAATCCATTGAAATATTATTTTTCTAATCTTCGAAATACAATATAATGTTCATCAAATCAAATAAAAGCCTATAAAACCATTAAATATATGAGTGATTATTGAATATCTTATGTTCGATCACTGGTGTCTGACGAGTCTTATCCGTTCAATCACTGGGTCACTCACCCTATTTCCTAAAAAAATGTTAGAGTAAAAATGCTGAATCGTTTTTTTTTAATAGCAATTTTCGTCGCTGACGTGTGCAATACCCATGTCTGGTGAGTATGTAATTTTGAGGAAGTGTGGCAAGTAAAGGTTGAGGAGGCTCACACGTTCCTCTATTTTTCCTCCTAAATAATTGATTGGTTTCTCGGGAAATATTTCAGAAACTCAACGAGATAGAGCAATTTTGCCTCGATCCTTTTTTGTTGCTCTTGAAATTTCCTACAAAAAACAATTGGAGTATAATCGCTCAATTTCCGCCCGTAGCTCCACTTAGAAGCCTCGTCAAAATTGTTTCTTTTTTCTATTTTTTCACATAAAAGTTTGTGAACACGAAGTTTAAACAATGTTCAACTTGTGGAGAAATTTCAAAACGATTTACCATTTAGAAATTGAGATTTTCAATTTCAAAATTTATCCCTAACGCCGTAAGACATAATGTTCAACCTATAAAACATCACTTTTTTGAAATCAAATATCTCAATTTCTAGATGGTAAATCATTGTAAAATTTCTTTACAAGTTTAAACATCGCTTTAATTTTCTTATCACAAAATGAGATGTCAAAAGATAGGAAAATGATTTTTACGTAGGGTGTGCATGAACCTCGTTAAGTGCAAACTTTTTAAATATTTTGTTTTATCATCCTCGTCCATAATATTGAATTGAATGTAAAGATTAATTGGGATATCGGACCAAATAAATTGTAAATGTCAATCTTCACATTTATTTCAAAATTTGCGACATTTCACTCTTGATTAGGAGCATCCCCAGGCTCTACAAACATAATATAAAGCATAGAATGAACATTCCTCTTTATAATGAGAACGGTAGTTATTGATTTTTTTTTGATTGATGAAATTACTTTAACCCAAGACTGGTCAATCTACGAGCGGGGCGTCCAACTCCACTGTTTTTATTTTTCTATAATCAATCGGTTGAGTGGAAAGTTCTGAAGAAATTTGCCTTTTATCGTTGAAGTGTTTTAAGAACTATAGTATTATTCAAAATACGTATCCTGCTCATGTTGACCAGTCTAGAGTTAAGATATATGTGAATTGTCATGATGAAGAAAAACGACAAGAATGATTTCCTTGCTTCATATCACTTTCCATTGAACTAGTTATAACACTCAATAAATTATAATAGCTGGATACATTTCAATATTTTTTTATATTTTTTATTTTTATAATAATTTATTTGTTTGAAAAAATCCAAACAATTATCAGATGTGTGCTAATTTCATTGTCATCAATGAAATTCATTAAAGTTCCTCACAGAGTTAACTTTTCACACGATAATGCAGCAATAATTTATTTCTTTGGTTTCCTTATGGCTATTCAAATAATTCACAATTATTACGTTTTTATAATATCCAACGAATTTCAGCCAATAGAACACATTCGAATTGAAGATAGGCATTACAGTTTTCTTAATTCAATTCAGAGGTGAAAGCAAATATATCTATTTTTTCGTAGGTTTGGAGAATATCACAGAAAATAAGCAAGGTAGAGCAATTTTTTTCAAATTCTTTTTTGTAACTCTCGGACTGCTCTACAAAAAAATTTCATCCAAATCACCCTATCGCACTTATTTTCCGAGATATTCTCCAAAAAATGAAAGGAAAAGAATTCTTCTGCTTCACCTCATCCCCAACGATTTCATTTTCTTACTTATATATATTTCTTTTTTTGTCACTGAATTTGTTGGATATCCAGTAGAATCACTACAAACCTCTCAAAGACGAAACTCCGATAAACATCTGAATTCAATAATATATTAAAATTGAAATTATCAATAAATTACCAATTATATGAATTAAAAGAAATCGCGAAGTACCTGAGAATTATTAATGACAATATTCCAATAATTGTGTGAATATGATTATTTTTAATTGATGAACCACTGCCTTTTGCGCAGGTTGATTGAATCGTTGATATTATTAAGTTATGTCTTGCCAAAAGATCGTGAATACTCTTTGTTCCACGTTCTAAAATGTGTTCACGTCCGAGTAATATCGAGTACAATTGATTTCCTGACTGGCCAGAGCAGAAGGTCAGGAGCATCTCTTTCTTCACTGCTTTTATCACGTGGACTGAACCACCAAATTGTACGTATTCTTTTCTTGGATCAGTTGCCAGAGAGCCTTTAACAAAAAAAATTAGAAAAAGTAATTAGATGTGGAAGATCAGGTTTTTTTTTGTGGAAGGGCTTCACGGAAAATTTTTGAAGAAAATCGACAATAATATTGACATGTCAGAACATCCTCTCAATTTTTTTCAGATTTTTTCGAGAAGGTCTTCTTGAGAAATGAATTAAAAAACATGAATTTTCAGGATTTTGTTGAATTTTTTAAAAAATAATCATTCTGTAATTCTCAATGCCCCTTCCATCACTTCCCAGTAGAATTATGCTCAACGACAATAGCCGCATGACCTGAATAAAAAAAAGAATTGAAAGACAAGTCCAGTAGCACACAGAAGATGACTCAGATGTCAGAAAATTAGATAGTTCCTGTTGTATTTGTCCCCATTGATGGCTACATTACCCATTAATCTTGATTCCAACAATTAACCAAATCCATAATCATTTCTGAATGCCTGATGGATTACATGAGCGGTAAATCACGTCACATCATCATTAGTATCCTATGATACCCCATGTTTCATGCTAAACATCAAACGTTCGAGATTACTGATTTCTAGTGAGAAAGTAAAGCAGGAAAACTTGATTTTCAAAAAAATATTATTTTAACAATGACAAAAAAAATAGAATTATTTTAGACTGATTATTTGTTTCAATTTTTTGTTTTGAATATCTCAGAAACTAAGCGAAAGAGAGCGATTATACCCTAATTTGTTTTTTTTTTTGTAAATAATTTCAAGAGCTACAAAAGGGAATTTAAGTAAAATTATGCTATCTCCCTTAGTTTCAGAGATATTTTTGGAACACTATCGGCAAGGAAATTGATTATCCTGATTCACATTATCACTACTAGATTCCGTAACGAAGAGGTAAAACAGATATTTGTTTTTATAGAAAAAAAAAGTGAAAATGACAAAAAAAAAGTAAGGATGGAAGCTCTTAGAATTGACGTTTAATTATTACGAGACCAATCGCGCGCTTTAGTGCACGAAAAATGATCTCATAATTTTTTTCATTATATTTATTTTTGCAATTTTTTTGATCATTATTCTTCGAGTTGGATTCAAAACTATTAACAATGAACGATAATTATTCGAACCAATTGTTAAATCCTACATCCCTATTCTGTTTTTTGAATTAGGTGCGAATTTTTTGTCAACCAATGAAGAATTCAAAATTAATGTGTGACAGTTTTAGCATTACATTTAATTTTCAAAAATTCTAATTTAGAAAAAGAGGATATTGGATTTTTCGGAAGATAAAATTTGTAACACGTGTCGTATTGGAAATGATTATTTACCATGGATGACGTCTATTACGATTGGATATTGAGCAGTTGGAATGAATTTGTTTGCACAAAGATAAACGATAATCATAACAATATTTGGATAGCATGGTAATTTTATTCCAACATCAGGAGGTGACAATGTACGTAATTCGTGAGACACGTGGATGAAATGTTTCATGTGAATTCATTTTCCATGGAAAAATTCTGTAAATCGTTTTTTTTTTCAAGTCTCGATCAAAAGTCATGGAGTATTGGGTAATGGAGATGTAGAATCAAATCAGGACGAATTATAAAAATTATTAAATTAAATTGACTCAAATTATTGTTGTGATGATTCCCAATGAATATAAATACAATGACGGAAAATTCACTTATAAACAGATTTCTTTTTTCAATTTTTTTCTGTGAATACCTTGGAAACTGATTAATATAGCGCGATTTTATCCTAGTCCTCATCCGTGACTTCTAAAATTTTTTGCAAAACAAGATTCTACCAAAATTGCGCTATCCCCTTTAGTTTCCGAGATATTCTTAAAAGAAAAATCAATAAACACGAATCATCCAAAATCATCTCTCAATTTCAAAATTATCACATGATGAACACGAGTATTACATTCATAGAGCCGGTGGCACGCACCATCCGGATCAGTCACATATTTATACACACGTACGTGTGCAGATGTGCGCGGTTATAGCGGAGCCATACACTGTTGCTTTATGTATATGAGGCAATCTATTGAGCCGCACCCGGGTGCGGACAATCTCGTCAACGACGAATGTCTGCTGGGGACTTGCCACGATCATCGCTTTTCTCCTCCCCCTCACCTTCCTCTCTCCCCTCATTCTCTCTGATCCATGCACTAACCACTATTATTAAACCGCCAATTTTCTGGTGATGACTGGTTTTCGTAAACACGCTGTCGGCCCAGTGCTTTCAAATGAAATTATGTGATACTCTATTATTTCATCACCTTAGAAACAAAGAGCCATAAGTGCTATGTATAAGCATAGCACTTCCGCTACTTTGTTTCTGAGGCAACGATTTTCCTTTCCATCAAATCAATAGCAAACATCCGGAATGAAACAGGAGATTTTTGAGTAAATGGGCGATTGCAGTCAAACTTAGTTTTGTAGAGAATTTCAAGAGCTACAGAAAAAAATGTAAGTAATATTGCCCTATCACACATAGTTTCCGAGTTATTCATCGAAAACTGATGACAAGAAAAAATTATTATTCTAGAAAAAAAAATACGTTTAGTAATTTTTCGAGAATATCTTCGAAACTAATGGAGATACAGCCCTTTTTCCCCGGAATTTTTTTGGAGAAAATTTCGAGGGTTAAGGAAAAATCGAGCGGAATCACTCTATCTCGCTTAATTTCCGAAATAGTTTTAGAGAATAAGTGACGAAAAAATAGCTATCCATGAAAAACTAATCATTCAAAAAAAAAATGGATTTTAAGTTGCACTTTATTGGTCAATATTCTTTAGAAAATGTCTTGGAAGCTAAACGAGATGAGGTGATTTTGCCTCGATCTTTTTGTTTAGCTATTGGAGTTCTCTACAAAAAAAAAAATTCTGCGAAATCACCTTATCTTGCCTAATTTCCAAGTTATTTATCAAGAACTGCTTATGATTTTTTCTTTTGCTGATACAGTTGATTTTGAAATGCGCTTTTCGGTTCATGCTCTTTGGACAATATCTTAGAAACTAAAGGAGATACGCCCTTCCACGCGATATCTCGCAATAGATTCGAGATATCGCATAGCATTCGATAATTTCGTTGCACCTATTCTAATTCAAAGGGTAAATCTTATTTTTTATTATTTTTTTGCAAACAAAAATGATATAATTTTCCTGAAAAAAATTAAAAATCGATGTTTAGGAAAAAAGAATCGATCTTACGAGATCAAATATAAATCGTCCATTACTACACATAATGTAGGAATTGTTTAGTGAATATGAGATATTCGTAGTCATCAAATAATTTCGAAAAATTCAATATTTAGTGAATTTGACATTGGCCTTAGTCGATGATCTTGATACCAACACTGATATCAGTGGCTTAGCCGTTAGAAGGACAAATTCTTCGACTATTTGATATGCAAACATATTCAATTAAAGCATCACATGCTACACGTGTAATTGTCTGTATCCTCAGTCTTTGTTCAAACAAAGTTAGAATAAATAAGTGATTGTTGGAAAATTGTCCATAATTCAATTTGTTTTTAAAATTGCATGAAAAATTTCAATATTATCTATTTTTCACGTGGCCTCTCACACCTCATAAAATAACTATGCAAACTGATCAAAAAAAAATTTACAATCAATTTCATTATTTCTTTGAACAATCCTTCTCAGATCACCACTGTAGAAGCAAAAAGGCGTAAGTGCTGATTTTTTGACTTTTCTTCAACTTTATTGATAACAGAACTGCAAAATTTGCTTCCTTTTCGAGGATTCACAGCATTTTTTGTTTAGTAACAAATAGACGTATGTTCAAATTATTAATATGAGAAGGATGAATTTCCCATACATGCGCTTGTTCAACTTTAATTATTTAGTAGATTTGCAATTCGTTGGATGACGTTGAGAATAACAAAAAGGCGTATCTTCTGTATATACGTCCTTTCGCGTTTATTTATCTTTATTGATAAAAGCTGTGAGATCTTTGAAAAATTATTAGTAACAAAGGAATGTATGAGCTGGAAATACGCATTTTTGTTGTTATGAACTCTTCTAGCATTTTGCAAATTTACGAACATTATTAATAACAGAAGGGAGCATGTTCAGGAAATACACTCTCAATTACGACCTCTTGTTACTTCAATTTTCATTTTGTTGTTTTCTTTCATTATGTCATGGAAAACCATTTTGAAATGTATTTTCGATTTACATCTCTTCTCTTTTGGATATTTTGGCACTCACGCCTTTCAGCTTTTAAGGCGACGATATATATCTGAGACCAATGGAGATATATACCATCTACATCAACAAAAATTCTTCAAAGCAAAAAAAACGTATCACCATTATTTACCGTTTTCTCGAGAAAAGTTCAGTCAAAAAAACTCGAATTATCCTATTTTATTTCTTTACGACTGAATTAGCTGGAGCCTCAGGGTTTTGTTATTGAAAAAATCGCACAAAAAATACAATAACATGTAATGATAAACGATCTACGTCAATACGTTCAGATGCGTCAACACTAATTTAAACGACTCGTGAAACAAACAGAATCGTTTTCATCCTTGCTCCATATATATTCAGAATAATTTTTCACTTCATCACAATTCGTTTCGAGCGCAGTAAGTTCAAACGGAGAAATCATGCTCAGTATTCTGTACTTTTCATTATTTATCATCATCTGTGTAGAGGCGACTCTTCTTGAGTCTAGAATATCAGAAATTAAATCAAGTGTTGTGAAGAAATTACATAGACATACAAGATCAAACGATTCATTTAAAAAAAAAGACGAAAATTTTATGAAGAAATCATTAACTCAAATGATGCTGCAATTGTACGATACCACTTCCAATGACATAATTGGTTTTACACCAGAACTGTCAAATTACACCAGTAATGAAAATGGTAAGAATCAATTTTATATTTGGTACAATGTAACCGAATTGTCTGTCAACAAAAATCACTTGTATTCAGCTGAATTGAGATTTTATAAACGAACAATTATTGATAACAATAATTACACTATTTCTGTTAATCGGAAATTGTCAAATGGTCAAGAGCAATTGCATGCCCATTCTAAAATTATTTCTGGCAATTATGAGGGTTGGATCACAATCAATTTAACGGAAACATTGAAATCCTGGTTGGATGATATTAATGATTGTGATGGATTATATCTAACGGCTGAATCAGAATTGAATGGTGCTATTGATGTTGGAGATGCTGGTATTGTTGGGGCTGATGCAGAAAATGAACCATTTGTTCTAGTCTTTTTGCACAATCATCAGAGGAATAATCAGAAGAAACATCTCCCTCACCAGACAGGAATGAGAAGAACACGAGATTTATCGAAGGATTTGAAACTTTGTGAGGTTCATACCTGGAATGTGAAGTTTGAGGACATCTTTGAAGATAATTTCATCCTCGTACCAAGTGAATACACAGCGAATTACTGTCGTGGACAGTGTAAAGGAATAAATTTTATTCATTTTCATTCATATATCCAGGAATTTGCCCGCGATAAGGGACTCGATGTTCCATTAGTTCAGTGTAGTCCAATTGAGCATTCAACTATTAGTATATTGTACCATAATTTAGATCATACCAAAATTGTGAAGAGTGATATGGCTGATGCTGTTGTAGAAAAGTGTGAATGCTTATGAATGGAATCCCGATTCGGTAGTGAGAAAGGAAAAAGAGAAAATTAAATTTTTTTTACTAATTGTTTTTTGAGAATATTTTGGAAAGTGAACGAAATAGAGCGATTTTACTCAAATCCTACACGTAGCTCTCAAAATTCGCTACAAGAAAAAAATTGAAGTAAAGGGGCGTATCTCTATTCTTCTTCCCATTAAATAGACAATAAAAACGTGAAACAGATTTTCAAGTGGATTTTTTTGTAGAAAATTTCAAGACCTACAAAAAACGATCAGGGCGAAATCTCGCCCTATCTCGCTTAGTTTCCGCGGTATTATGAAAAACTCCCTGAAAAAAAAAAAATTTCAGTAATTTTTCAAAAACGCCTACGAAACAAACGGAGATACGCCTGTTCTATACAAATCCTTTTCTATAAAGATTTTCGAGATTTACAAAAAAAGATAAGAACAAAATTGCCCTATCTCGCTTAGTTTTCGAGATATTTTTCAAAAGATAATCACAAAAGAATGGACTTGAGCATGACACACTGAAACATATTCTGACATGTACGAGTGTGAAGAAGGAAATTAGCAGGAAAATAGTAGAAGGAATAGAAGAAGTTGAGGAAAAATTAGCACCGGTGAGCGAGAAATCGAAGCAGGAGCCCATCAAAAAGATTTGCGTATACTTAAGAAAATTTGAAAAACTAGAAAGCTAAGAACAAAAGGAAACGTGTGTTCGTGCGAGGGTACGTGTACAGAGTGGAATGACTGCAACGTCTGAATAAGTTTTTATAAGTATAATGTATGATAAATAGTAATTGAATATAAATTCGCTTTTCACTAACCGTTGGTGCATGATTCAGTCAAATATATAAAGTTATTAGACCGCGTGGTTGATATTTAAGAAGAAGTCGAGTTGATGCACGACAAATGAATTAATCATTAGAGTCTGAATTGCTGAAAACACTTGAAGAGTGTAGATGGTCAAAAATACTAATTAACAAAAAACCGGTGATTATACCGGCAATTTTGCCTAGAACGTTTAGTTTTTAAGTTATTTATCAACAACTCATCATAAAAAAATTGATTTCAAATTGCACTTTGAGGCTGATCTTTTTCGGAGAATATCATGGAAACTTAGTGAGATAGGGCAATTTAGCTCAAAATCGCCCTATCTCTCTTATATTTCGCGATATTCTTGGATATAAAAGTTATTCATTCTCAACTAAGCCTAAATGTTCTTCAATAAAAATATATTTTAAATTCTCTCTGAGAGTTGTTCCTTTATTTTCGGCGTAGAATATTCCAGAAGCATTTTTGACAATGATTCTAGGAACCAGTGTAATCTTTACTAAATGACGTGCGTCACGTACTGAAAAACGAATGAATTTAAAATATTAATAGCCAGCGAATATTTTCGAAAAATTCAATATTGAATCACTTAGCATTGACGTCGATGAAAACACTAATATCATTGTCATGATCGTTAGAACGACATATTTTTCAACTGTTTGATATGCAAATATAACAAATTAAATTTAATTCAATTACATGTTGCGCGTGTGATTGTCTGTAGATTCAGCATTTGTTCAAACAAACTCAAAATAGAAAATTGTTGGAAAATTTTTAGGCATCCAATTTGCTTCATCCTTGGTATCCAAAATTTTCATATCATCTATTTTTTAATAAGCCTATCAACTCATGAAAGGTGATTCAAATTGAAAGATTCAACTATGCAATGCAATGAAGGAAATTTTTTAATCAATTTGATTTTTTCTTCCAACAATTTTTCTCAAATATCTTAAAAATTAATCGAGATACGCCCTTTTAATCTGAATTCTTTTTCACAGTTCTTAAAATTCATTACAAAAATGTCGTCGGGAAAAAAAAGATGTATCTCCATTACTTTCCAGGATATTCTCGAAGAAAGATAAGTTTAAAGAATGGAATTATTCTATTTTACCTTTTTATTAATTCAACACTTCTTCTCAAATATATTGGAAGCTAAGCAAGATACGCTTCCATTGATGTAGTCCTTTTTCTAGCTCTTGGAATTCTCTACAGAAATAAATCAGAGCAAATGGAGCGTATCTTCATTGGTTTTCTGTGATATTTTCGAAATTGTTTTTTTTTTATTACTAAAGGAAATAACCGGAAGAAATTCACATTATTCTATTTTATCTCATCACTACTGAAATTCCAGGAGCCTCAAGTGTTTGTCATTCAATAAAATTGAAAAAAAAAAGCAAACACAATCTCACGTCATGATAAGCCACCTACGTCGATTGATTCAAGGGCTCCAATACTAATTCAAACAGGTAAAACAAACAAGATAGTTCCGAGTTTTACTCTATATATATTCAAGTTGATCATTCACTTTATCACAATTTTTTTCGTTTTGGGAGCAGTAAGTTCGGAAGAAGAAATCATGCTCAGTATTTTGTACTTTTTAGTATTTATTATCATCTGTGTAGAAGTGACTCCTCATGAGTCTAGAATATCAGAGATTAAATCGAGTGTTGTGAAGAAATTACATAGGCATTCGAGATCAATCAATTCGCAAAAAAAAATAGATGAAAATATTATGAAAAAATCATTAACTCAAGTGATGTTGCAATTATACAATACGACATCCAGTGACATAATTGGTTTCACACCAGAAGTCTTGAATTACACCAGCAATAAAGATGGTAAGAATCAATTTTCCATTTGGTACAACGTATCAGAATTGTCTGTTAACAAAAATAAATTGCATTCAGCTGAATTGAGGTTTTATAAACGAGCAATTATTGACAACAGTAATTATATTATTTCTGTTAATCGTAAATTGTCAAGTGGTCAAGAGCAATTGGATGCACATTCTAAAATCATTTCTGGGAATTATGAAGGCTGGATCACAATGAATTTAACAGAAATTTTGAAATCCTGGTTGGATGCTGCTGATGATGATGGATTATATCTGACGGCTGAATCAGAATCGAATGGTGCTATTGATGTTGGAGATGCCGGTATTGTTGGGGCTGATGCAGAAACCGAACCATTCGTTCTAGTCTTTTTGCACAAACATCAGAGAAATACTCAGGAAAAACGTCTTCCTGACGAGACTAGAATGAGGAGAACACGAGATTTATCGAGGGATTCGGATCTTTGCAAGGTTCGTCCCTGGACTGTGAGGTTCGAGGAGATCTTTGCTGATAATTTCATCCTTGCACCAGGGGAATACCTGGCAAATCTCTGTGATGGACAGTGTAACAAACGAAATATATTTTCTTTCCATTCACAACTTCAGTACTATGCTCATGATGAGGGACTTGGTGTTTCATCAGTTCATTGCATTCCAACTGAGTTTTCAGATATTAGCATATTGTACTGGAATAATGATTATACCTCAATAGTGAAGGACGACATGGCTGATGCCGTTATAGAAAAGTGTGCATGCACATGAATGAATTCCCAATCCTCTAGTGGAGAGGTAAAACAGGAAAAAGTCGACAATTTGCAAATCTTTTTTTGAGAATATCTTAGAAAGTAAGCGAGGTATGACGTTTTCACCCTCATCTTTTTTTTTGTAAAGTATTGTGAGATCTAAAAAAAAAAGATCAGGACAAAATCTATGTCGCTTACTTTCCAAGATATTTATCAAAAACGAATTACAGGAAAAAATTAACTTATTGTAGATAAATTCCTTGTTCCAATCTTTTTTTGAAAAAAATCTCAGAAACTAAGGGAGATGGGGCTTTTTTGCCGTCATCCATTTTGTAGAGAATTTTAGTTACAAAGAAGGATCAGAGTAAACAGGGCGTATCTCCATTATTTTCGGAAATATTCTCAAGAAATCACTGGAAAAAACTTTGTAAAAAATTGTGATATTAAAATATGAATATTCTAATATATAAATAAGTAGAATGTTAATATTTAAGGAAGAGAAATGTATGAAAATTGAGAATGTAAATAATCCAGTATGGTTTTCTATTTATTAATAAAAGAAAAATCTGTTTTAATTTGATTTTAATTGTTAGTAGACAATTGGAAAATTTAAATATTTCCACACTCTTAAACATGTTCAGATAAAATCAACGATCTCATAGAAATTGAAAGAAATATAATGAAAAACACGCAAGAGCCCACTACCCGTGCATCACTTGAGGATTTCAGTACAATTCTCAAATTTGATATTCTGCCAATGCAATTGGCAGGAAGCTTCCGAATGGAATTCTCAATTTTTTAATTCGATAATGATCTTCCTGATGGATGCGAATTACGTTAGCTTGCGGTATTTTGCATGAGTTACAATAAGGATAAAATATCACAAGTTACAAAAAACAATCTTCTCAAATTGATTGCAGTACTATAACTCGACTTGAGAATTGGAACATAGGTCTCAATATGATCTCTCTCACGAATTAAAAAAAAATCATGATAATAATGCTTCCATTCGAAAGCAAAATAGGAATTTTTGTATCCCTCTATCACCCCCCCCCCCCCCCCCCATTAAATCAATCATAAAGACCCCAAATCAGATTTTCAAGTCGAGTTTTTTCTATGAATAGTTTTTGAAGAGTATTTCGAGAGCTAAACAACATAGAGCGATTAAACTCTCATCGTCGTTTTGTGGAAAATTTCCAGAGCTACAAAAGAGGATTCGAGCAAAATTACTCTATCTCGCTTAGTATCCGAGATATTTCCCGAAACTAATGATAAAAAAGCGGACTTATTTTGGATAGATTTTTTTTTACAATATTTCATTAACCCTCGACCGGCTCGCCTATGAGAGATTCGCTGGGTTCCATCGTTTTCATTTTTCCATGATCATTTGGTTGAGCGTGAAAGTCGGGAAAGTCTTGACTTAGTTTATTAAAATGTTCAACAAACTAATATATTTTCTAAATGACATTCTGCAAAGTTAATAAAGAGATAAAAGAATTGTAGAAGGTAGTGAAATTTTTCCCGCCTTTTTTTACTATATCTCGCCATTCATGCGTCTCTTCAAATTCAAAATCAAGCGATTTTTATTAACTTCATATACAGTGGAGTCACTAATCACAATATATACAGTTACACAAATAATACTATTTACATGGCTACAGTCCTTGGGCTTTCTACTCATATTCGAGCGATTCATGTGGATTTTAATGGATCTTGAGAGTAGGATCTTAAGTAGGAAATAGCGGATAGGGAAAAATTTTTAAGGAAAAAAACCCTATGACATTCATGCCATTACCCCTCCCAGCTCCGAAATGCAAAACTCGTATCAAACTTTCGATATCCATCGATATCTGAAATTTGATGAACGTTTTCATGCTCCCAGCATAAATCTGATGTTACACCTTCAAATTCTCTACAAAAAAGGATTGGAGCGAATCCGCTCTATCTCGCTCAGCTTCCGAGATGTTCTTGAATTTAGAAATTATTCGCGTTCAATTGAACCTAAATGTTCTTCAATTGAAATTTATTTTGAATTCTCTCCAAAAGTCTTTTTAATTCGTGCGTAGAATATTCCAAGAAAGCCTTCAACAACAGTTTTATGAATCATGGCCATTTTCCATAGACTTATGTGGTGTGGTAAATGTTGAATGAATATCAGATATTGGAAGTCAGCAAATATTTTCGAAAAATTCAATATTGAATCAATTCAGTATCGACCTCGGTAAAAACACTAATATGATTGTCATGATCACTAGAAAGACATATTTCTCAACTATTCGATACATAAACATATCAAATTGAAGCAAGTTCAATCAAACGTCACACGTATGATTGTCTGTAGATTCGGTATTTGTTCAAACAAACCCAGAATGAGGAATTGTTGGAAAATTGTTATCAATTCAATTTGTTTCAACTGTCATATCAAAAATTTTCATATCATTTATACTTCAATAAGCCTATCTCCTAATGAAATATTCAACTATGCAATTCAATTACAAGAAGTTTTCAATCAATTTGAATTTTCCTTTCAACAATTTTTCTCAAATATACCAGAAATTGATGGAGATACGTCCTTTTCATCCAAGTCTTCCTTCATAGCTCTTGAAATTCTCTACAAAAATATCTCAGGATGAAAAGGGCGTATCTCCAAGACATTTGCCCTTTTTTTCAACAGTTTTTCTCGAATATCTCGGCAATCAAGTGAGCAACATCCTCATTGCCGTATTCCCCTTGTAGCGCTCAAAATGCTCTACAAAAATGAATCATAGCAAATAGAGCGCATCTTCACTAGTTTCTGAAATATTTTTGAAAAAAAAAAACAGAAAAAATAATCGAATTATTTTATTTTATCTCTTCACTACAGCTGGAAGCCTCAGCTTATTTGTCATTCAAAAAGAGGAAAAAGAATAAAACGAACACAATATCACGTAATGATAAGCTACCTACATGGATTAATTCAAGGGCTCCAATACTAATTCAAACAGGTAAAACAAACAAAATCATTTTGTCGTTTGATTTCTACTCTATATATATTCGAGATAATCGTTCACTTTATCACAATTGTTTTTTTGGGAGCAGTCAGTTCAGAAGAAAAAATCATGCTCAGCATTTTGTACTTTTAATTATTCATTATCATCTGTGTAGAAGTGACTCCTCATGAATCTAGAATATCAAAGATTAAATCAAGTGTTGTGGAGAAACTACATGAGCATCCGAGATCAATCGATTCACAAAAAAAAAATCGTATGAAGAAATCATTAACTCAAGTGATGTTGCAATTATACAATACGACATCCAGTGACATAATTGATTTTACACCAGAAGTCTTAAATTACACTAGCAATAAAGATGGTAAGAATCAATTTTCCATTTGGTATAACGTATCAGAATTGTCTGTTAACGAAAATCAATTGCATTCAGCTGAATTGAGGTTTTATAAACGAGCAATTATTGACAACAATAATTGTACTATTTCTTCTAATCGTAAATTGTCAAGTGGTCGAGAGCAATTGGATGCAAATTCTAAAATTATTTCTGGCAATTATGAGGGCTGGATCACACTGAAT
Source organism: Aleiodes leptofemur (assembly GCA_963942555.1). NCBI lineage: Eukaryota > Metazoa > Arthropoda > Insecta > Hymenoptera > Braconidae > Aleiodes > Aleiodes leptofemur. The sequence goes on along the minus strand of OZ012611.1, from coordinate 14,260,723 downwards.
TTAACAGAAACATTGAAATCCTGGTTGGATACTGCTGATGATGATGATGGATTATATCTGACGTCTGAATCAGAATTGAATGGTGCTATTGATGTTGGAGATGCCGGTATTGTTGGGGCTGATGCAGAAACCAAACCATTCGTTCTAGCCTTTTTGCACAAACATCAGAAAAATAATCAAGAAAAACCTCTTCCTGACGAGACAAGAATGAAGAGAACACGAGATTTATCGAGGGACTCAAAAATTTGCGGGGTTGGTCCCTGGAATGTGAGGTTTGAGGAAATCTTTGCCGATAATTTCATCCTTGCGCCAAAAGAATACAAGGCGAATCTCTGTAATGGACAGTGTACCAAACCAAATATATTTCCTTTTCATTCACAACTTCAGTACCATGCTCACAATGAGGGATTTGGTGTTTCATCAGTTTCGTGCATTCCGATTGAGTTTTCAGCTATTAGTGTATTGTACTGGAATAAGGATCATACCGCAATAATGATGCGTGACATGGCTCATGCCGTTATAAAAAAGTGTGCATGCATGTGAATGGATTTGCGATTCTGTTGGGAAGAGATACAACCAGGAAAGGTCGCTTTTTCGGCAAATATTTTTTCAACAAAATTTTAGAAAGTGAGCGAGACAGGACGATTTTGCTCTAACCCTTTTTTGTAGGAAATTCCAAGAGCTACAAAAATGGATTAAGATGGCATCACTCCATCTCGCTTACTCTCCGAGATATCTTCAAGAAATTACAGAAAGGAAAACATTCTAAAATAATTGTATCAAAATGTGAATATTTTGATGTATAAATAATCAAAATCTTAATCCTGAAGAAAGAAAAATGTATGAAAATTGAGTATGTAAAGAACACAGTAGGGTTATCTATTTAATAATAAAAATAAATTCTGTTTCAATTAGAATTCAGTCCGCAGTGGATAATTGGAAATTTTGAATTTTCCCACACGTTTAATCCTCTCCAGATGAAATTTATGATTTCATGGAAATTGAAAAAAAGTATGAAAAAAGAGAACAAAAATCTTATCTCTCGGACATTTTTTTTTCACGAAATGAATTGAATTCTGTGAGATAAAAAGAGAAATGAAAGAAATTATGAAGAGTGATCTAGGGACTTCGTGATAATTATTATCTGGTGATGACACAGGTGAATGAGATTCATCCACATAACTCTACTCGCGTTATCATGCCTTACTAATTAATGCAGAACATAAAAGAAATTATAATGGAAACGTGATGGGATCTTTCTATAGAAATAGAAAAATTGAACTAACGAGGAGATTCTGATGAAAATAATTATCTGCACCAAATTTTCTCCTTATTCTCTATTGCATAATACAATTAATGGAAAAAAAGTTATCCAATATTCGATTTTTCATTAATTCACTAATGATCATCTCTTTTTCTCCAATTTCATGAGAAATGAAATCGACAAACAAGAGAAAGGCAATCCTTTTTTTTTAAATAGTTTTTTAAGAATATCTCAAAAACAATGCTCGATGCTGCACAAGCTATTCCAATAATATATCCAAAAATGAACGAAATCAAGGAAAAAAGCTTGAAAAATGAGTGAAATAGCGTGGAATGCCTGATATATTAAAGAGTTTTTCTTTGAGACTGACATGCTCTGCTAAATAACGAACTGGTGATAACAATGTAGAAGTCATAGTAATAAAAATAATATTATATATTGAAGTTTGTTAATTGTTTAAATTTTCTATGGATCTGTCTGCATAATTTAATCATTAACTAAGCACAATATAATTCCAAATTGTTATAATTGATGATGTTATGTTAAGAGTTCAAGAATATTTTTATACATCTAAAAATAATCAGTTTCAGGAAATTAAGATATATATCTTAATACATGCATACTGTGATGGCAAGAATTCGTTGAAGAAAAATAATGCATTTTTAACTGAATAATAGAATATGGTTTTTTCCATGAAGTAGAATTAATAATTTTTTCGTTCAGATGAAAAAACAATTGCAGAAATTAATTTTCATACTTTAAGCAATAGGTTAATACATCGGTCATTTACTGGACCATTCCCAGTCATTCAATGGGCAAGAGCGGTCATTCACTGGCTCGTGGTACTCTACGCTATTTTTTATTAATTTACAAAAAACCGTAATGAAATTGAGAAGATAGCATGATGAAGATTGGAAGGAGAATGAATGCTGAATACCATTATATTAATCAAACTGAATTTGAAAAATAATTACTATTTTTCATCAGTAGAAATATCCTTCATTATAACAATTCGGTCATTCACTGGTCGTGTTACCCTATGACGGGTTGAGTGAGAATATATATGTCTCTAGCTTTAAGGCACGTCTGCCGAGTACGGCTTATTAAATCGAACTGGTGATACTCAGGCAATACCTGTGGTCAACTGTATGGAATGATCGCGTGTGTGTGTGTGTGTGTGTGTGTGTCTGTATTGTATGCATAAACTTGGTATTTTCATTAATCCCAACAGATACATCCTTTTCAAATGAATCCTTTTTCGGAGGGAATTTCAAGTCCTCCGAAAAGGATTCCAGCGAAAGCGCTCCATCTCGCATAATTTCCAAGATATTTACAAAAAACTGATGACAAAAAAAGCAGTTATACTAAATAGATTTTTTCTTCCCATCTTTTTATTTAATATCTGAAAAACTCATAAAAATAAGTATTCTTTACCCAAATCCTTCTTTCTAGCTCTCAAAATTCTCTAAAAAAAATGCTTGTGCCTGAAATTATTCTATTTCGCTTAATTTCCGAGATATTCTCAAAAAAAAGATTATTTCCAAGAATTGTACAGAAATCACTACAGAAAATTTGTATAGAAGATTTCTGTAGCAGATTTCCACAGAGAATTTCTAGAGGATATTTCTATGAATTCATTTTACAGAGAATCTTATAGGTTTATTGCATATGATATTGCGATATTCTCTATAGGTATCGTTTCTGTGAGAATTACTCCCAAACGAGTAGAGTTTCATGCTATTCGATACTGAAATTTTGGGTCCACATCTATCAATATCAATGAACTTCGTCCTTTTCATGACCATCCTTTTAACTTTACCATACTAAATTCCCTTCTTTGAACAAGAAACGAGAAAAAAGAAGTGAATTCTGAAGGATTCACTGCGCCAATGAATCCCTACTAATTAGCCCCGGGAACTTAAAAGACTGCAAGTTTTTTTATGCATATCCATCACAAGCAATTATCCCTCAAAAAAATTCAAAACGGATGGAAAATAGCACTAGATACTAACGACTCCCTTGAATATCCGTTTTTGATACAGTAGTTTTTTTTGCATTAAAAAAAAAGCTCTTCGTCTTTTTATTGTAAAAAATCTCTTTTCACTTCTCTCTACAAAGGCAGTGACGAGCTGGTGCTAACGCTTGCGGTTTTTCTCCATTTTTCTTCTTTTATTAAATTGAAATATATATCTCGCTCTCTAACGCTTGTCACAGATAGGTCAAATCAAGATCTATATATATCAAGCCAGTTAGGGAGCACTCTTTGGTGAAAGGAAGATTTAGGAAGATCGTTGGCGAATCCACTGGGATTTCAATTATCGGAATGACTTCTAGACCTATTCACTTCTGCAGCTCTTACCAAAATGGCTACGAGCCACTTCTTCGTGGCAATGGGAATATCCTGCTCTCTCGCTCCAATCAACTGTCTCTTGAGAATCATTCTGGGTGGAAAATTTATATTCCTGGAGAACTGTTAACTGGTGATTGAAGGAGATCGATTTGAGGAATTCATCGGATTTTAGGAGTAAAGACGTAAAATGAGAGTTTTTTTTGGTTTTTTAGGAATATCTCGTGAATTAATGGAAATACGTTTTTTTTGCAGCTGATCGTTTTTGTAGCTCTCGAAATTCTCTACAAAGAGAGTTTAAAGAGAATCGCTTTATCTCGTTTAGTTTCAGAGATATTTAGCGAAAATAAATGAGTTTCGATAGTTTTTTTGGGAATCTCTCGGAAATCGAACGAGATAGAACCATTTTGCTGAAATCTTTTTTTAGAGGATTTCAAGAGCTACAAGAAGGTATCAAAGTGAAACCGTGCTATCTCGCTTAGTTTCCGAGATATTCAGCAAAAATGAATGGCTTTCAATTTTTTTTTGAAAATATCCGGAAAAATAAGCGAGATAAGACGATTTTGCACGAAACCTTTTTTATAGCTCTTGGAATTTTCTACAAAAAAGGATCCAGGGGAATTGCTCTATTTCGCTTAGTTCCCGGAATATTCAGCCAAAACCAATGACTTTTGATAGTTTTTTGAGAATATCTTGGGAATTAAAGGAGATAGAGTGATTTTACCTGAATTTTTATTTGTAGAAAATTTCAAGGGCTACAAAAAAAGATGAAGATGGAATTACACTATCTCGCTTAATTTTCGAAATATTCTCAAAAAACTAATGACAAAAAATAGACTTTTCCTGTTCTATCTCCGACCTCCAGCAAATTCCTTAAAATGATTTTTTTCGGAGTGAAGGCGTTGAAGTCAAAAAATTTGACAAAAAAATTTTAGAAGATGTTACACAGCATGTCTCCATCATTGAGTAATTTTTTAAGAATTTTTCATGGATCCTTCACTGAGAAAAAAAACGGTTCATTTAGTGATGTTTTCTTTAAATTAGAAATCCAATTTCTCTTTCAGATTAAAAAAAAGATTTTCATCACGAAAGATTATTCGTGATAATCTGAAGGTGAATGGAGATGAAAATCTTTATTTCTCAGTGCTTTCCTTTTCTGATTATAGAAAATAACTCTTAATATCCATCAACTACTCCATGAATTCAAAATATTACTACATAGTAACCTCTTAAAAGCTACCGAAGCATATGAAAATCGATTGGCTTTCAATTTGAACTTTAACTTTCCAGGAGAATAACGATCGAACTATATTAATGGTTAAGTAAGACTTAATTCGTTCTTCAGTTCTTCATTATGAGTTTCCATTTAATTTCCCCTGACTCTTCCCCTCCACTCACGCTCCGTTGATATCCGAGTTTCAGAATTATTGAGAAAAAAATAAAATGGAAAAGTTGAAGCTCTTCTTTCGAGACAATATTAAAAATAAATCCTGAAAAAATGAGCTTTTTATTGAATAAGTTCAGTAGCAAAATGGTAAAACAAGAAGTCTTTGTTTTATGATTAGTTTCTGAAGAATATCTCGTAAACTAAGCGAGATAGAGCGATTTGAGCTGAATCCTTATTTGAAATTAGGTGATTTTTCTAGGTGGATAGTCAGTTGGGTGAATAGTGGGAGGCGAATAGGATAGTGAAACCTGTTGGATAGTTGAAGGAGACGCACTATTTTAGCCGCATGGCAAAACCGTTTATTCAAATGGACAAAAGCCCGCTTGCCACTCGTGGTGAAATACAATAAATAATGACTAGAATAAATAGTTGAATTTCTAACACATTTTATAGTTGACCGTCACAATAACTCGGTGAGACCCTACATAAACCTTTGAACTGTTGCGAATCTGTTGAGCACCGAATTAACACTTTACTTGTTGTACATGTTGAGAGTTCGATGATGACTGACGAGTGGGGGTCATTTTTGTCTTGACCGTGGTTCAGGTGTCGCTAGACCCCCCCCCCCCTCTCCCTCGGTCAAGTCTCCCTTGAAACGTCACTAAATTCACTGTGAATTTAGTTGAGTTTTAAACAATCTTTTTTTGGAGCCCTCGAAATTCTCTGCAAGAAAGATTAGACGAAAAAGTCATATCTCCATTATTTTATGAGATATTGTCAAAAAATTACTGAAATAAAAAATCTTTTTAGAATAACTATTTTTGTGTCATCAATTTTGAGAGAATATCTCTCTGCAAAATTGCAAAAGCTTTCTGTAAAATTGCCCTATCCCGCTTAGTTTCCGGAGAATTTTCAAAAAATGACTCAAACAAAAAAAACCATTTAGAAAAATCTTTTTTTCCTGATTTGTTTTCTGAGAATATTCCGGAAACTGAGCGCGACAGCGCAATTTTCTCCGAAATCTCTTTTTGTAGCTCTAGGAATTCTCTACAGACCAAGTTTCAGGCAAAGTCACTCTATCTCCTTTAGTTTCCGAGATATTCTCGAAAAAACAAATAACAAAAAATGGACTTCGCCTGTTTTACATTTTTGCTACTGATTTTTATTCTTTTTCTCATGTACACGATGCTCTCCATTTCCCAGAGCATGTACAAGCTGTTCGATAAGGAATTCTGGAGAATTTTTAAGAGTTGTAAAACTAGGGAATGAGGGAGATACAAAGAAAAAATGAAGGATGAAAACAAAGTTGAAAGATCTCTATCGAATTCCAATATTTTCAGGATGTTTAAAAAGTTTGAGTTATGGCTCGTGTCTTATCATTGTTTTTTTCTTTTTCAATGGAGTTGAAGATTGTTGAGTCTAGCTTGGGGAAAAGCACACTTTATAAGCAGACTTGAAAGTTTATTATGATAAAAATTGTAATGACGCAGGAAAAAGTTAACGATTGGGACGATTTTATTATTTTATTTTAAAGAAAATGTCAGAACATTCTAGATTCTAGTGAATGAGAATTTTTTTTTTATAATGAAGAAGTCTTTGAAAACAATCTGAACAAATTGGAAAAGTGCTATAGCATGTTTATAATGTTGAGCAATTGAAAAAAAAGTTTTTTTTCCGTAAATCCTTCGACTTTTTGAGTGATGATTCATTAGAAAGTAGTGAAATAATTGAAGCAGAATGATGATTTTTGTGAAAACGGTTGGGCATGGAATATTCTTGACGGTTTCATCGAGAAGCTGAGAAAATTTTAGCTGGAAAACATGTGTCGATAATTTTTTATCGAAGACATTTTTTTAAATCAGTAGCGAAAAATAAAAGAGGAAAATTCAATTTTTTTTGTCTTTTTTTGGATAATTCCTGGGAAACTAAGCGAGATAGAGCAATTTCGCTTCCCGTTTTTTCTATAGAAAATTTCAGGAGTTATGAAAAAGGACTGAGGCAAAATTGTGCTATTTCATTTAGTTTCCGAGATATTCTAAAAAAATGATAGAAAATTCATCAACAACTGCAATTCCCATAAAAAAGAATTCCACTTTCTGAATAATCTATTTTTCAGATCAGTATACACGATGTTCTGCATTTCGAATAGACGAAATACAGGATAACAAAACGGAAATGTCTTGTACTACATATATGTACATCCTCTTGTCGAATCAGATCGTTAATCCAATTTACGTTTCCAACGGAGTTCCAAACTTTACTACCCACGAGAATCATGAACTTCCCAGTGTCGATAGATGGCTTATATCCTATATGGTTTCTGGATGTCAGTAACTCCACTATATTCATTGATGGAGCTATTATTTTTTATCATTTACACCTTTATGAGAAAATCATGTTCTACTGCTGATTAGAGAAAAAAATATCAGTAGCAAAGAAGTAAAACAGGAGAATTTTTTTTTTTTCATTTTTGATGAATATTTTGGAAACTAAGCGAGATAGAACGATTTTATTCCAATCTTCTTTTGTAGCTCTTAAAATTCTTTATAAAAAAAGGATTCGAAGAAAAGGGGTATATCTCCATTCGTTTTCGATATAATTATGGAAATGACAGCAAAATGCACTTATTGATAGACTATTTATTTCAATGATGTTTTGGAAATATTTCAGAAACTAAGCGAGATAGAGCGATTTTGCAATACACCAATTGATTTTTTTTTATTTTTTTCTCATTGCCCCACCTTCCCCTACCTGTAAAAAACCAGTTATACTTCCATATTTGAGATTCTCCAGAGTTTTTGAAATTATTTTGAAACTTTTTTCCTTTTTTTCTGATTCAATTATTGGATTCATTTTCATGATTTTGATAATACTTTCGGCATGTCATGGAATATTGGAAAAATAAATAAACAATACTAATTCATAGTCAAATCGCGACGTTTCACTCATAATTTAAGCTTCCTCAGGCTCTTGACGTTCATAGTATATTGTCAAATTAAAACTAAGCAAATTCATGATAAAACCAATAATTTGCAATTGATTATTGCTAATAACTTTTTTTGAATCAAAAATCAAAACAGAGCAAACATTATATAGATCACTTGGACCGTCTTGCAAGTGTTTCTGTAGATTCTTCTCAAATTCAACTCCGGCAATTTTTCTTTGCTCCACGCAAAACCTGTTATATTTTTCTATTTAAGATTTTCTAGAATTTTCAAAATTATTTTGGAAATTATTTTGAAAAAAAAAATCCGAAATTCTTCCCCATGTTTCCCTCAAGATATCGAGTTTACGGTGACAGATTGCGTGTGAAGCAAAACACAAGCTTTAGGTAAATTGATTGGATGGAGGAAGTTTCAGAACAACTGGAGGGGAGGGAATGGGAAAACAGTGAGAAAAGTTCGCGTGAACTCTATTCAACAGAATTGAATTAAACGTTAGTGGCAAATACACGTCACTCGCTATAAACTTGAGTTTTCGAGGATGGAAAAAAAAATCTGTGGCAATCATCTCAAATTGCTTTTTCATCCTGTAATTTGAATAAGTGCGCATCGATTATTCGTGAAAATAAAATAATAGCTATTAAAAATTAAATCATCGTTCTAGAAGTAAAAAAGTGTAAGTGTCATTTTTCCAGTTTTTTCGTACAGTAAAAGATATGATACAGTTCGAGAAATGTCTAGTGACAAAACGACGCATGAACTGGAAATACGCCTTTTAATTGTTATGAACTCTCATAACATTTCGCAAATTTTCTAACATTATTAATAGCAGAAGGGCGTATTTTCAGAAGATACGGCCTATCAACGCTACACATTCGCAATTATGCCTTTTTGTGACTACAATTTTTAGTTGGTTATTTTTGTTCATTACATCATGCAATACATTTCAAAATGCATTTCGCACATACGCTTCTTTACCTTTGTAAAGTGGATTTTTTGGCACTTATGCCCTTTTGCTGCGAGGGCGACAATATATACGATAAAAACATATGAATACTCGAATGATAATTATTAATTGTTGATAAAAGTTGATTACCATTTTGTAGTTCCTGAGAGATCCATCGTCCTGGACGTCTCTTCTTGTCAGGTACATTAAACGTGTACTCAATATCACCCTCTTCCTCTGTCCAAACGAGTCTCAGAAGATCTCTCTTCTGATCTTGTCGAATTCTCACAATTGGACAGGTGTCCAGTACCGTTCGAGGTATCACAGTTGGTGATGAATGCGTTGGTGACGGCCTATGATTCAGAATCTCTACGACGTACCACTTGCCCATTATCTGTAAATTCATAATTCATGCAAATTGAGTGACGTCATCTAAAAATATAAAAGGAGGAAAGATAGGAAAATTTGATTTTTTCGCAAATTTTTGAGAATATCTTGGAAAATAATGGGAATACACTTTTGCAACTAAAAGGGCGTATCTCCATTAGTACATACTGACGAAAATCCACATTTCTCCATCAATCATTAATTACCAGAAAATCCCCATAATTAATACTGATAATAAACTCTATGAATTGTCCTTAATTCAGTATTTGATCATTTTCAATGGTAAATAGGATGAATCGTGTAACCGGAATGTAGCATTAAATTAACGCCATAGCTAACACGCGTATATTCGTACACGTATAGAAATTCAGTACAACGTAACTTGGGTTTGCAAGGGAGAAATTATAGTGGGACATTGCAATAATTATTCCAACTTGACGGTACAGTAACACCGATACGCTACTGCGTTGCCTCGATTGGTAAATGTGCACTCCACCGAGACGTAAAATTAAAGCACAATAATATAAACTGAAATTCTCGAACGAGATTGCCTCGAATATATCTCTCGTCTCCACTTTTATTTTTTTTCCTCCTTTTTTTTTTATCAAGCTGAAAAAAAATGTGCAGTTCTCTCCATTTCTGCATAATTTAATAACTTGGCTGTGGAATTTTCATAATCAATTCTTCATTTTAGTATTTCCTATTTTATTCATGAGGTGGAGATCTTTTGAGGCTTTTAGTAATAAATTTACGGTGAATAAATCGTCGCCTTAGAAACAAAATGGCGTAAGTCGTATGCATAAAGAAGCACATACGCCATTTTGTTTCCAAGGTCTTAGAAAAAAGTAGATATAAGTCCTTAGAAACAAAGAGGCGTGAGTCCTTAGAAATGAAGTGGTGTAAGTCCTACGTTTGAATATAGCACTTTAGCCACTTTATTTCCAAGGTCTTAAAAACAAAATGGGTTAAGTCATTAGAAACAGAGTGGCGTAAGTCCCATACTTAGGATATGGCACTCACGCAACTTTTCTTCTAAGGGACATTTTTATGTCCTATGCTTAGACATGAGCACTTATGCCACTTTGTTTCTAAGGCTAAAATTGCTGCCTTCTTTTCCATATCAAATTGACATTTAGTTAATTGTTTTAAAGATTTTTTTATTAATTTTTTTTGTAAATTTGATGAAAAGATATTTCAAGTGAATTTCATAATTAAAAGTGTGTATTTGAATTGATTCCTTTTTATTTTACGTTCCTTTAGGGAAGATTTTATTATTGGCACTTCTGAATGCCATTTCTACTCCATTTCGTTGTTCTAATTATACGAATAGTGAAAATGGAGGAGTTCCTCTTTCTGAGGAGAGCAATAAAACGAGAGTTCACTTCTACGATTGAAATCGATATTTTTTTGTTTTTTCTCATTTTCTTTTCATTCTGAATTTCGAAGTGCTGGGAACAAGTGGAAGAAGCGGTGGTATGCAATTGAAAATTGAGGGGGAGAAAATAGATGAAACGGAGCCAAGACAATAATGTGAATGTGTCTGTTGAATTGTCGTTAAGCGATTTTAAATTGTGCAAAAGAAATTAGTAGGGAAGAGGTAAAACGACTCGAATTTTATTCCAATGATTCCTTGAGAATATCTCAGAAACTAATGGAGATACTTACTTATTGTCCTAATCCTCTTTTGTAGCTCTTGAAATTCTCTAGAGAAGAGGATTCGGGTAAAAAGAGCGTATCTTCATTATTTTTCAAGATTTTCTCAGAAAAAATTTCGAAGAAAAAATCTATTTATAGATCTTTTTGTCATTAGATTTCAGAGAATATCTCAGAAATTGAGCGAGATAGATTGTTAGATGAATCCTTTCACGTAGATAATTTCAAGAGCTACAAAAGAGTACTGGGATAAAAAGGGCGTTTCTCCATTATTTTCAGGGACATTATCAAAAGAAGATTGCAAGCAAAAATCTACCAACAAATTTTTTTTTTTTAATTGAATTTCAATGAATATCTTAGAAATCAATGGAGATACGCCCTTTTCGTCCGAATATTTCTTGGTTACCTCTTAAAATTCTCTACAATGAAGGATTAGGATAGGAACGATGTATCTCCATTAGTTTCGAAAATATTACATTGGCATTAACGGATATTTTCTACAGTAATTCCAGCAAACATTCAATGCTTGTGTTCATTTTATCGCTAACAAAAGGCGTTATGATCACATTTTAAATGTTAGAAGAGAGTTGAGGTGGCAAACTGTGTCCAACCAACGACGGTATCTTCTGGGATGTCAGATTTATGAAATGATCAATCTCGGTGAAGTTAGTGTCATTGGTAATGAATTGCGTTCTCGCTCTCTGAAGACATTACGAAAACCAAGAAATTGTACAGAAACATTGGAGATTCCCACGGTAAGACTCACAGTTTCTCGAAGATCGTTTTTGGTTACTGCAAGGCAATTTTAAAATCAGCTCCCACCAGATATCACAAGTGCTCCATCGCTTCCAATATTTTGCAGGATTTTCTCTCATCTTTTGATAACTGAGAAGGCAACAGAATCTTCTGTTTAGTGTGTTAGACTAAAACTGTTAGTGCAATAACAATGATGAATTTATTAATGATGGATTGATTGACTCCATTATATAGTCTGTTTTTATGGAGAATTTCAATTTCATTTTCTTGTTCATTCAATTCGATAGAGATGTGTTTATAATGTTCTTCTTATACTGCAATGGCAATTTGTGAAATGATATTTCGAAAAAGCTTCGATTGGATTTCGAACCTGAAGTCTGCATTTCAATAAAGATAGAAAGAAAGATATACTAAAAGAATTACTAGAAAGAAAATCTTTGTTGGGCAACTATATGTTATCAGTTTTTGGAAAATATTTCGAACAAGGTAGATTAATTTTATTCTAATCTTTTTGTGGGGCCCTTGTAATCCTCTACAAAAAAGGATACGAACAAAAAATGCGTATCTCCATTAGTTTCTGGGATATTCTGGAAAAACTATTGGCACAAAAAATGTATTTAGAATGAATCTGTTTTTTTGTCATTGAATTTTGATGAATATCTCCGATACTAAGCAAGATGCGCTTTTTTGCCTTGATTCCTTGTTTGTAGCTCTCAAACTTTTCTTCAAAAAAGGATCCGGACAAAAGCGCCGTGTCTCTCTTAATTTCCGAGATATTCCCCAAAAACAAATGACAAAAGAACTAGAATTTTCCCCTTTCACTTCTTCACTCCTGAATTATTTTATTATTCTATTATTCTCTCATTTAATTCCATTACATAAAATTTCTATGAATATTCTGGATAATCGAAGCTAACGCAGAAGCCTGTAATAACCATGAAATTATTCTCGCTTCACTCGTCTGAATAATCAAACTGAATTAGGATTGGAAGTGATGCAAGAGCACTTTGATATAATACATTGGAAATTTGTTGGTTCGTAGCGTTTACGAGTTCACATTGGGAAAAACAGTGTACTGTTATGTATTTGAATTTAATTTCAAACGCTTCATTCGCAATTTTCATTGCAAATATGGAAACATTAGATTAAAAAGAAAAAAAAACGATTAAATTTAGTCACCAGTTTTTTTTTTTAAATATAACTTTTTCTTTCGTTATTAAAATTATATTTTAGGTTCGAAAACCCATCGAAATCTTTTAATTATAATTAATACACTTGCCCTTAGTCTCAAAAACTAATAAAGATACGCCCTTATTGCCTTGGAACTCTTTTGTAGAGAATTTCGAGACCACGAAAAAGGATTCAGACAAAAAAACGCTCTATCTCGCTTGGATTGCGAGATATTCTCAAAAAACTGATGATGAAAAGAAACCGTTTTTTTCTGGAAATTCCAGTTTTTTTTTAATATCTCAGAAATAAATTAAGATACGTCCTTGCAGCTGCAAAGTTCTTTTGTTCAAAATTTCAAGGTCTCCAAAATAGGATGAGGAAAAAATCGCTCTATCTCATTTAAATGCCGAGAACTGATGAAAATTCTTCTTCGAAAGAACTGATGGAAAAAGATTGTTTTTCTGGAAATTTCAGTTTTTTTTCAGGATATCTTAGAAACTAATGGAGATACACTCATTTTGCCGTGGATCTCTTCCGTACAGAATTTCAAGAGATACATCAGAATATTAGAGCAGATCGCTTTATCTCACTTAGGCTCTGAGATACTCTCAAGAAAATGATGAAGAGAAAAAAAACATTTTTTTCTAGAAATTTTAGTTCTTCCAAAATATGTCGAAAACTAATGGACATACGTTCTTGTTGCATTCAGTATTTCTTGTAGATAATTTCAAGAGCTATAAACAAGAATGAGTGTAGAACCGCTCCATCTCGCTTGGATTCCGAGATATTCTTAAAAGACTGATGATGGAAAAAAGTAGTTTTCTCAGCAAATTTAATTTTTTTTTTTCAATATCTCGGAATTTAAGTGAGATAGAGTGTCCCAATCTTCGTCTGTAGCTTTCGAAATTCTCTATAATAAAGGCTCAATGAAAAATTGCTTTATCCCGCTTGGACTCCGAGATATTCTCCAAAAAAATTATGATGGAAAAAAGTAGTTTGTTCTGGAAACTTCATAGTCGTGCAAATATTCATCATTCTATCTTCATGCCTTTTTTAGTCATATTGTCACTCAATCATTCAAAACGAAATAAAAAAAAGCAGTTCCACATAAATGTAGAGATTGAATTTGTACGATATCTAGAGAATCCACGGATTTCATGTTTTCAATTCACCCACTGGGTTTTCCATAATTTTCCCATTGTCTATTCTTTGTGCTCGATGTCAATATATATATGCAGATGGAAGAAACACGGGGGTTATTTTCAGAGTACAAAATTTCCGCGCGCAAATGCTGACACTCCCACTGTGTTATTTCCGTTTCAACACGAGCCAATTCAATATTACTGTCTGCGATATTTGCCATTCGCCAATAATTTTTTTTTTCATATTTGTTATTTTCAATTTCGGTTCAGTACTGGATTTGATTAATTATTCTTCTCTTTTCATTTCAATTTCGAAATTTCTACAGAATATTCTGTTTTTGATGAATTTCTCTTCAATTATTATTTTTTTTGTTCCATTTGAAAATTCCTTTATATTGCAACTTGATAATGGCGCCGTAGAGTTGAAGGAGGGGGGGGGGGTAAGTGACGTATGAAAAACACACTTCGGTAGTAATTGAAGGGAAATCATTAAAAGTGGCACTTACGACTTTTTAATTATATAAAGAAGGGTAAAATGGAAGAAAATTATTTCTTGAAGAAATTTTCACTTTTTAAAAATTCTTCGTTGGAAGGGATATCTCAGAAAATAAGCAAGATATGATGAAAAAAAAAATTGAGAGCATAATCGCCCTATCTTACTTAGTTTCTCAGATATGCCTCGAAAATAATTTACGAAATTAATTTTTTTTTATATCAATGACTTTCAAGTCTCAGAATATTTCAATCGATTCTTCCCACAAAAAAACCATGCTGACTTTATCAATCTCAATATCAACTTTTGAAAAAAATGTAAATAAAAAAAAAATTTATGTGGAAAGAACTTTAGCAATTTTATGCCAAATGTCCATGTCAAGTCCTTCACATTTAAGATTGCCCTCTTATATTTTACACGTGTTTTACGACCTAAAAAAACTGCAAAAATGGAAAATTCTAGAAATGTGTTATCGATATGAAAATAGATTTTGAAAAGTGAAAAAGAATGATTGAATAAATGGTAATTGTGTCTCCACACATTAATCTACACTTTTTCCTGAAAATATATGTAGATGAGAGTCGTAAAATTTGCCACTGGGCAAAATCAGCGGATCTTGACGGAAAAAACTTATCGCAGTGGAAAAATTTCTCATGAGCCTGAGGCACCAAAAAAAATCGTCGCTTCGTTTTTTGTGTGAAGAATTTATACAATAAATTGAATCAATTGATTTAAGTCGATTAGATCGTAGTAAAATGATCATATTATTATACATCGCCTTAGAAAGAAAGTGGCGTGTTATTTTTCATCTCCAGAACATACGTCTCTGTGTTATTGCGAATTAACAGTAATAAGGCGCATACCTATTTTTGTTATAAGTAAGATAAGACCTGCTTGTGTTCCTCCTGATAATTCGATTTCTCATAATGAAATGTGAAAAACGAATAGGCGTAAGTGCCATAATATGGCATCTTTATATAAAGAATTCGAGGAGAAACGGAAAGACGTAACTCCAAATATTCTCATATCATGAAATTTTCTTGAAATGAGAAATCCAAATAATAAAAAGACGTGAGTTCAAAACGTAGCCTAGAAAATAAAAAAAAACAAAGCGCCGTTAGTGCGGAGACACGTCGCTTCCACTTTAACCTCAGCAATTACATCACTCTGTGATTATAATTTTCAGTTGCCAAATCACGTTAGGCGCATCATAAAAAACATTTTGGCATAATTTTGGAAAATACGCCTTTCACTGCACAATCGGGCTTTTCTGGCACTTACTCCACTTTGCTCCTAGCTCAACGATATATGTTATATTCATTCAAATTAAAACCCCCTTTCCACATTACCAACCTCATGACAGAAAGATTCATTCCTTGACAAACGTTATTATGAAGTTAGTTACCATCTGACTTGGAGAGAATCAACGTCCATTTAGAATGTTTGGTTAATAAACTATCATTTTGAAGCCACAAACTCTACTATTATGATTATTCTTCATTTATAATCGTAACAATATGATTTTTTCGATAATAAAAAGGCTAAAGAATTATGTGAATGTTTTTTTATTGAAGCGACAAATACAATTTTACATTTTTCTTTTTATGGGATCTATGGATCCTGGAAAAAAATAATATATATTTGACATTTCTCTATGGATCGTGACATTCATGACATAAGTTCTTAGAGTTTAAAAGCATTATATTCGAACCATAAAGTTTGGTAATTTCAAATCTAGCTGTATCCCGTCCTGCTGCATTTTCAGCTACACAAACGTATTGACCTGATGACAAATAAATTTCACAATTAATCCACAAATTTATTCAGCTCTGAGATTAATCGCTCGTTTTTTTACTCAATAATTTTTTTTAATTAATCACCAGGGCCGAGAACTTTGTGCTCCTACGATTAATTCGCCACCCAGTATATGCGTGAAGCTAGGCACAATAGTTTCTCGGTTAAATCGTACATGATAATTTGACAGTTAGACTGGTGTCACGTAAGTCTTATGCTTTAACATGAATGAATAGATAAATAATGGATTCGGAAATCAGTAAATGGATGAATAAATAAATTAAGTAGGAGTGAAAGTTCGATATTTTTATTGTACCTGTTTCAGTTTGAGGAATATTCAATTTCCTAATTTGAAAAAAAAACACGTGAACTCCATTTCCAGAAATATCCCGGAAACTCATAGTTTTTCTTGACAGCGCTGGTGGCAATCCTGTTAAGAGTCCTTCTGATAGTGCTGGAAGGAACACCCCTCAAAATCCTTCTGGCAGTGCTGGTCGGAATCCTGTTGTGACTTCTCCTGAAAGTGCTGGTGAGAATCCTGGTAAGATTCCTTTTCATAGTCCTGGAGAGAATTCTGTTAAGATTCCTGCTGATAGTGCTGGAGGAGGGGGTACTTTCAAGAATATTTCAAAATGAAGTCCACGTCATTTTTTTTTCAATTACAAATTTCAAATATTTCCTTAAACTAAAACAGGTGCAACAAAATTATGGGAGCTCTCCACTTTCACTCAATCTATTAATTAAATTCATTCATCTATCAATTTGTTCACGAATTCATTAATTAATTTCTTCGTTTATTCATGTTCATGTGTCATTATCACACTTACATGACACGAGTCTAACCGTCAAATTACTATGTGTACTCCAACCGACAAACGATTATGCCTACTTTCACGCATATACCGGGTGGAGGATGAATCGTAAGAGCACAAAGCTCTCGGCCCTGTTAATCACAATAGATCATTATTTCTGAAACAGGTAGAATGTCATTTCTGACGAGAGATGGGCAATGACGGTCATTTTTCAATTGACGTCATATGACTAAAAAATGACAGTTTGTGATAGTCAAATAACGTCACGAACTTTTGATTCTGTCAGGAAATGAAAATATTTTGTAATGGTAAAATACATTTACACCGATATTAAATGATCATCATTAAATCTCTTCCATTTGTGACGATTATAATTTTTGTTCTTTTCGGACTGTCATTCACTGAAATTTTATGACCGAATTGTGTGTGGGAATGTAAAATGACAGTTAATTTGGAAATGGATCAGGTCAGTTATCAATTGACTGTTTTGTAATCATTTCTAACCACGAAGTTTGGAAATTGACCGTCAGAAATTCAAATGATCAGTCAGGAGTATTAAATGTCAAAATTCATCTAAATGACAATTCACCTTCAATTTCATTTCAATTCAATTTTTTTTATCACAGTTACATTTTTGGTTATTTCGAGTTAATTTTCCTGGAAATGCGATGACATGAATGAAAAATTTATGCAAAACTGTAACTAAGGTATCCAATTCAAGAATACATGTAAAAAAATTCTGAATAAAATGTTATCTCCAGTAACGAAATAGTTTCAAAAAATGGAATATAATTATGTCATGGAAGAACAAAACTTCAGTCACAAGACAAATCATCGGTCTGTTTAAATAAAATTTGATTGTCAAGACCATGTCCGGTCGATTTTCTGAATCACGTGTCAGTCATTATTTTTTGACCAAAATAATCATGGTTAATTGACTGATCAAATTGCAGTCCAATGACCATCATATTTTTGCATTCCATGCCTCATTTTGTGACAGTAACGACTACTCGATGACGTGACGTCACATTACCGTATTTTGACGCATCGTGTGACATTCGCCCATCTCTACTCACGACTGTTCAACGTACCTACATCCTCCCGAGATATAGCCGGAAACTCAATTATGCCACGCTTTCCTGAATTAATTGGAGAATCTTGTCCTTTTTTGAACCATTGGATCTTTTCTGACCCATCACCATCAATGACTTGACAGATAACTTCCCCAGATTCATCAATTGCAACTGCTTGTTGAGATGGAACCAATTGAACCACCGGTGGTTTTACTAGTACCGTAGCTGCGATGACAACCTCACATTGAATTTGAGAACTAGACCATCCTGAACACTGATACGTGGTTTCACTATTATGAACAAAATTAAACATATCAAAGGTACCAAAAATAGTGGTATGTCGTGATTCAGGTGAGTAAGTTTTGTTATTCCAATCGAGAATAACATCTGGCTCCGTAGATTCTGCAGATTGACATGTTACCATGGATTCTTTTGAAAGTTTGTTATTTAGTATGCGTCCTCGATTCTCATAGGTAAAAGAAGCACTATCCGGGCGAACTGTGACACGAGTAGCGCCCAGTAACTTGGAGCCGTTGTAAATTTTGGCAATGCATTCATAATCTTCTGTTAATAGAAATTGATGGTTACATAATAATGAATAAGAAAGAAAGAAATTTTTTTATTATATATTGATTTATATATCATATTTTGAAAATCATTTTCTTTCCCATGTTTTCGGTATTTTGATGATTTTTCAGATACTTAATTTTCTAATTCTTTTTTCATTTCGATTACATCTGCTGCAATATTGAAAACAAAAGAATTGATTATTTCACCTAATGCATGTTTATTCGCGATGATTTTGATAATGGCAGCCTTTGATGTTTCTGGAATTGACAATTCCAGTGCACCGAACTCGTTCCAAATGACGTTCACATCCTCCTCAAGCGCTGAACACTTCACCTTAATGACATTCTCTAAATGATCAAATACATGGACAATAGTTAGTTTCTCATCCATTTCTTATTTCTTTCAATTTATTGCATTTACCGTAAATGAGTTTTGAGAATGTTCGAGAATTTATTTCTAATATTATTTACCGTCGCGTTCCTTATACCCTAATTGAGCGTATTTTTCGACTGATCAAGACTTTTTGTACCTGGTTAGATCTCACCACTATCACCGGCGGGAATCGAACCCGAGCCTATCACTTATAAAACACTGATCATATCCACAGTTCCAACTTTGAAATTTTATGATTATCATGAAAAATATTTACTTGAGGTCCAATCGCTGCCCAATTTAGTTGACAAATATGAGATAATACAAATAATTAATATTTTAAGAGTATTTCAAGCCGTCAGCTGTTCTCACTCGTAATTTCAATTGACTTTATCGTATCAATTTTGGAGTATTTGATTTTTAAAACTGTAGATGTCGCAGATATAGTTCAGTTATAAATGCCTTGCAAACTATCTAATCTTCAATTATGTTATTATCAAGATAGTATCCTAGCGAATTCGAGTACATTTAACCCCTCATTTTTTTGATATCGTATTAAAGGTTATATATTTTTAATTTTTTTGACATTTTCATAATTTTCATCCGTGTAATTTATGACATATGAATTATCAAAGTTACTGAAAATGTCCTAAATCTGACCGAAATGACAAAATTACTAAAGAACCTTAGCGTTGACCCATTATTGGAAAACTATTGGTGGAGAGAATGGTATTTTGACTAAATGATAGAAGAAAAAAATTATCAATTTTCCATATAATTATTGAGAAATTTTAATTGGAAGATAGTCGTAACTATTTGATAACTTGAATTTCCTTTCGATATTTCAAGTTGAGTCGTTCAAATTTACAGAAAAAGAAGACTGCGGAGAATGATAGTTCTTGAATATCAACTTGAGTACGGGTTAATGAAGTTTATCATAAATTTAGCGCATAGTCACGATCGCATCAGTCTTTCCAAAAAATACATTGCGAGATTTACTCGAACTTCGAAAAATCAAATCGAAATCTCGTCACGCCTAAATTTCATTGGTTGATCAAATCCACGAGTTGCTCGGGATTATTCGAAATATTTTGTTCAAACGGTAGAATCCCGGGAAAATTGTTTTTGATATAATTCTATCTAATTGGATAGAATTAGATCTACAGTCATCCCGGGATAAAATTTTTG
This sequence comes from Aleiodes leptofemur, assembly GCA_963942555.1. Lineage (NCBI taxonomy): Eukaryota > Metazoa > Arthropoda > Insecta > Hymenoptera > Braconidae > Aleiodes > Aleiodes leptofemur. The sequence continues at coordinate 14,240,427 of OZ012611.1, read as the reverse complement.
AGTCCTTTGAGAGTCCTTTACGGTCTTCAAAGACTCTCAGAAAGACTTTTCGGTCTGTGGAGTGTCTCGCAAATCCCGCAACTGTCTTTACAGTGTCTCTCGTGTCTCTCCCGTAAGGACTTTTATCTTTGCTGGTCTCTCCCGTAAGGACTTCAATCTTTGCTGGGCTCTCAGTAAATTTATGAAGATTTACAAAGTCCTTATGAGAGAGACCGAGAAATGAATCATTTTGCTTCCGAATGGAAGCTTTGTTTTCGCAATTTTTTTCGAAATGCCAATTTTCATTGGAAACGACTCAAAATGATGCAAAACGTCGAGAAATCATACTGAGAAAAAAAGTAGACATGTATGTATGTGTGTCTGTATGTACGACTTTACGACTCTCTATTACTCGAGAACGGTGAGAGATAAAAATCTGAAATTTTGGTAAGTCCTCAATTTTCATAATTTTTGGAGAGCGTGGAATTATCATTTTTTCATATTTGACTTTAATTAAAATTCTCCATATTAGTGGAAAGTGGAGTAAAACGGACATACGGGTAAAATGGATATACTTGAGTTTTGATGTTTATATTATGAATTTTTTTTGAAATCAATCAAAATATTCAAGATTCAGAGAAAAAACACACATAATTTATTATTCTTTTTCAATCAAATTGACAGGCTCTATAATATAACTACTTTCATTGAGAACTCTTAAAAGAAAGCACATGGAAAGTACATTACTTATATCTATTGCAACCATATTTTTCGTTACAACGCATTGACGAATTCGCGGGAATTGAGGCTAGGTGACACATTCCTTAATGATCGCTGCATAATTTGCGCCACATTCAGGCTGGCAATACGATTTACAATAACAGTTAGACATTCTCAAGAAACAGACAATCAATCCGAAGTGTGTCTCTCTGTTGAGATATCATACTTCACGCACAAAGAATTGTTTTTTTTAGATCTACGATACAGTAATGAAGTGTGCAGAATCCCATTTTTCATGCAACGGTAGAATATTCCTAAATTTGAGCAATTTATGTAACATGATTCAAGGAACTCCAAAATCCTTTCCGGAATTCCATTTGAAATTGGAGCAAAGATAATGATTATTACTTCTATGTATTCCATTTTTGATGGCAAAAAATATCGCGTGAGTTGTGCCAAAAGGTCGTATGCGCACTTTTTTCAATTTTTTTGAAATTTTGAGCTAAAAGGTCGTATAAACGCTCATTTAGGGAATAGTGAATCTCCACGTTTCAGAAGATTCTGAATCATTCTAAACCATCCTTGAATGAGGTGTTTATACGACCTTTTGGTTCAAAATCGCGCGAGCTGAACCAAAATGTCGTATATACACTTCTTTCGATTTGTCATCAATTTACTAGAAAAAATACGGAATCATCTATTTATTTAAGATTGAATGATCGAAGAATAACTATATGAAAAATAACGCTCTACATAAAATATTGTAGTTGAGGCCTCACATATAGCAGGGCGCGCGCAGAACGCCTGGATTTTCCGAAATTATTTTTAATATGAAGTGAAGAGGAAAATTGATTTTTTTTCCTACATGGTTTATCCACCATTGAATTATCTTAAAAAAAATTTTAAATATATTTTTTTTTACTATTACTATATGTAGTTGACAATGTCGGATGGCCAAAAAGGATGGTGCCACATGGTTAACATCAAAACTCCTTGAAAATTGATCTAATTTGGAAAGAAAAAATATGGTTAGAAAATGATATAGTAATTACAGTCTGTCGGGGGAATTTCTTTTTTTCAAAAATCAAAGAAAAAAAAATTTTCAAAGTTTGATGAAATCGTGAAAAATTTGGAGAATTTTTTTTTCTTTAATTTTTGAAAAAAAAAACCCGACAGGCAATAACTGCTATATACCTCTCTAACCATATTTTTTTCAGACTGGATTAATTATCAAGGGGTTTTGATGTTGACCATCTCGGGTAGGAATTGCCCAATGCTCGGCTCTTGGCCGCACATCGGCCAAGAATTCGCATGCCGAAGCCTGGCAACCATGGCTCGGCCAAACCTTCGCTAAGCATCGGTACACCGTCGTTCAGGCCTTTAGGATTGGCTGAGCAACGATGCACCGTAGTTTGGCCTTCCAGAATTGGCCAAGCGTTGTTCGAAACTCGGGGTCCCAAGGCTTGGCTCCTGAGCATTGGCCCCTTGTCGGGCCAATAATGTACTGCCAAGGCTTCAATTTTTCTTTTATCTTTTGACATGATTAAATTATTTCACATTATCAAATAACTTCTGAACAATTCTGATTGAATTTCATCTCCCCAAACAAGGTAAACGGCGATAAAGTTATGAGGATCAAATTTAGTCATTAAAGTGTGAAAGGTCCTAACGGCTAGGACGGTAAGGTAACAGACTATCCTTCGGGAAATATTGTTGGACAATGTCCATTATATTACTATTATTATTTCCTTCACTGGTCTCAATAATAAAAAGAATTTTTCAATTTTTTTTTTGAATTATCTTTAGCGGATTCATTGCACTGCTACAGCCCAGGTGGGAAATGCCAAGCTTCGACAACCGATCCAGGCATGGTACAGCCTCAGGTTACCAAGTCTTGGTATACCTAGATTGTACCTAGCTTGAACTTTTGTTGATACCAAGCTATGCCCAAGACTGGAACCAAGGCCCAGAATACCAGGGCTGGACCAGGCTTCTCCCAAGACTAACATACCAAGCCATGGGAATGCCAGGTTCGGACCAGGCTATAACCAAGCCTGGTATCCAAGGCTCGGTAATAGTGGAATACCATGCCATATTGGAGGCTGGTACATAGTCTTCAATCAGACTATATCCAGGACTGGTAACCAAGCTTGAGAATCAACTGCACAGCGAACTCAGATACCAAGCTTGACCCAAGATTCTCCCACGATCGGATACCAAAATGTTGTTATCAATTATTTAAGTCGATAAATAATTGAAGGAAATATTATTATAACATTGGGAGAATACAAATTATATTCAATTATAGAGTTTTAGAGTTTTAAAGAGTGAAGAAAAAGTTCAGTCACTCCATAATCCGGTTTTATATACTATGCCTTAAAGTAAATCAAATAGCGCAGTGGGCTAGATGCATGTTTCAAGGACAAGTCTTCGGTGGATATCTTGGACAACGGCGGCACTTGGTATCATCTTCTCTGGGGATAAACATCCGGAATATCGGCATCTGGATGAACATATATCTATACCACCTGGATCGAGAATAATTAACAATAAAATGACCTTTTTTATTAAAATTTTTGAGAATCGATGGTTCTGGGTTCGAATCCTAGCCAGGGTAATTTTTTTTTCCATAGTCTTTTATTTTTTCAATATTATTTGAAGTGATTTATCTCATAAAAGGCTAATCAAATCATTATCGATGAGTCAACATTGTTTAAATATTTTAGGTGAATATTAAATGAATATTGGTTGACGCTTGGCATTTCCGTAAGATGTACCTTGGTCCAAGGCTGAATACCAACACTTGTTCTGGCTTGGTATCCCAGCCCTGGTCCAATGTGACATTCTGAGTTTTCACCAAGCTTGGGCCGGGCCTGGTTACGAAGCCTCACCCAAGCTTGACTGGGTTTGGGACAAGCTCGGACCAAGCCTGGGCCAGTGGTCTATTCCTACCTGGGAGTGCGTTCTCCTTTTTTTTTTCTAATAATGAAAGCGTAGATTTTTTCTCGATTTTTTTTTTATTCGCTGAATATATATATTGTCTGTTATTACATAAACAAATCATATACCACATAAATAGTTATGTATAATTTTTTTTTATGAATGATGTTGGAAAGAAGAATTACTTCTCCTTCCTTACATCAATACTTCATATTGTTAAAATGTAGAAGTTTGAGAGATATTTGTATCCATTAACTTCATTAGTTATAAGTTATAATAATAATGATTATAGTTTTTTCTACACTGTTTTCTACTGTACATATGTGAATAATATCTTTTTATAGTGCCAATAAAAACAGTTGTTATCAAAAAAAAAAAAAGTAAGGTAACAGACTGGTAATCCGAAGGACCCGGGTTCGATCCCAAGTGCCGGCTTTTTTTTTCTATTTTTAATTCAAATAATATTGGATCTTGATCATCCTCACGTGCTTCAGAAGACTTAAATACTTGTAATTCATCTATTTAACATAAAATCTACAATAAAACGAACATTGGCTGAACATTGGGACCGGTATAGTACCCAATGCTCGTTATCGAGGCTTGGCCATGCTCCGGCAATCAGCACTGGTACAATGTTATCATCCAATGCTCAATCAATATTGGGCCAGTCTTGGCTGAGGATCGGGCGCCAGCATTGGTACATTGGCTCCCAGCGCTGGGCCAATATTGGCCCAATGAATTTTTCCTACCTGGGATGCGGCACCAACCTTTTCGGCCGCCCGACATTATCAACTATATAGAGTCATATTAAAACAGAAAGGAAATATTTCAAATTTTTTTTAAAGATAATTTAATGGTGAATAAACAATGTAGGAAAAAAAAACAAAACTTTTCCCTTTACTTCATATTTAAAATAATTTCCAAAAATCGAAGCGTTTGGCGCGCGCCCTGCTATATGTGAGGCCTTAACTCCACTACAATATTTTATGTAAAGCATTATTTTTCAGATAGTTATTCTTCGATTATGCAATCTCGAATCAATAGATGATTCCATATTTTTCGTATTTTCTCTAGTAAGTTGATGAAAAATCGTAAAAAGTGTATATACGACCTTTTGGTTCAACTCGCGCGATTTTGAACCAGAAGGTCGTATAAACACCTCATTCAAGGATAGTTTAGGATGATTCAGAATCGTCTGAAACGTGGTGATTCACTATTCCCTAAATGAGTGTTTATACGACCTTTTGGCTCAAAATTTAAAAAAAATCGAAAAAAGTGCGCATACGACCTTTTGGCACAACTCACGCGATATATAATTAGATATAATTGTATCAAAAAAAAAATTTCTGGACAGACAATTAGAACTACCCTTTCGCGGCACATTTGAGGTTTAATTATATAAACGCAGACTGACAGAAAAAATATTTCGTATCAAAATATTATGTATGATATGTTACATCCCTACCTCTCCCATTCAAAGAAAATTAAGAATTTCTAGAGGAACAGAATTCGGAAGAAAAAATCGGGAATGCCCAGACGGCATTTGGACCCGTGCCTTCGGATTAGTGCAGTGTGATTATATATTGAATGTACAGACATTTATGTGATGAAGGCACGTTATAATCTAGTCGTAATGTAATTTTTTGCCTCTTCTGAAAAATTGAGTTTTTTCTACTTAAGGTGTTATTTTGCTTCTCTACTGAATTGGAAACTAACTTACAAGTCCTCGTTTCCTCTGTTTCATTGACCGTAATCTGAGCTACTGCCTTAATACGTTCATTTAATTTGTCAAATTTTGGGTACTACACTTCATTTGACTAATGTGCAGCGTTTGGACCTTCTTAAGGAGAAGGGATATCCGCTTAAGCAGATGTTTTGTTTTGAAAACATTTTTTTCTTCATGAAATTAATTGCATTATAATAATTAGATGTAAAATATTTAATTGTAAGCACGTTTAGGGACATACGGTTACTGTCATTTTTATCTTCAAAAAAATTATGAAAATTAAAGTTGAACTTACTCGCTGCTGAAAGTGATGGAAACTCCCACAAAACAAAAATTGCGAATAAAATAAGTATGATTTTCATTTTTTCATAAAATTTAGGAATTAATTTTTTTTCAAGAACTTATTGAACGTTAAGAACTTAGTGTCTTTTGCATTCTTTGCACCCACCTTTTAAACGATTTTTTTAGTGTTGTCACTAAAAGTCGATTCCTGAATTGTAAATTCAAATAAAAATCGTGAGCTCATGATATGGTTTCAGCATTCGCTGCTACGTTTTATCGCTAGCAAAATATTTTCAGCTACAGAAATTAAACAATTCTTCATTTAACATTTAAATCAAGAATTTATCGATTTGATTATCCATAATTGGTCTTAATTGTTCTCTAATAATTTTGAAACATTAATTTTTCAATGAATCACAATTTGAGTGCGTCGAATCTCACAATTAGGAATTTGAAAGAACTGAACGATTATTTCGAAGACTTCAGTGTTGAAATACTGAAAGGAAAGTTTGAAATTTCATTTGACATTTAATTGATATTACATTTATATCGAGTATCGACTAGGATGAAACAGCACAGAAGTTTTCCTATCGATGGAAATCCAGTAAGAGCCCGAACAAATTGAACTTTAGAGAACGCACTGGAACTACGACAAAATGATGAAAAATGAAAAAAAAAAAAAATTCAATAGTGGAAAAGTAAAAAAGAATGAGTTTACTTTGAAGAAATTATTTTTGATGAATATCTTGGTAAATAATGGATCTACGCCCTTTTCGCCCGAATACACTTTTGTAGAGAATTCCAAAGAGTATGCAAAGGAATTGATGGGAAAAGGATGTATCTCCTTTAGTTTCCAAAATATTTCCAAAGAATGATAAAAAGAGACAATTTCTTGTGTTTCACTGCTTTCCTACTGAATTAAATTCAAAAGTCTATACGAAGCAGTTATGGCCAGTTTACGTCACGATAATTTAACAAAAAATCTTTCTGCACTTTTTCACATTAAACGAATGGGCATTGCTAGTAAGCCATTCCTGGGCTATCGTTGATAAGAATTTAAAAAAGGTCGAATGGCCGCTCCAGTAAATTCTGACGTGGCTTTTGCGACATGCGAGGAGGAAAAAAGGAACGGCGAGAAAATAAGAAAAAAAAAAAGGAGAAATGAACGAGGGGGAGTATCGAATACGTTCAACGGGATAGAGGGTGAACTTGTAACTCTCGTGAGGGTATCGATTTAATTAGGGGAGACGGGGCAAAACGGACCTGGAGAGTAAAATGAATTGGATTTATTTTTTTTTGGAGAAAGGGTTAACGAAAAAATCTAACAATGTCAGCAATGATTGTTACATCAATATGGCATCTTTATGAATTTTTCCACATTTTTTTTGGGAGTCCTCCATTTGAGAAAAATGGTCGGGGCAAAACGGACCTGCGGTGAAAAGTAACCTGGCAATTTTTTTTTTGGAGAAAGTGCTTATAGAAAAATCTGGAAAAAATCAGCAATAATGGAGCGATATTGGGACATTCGTGGTAATTTTCTCAAATTTTTTAAGGAAGTCCTTCATTTAAAAAAATGGTCGGGGCAAAACAATCCTGAAGGATGAAATGAATTGAGATTTTTTTAAGAGTGAAGGGATTGTCGGAAAAATTTGAAAAAATTCAATGATAGTGGAGGCATATTGGAACATTCTTATGGATTTTTTCACATTCTTTCTGGGAGTCCTTCACGTGAAGAGAATGGTTGGGGCAAAACGGACCTGGGAGATGAAGTAGATTAGGATTTTTTTTTTTTTAAGCACGGGTTTACAAAGAAATCTGGAGAAATTTAGTAATGATGGAGACATATTATGGCATCTTTGTGAATTTTTCCAGATTTTTTGGTGAAGTCCTTCATTGAACAAAAAAATTTAGTCCGTTTTAGAGAGTGGATCCGTTTTGTACAGGTCGCGCCTGAGTGCGGAAGAGGTGTTGCAGTGATATACGAGGTGTTATACTGCATCTCACAGCTTTCCACATCTTCGATTTTGTCTTTCAACTTTTTTTCCTTTTTAAGATTTGTTATATTCGTGTTGGTACGACAAAATGTATTTCGCGTTGGAAATTTTTTGCGAGGTCATAAAGAGCAAGAAATTTTTCATTCCGGGTCTTTAGTATTTGCAATCGATTATCGAAAATTTATAGGATTAAATGAAGTGGAAATCGATAAAAAAAAAAGAAAGCTTTCCAGCACGAATTATGGGGATAAAAATAAAGTTATGGGGTATTTGAAACCATATGGGATCGTAAAAAATGGATAGGTAGCGTTGATTTATCTGGAATTAATACTGTGACAATTTGAATTATTGACATTAATACGGAGAATAAAATTTTTCGATTATACGCTCATTCATTTTGGTGAATCAGTAGTGAAGGGATAAAATAGGAGAATTTTATTTTTTTCATCATGAGTTTTTTGATCTATTTTTGATGAATATCTCGGAAACTAAGTGCGATAGAGCTATGAATATACATTTAATGTATTAAATATAATAAAATAGTATTCCCACGAATTGAGCCAAAATGAAGACTTGGCGGAGAAATTTATATGACATTCATCATATAAACATACATTTATTGATTTACATTTTATTCACATGAATTTTTGAGATATCCCTAATAAATTGTTGAAACAAAAAAATCAGCTTAGGATGAAAGGTTTTTTTTCTACTTCGTATTGTGAGAACATCTCAGAAAATAATGGAGATACGCCCTTTTTGCCCTCATTACTGTTTTGAGCGAGATGATTTTCTAGTTGGATTTCAGGGTGGACTGCAGGAGGCGATTAATGGGAGTGAAATAAAGCCATAGTTGAATTACACTGAGCCGCGAATGCCCACCAACTCATCCTAACTAATTCATCCCAATTCCATTCCATCCCCAGACAATACATCCCGATGTAATTCGTCTCGATGTAATCCATACCGATGGATCTATATTAGTGAAATTCATATTTTACAATTCTATATTCAGTGTTTATTTCACGATAATTTTCAATTATTTTACAATTCTATATCAAATTTTGCGTTTTGAAAAAAAAAAATACATATTACATTTTCTAATTTCATTTTCCATGTTACATGTTAAATCTGTTTGAATTCGAGCACGAGAAGGATGTTTTTGATATTGGATACACCTCCACGTAACTGTTTTTTCACTCTCTCGATAAATAGAATGAATATAACCATGTCTTATAAGCAGAAAACTATCACATTGACTTTTCAATAATTTGAAGACCATTTCTAAGAAGATAAACAGCATGCTAAGGCTCAAATAATAACAGAGGCCCACCAAATAATTTCTCAATTCTTTGTTGTTTGGAAATTTGAATGGTCATTATTATCATCATAATTACTCATAACAGAATACATCTCTATCCATCATCGATATGAATGATATCCTCAATGAGAGCAAGAAATTCAAATAAATATGGAAAATGGAATGGATGAAATTGTTCGGGATTAGAAGTCAAGGTATGAATTTTTTCGAGATGAAAAGTCGAAGGGATGAAATATTTTGGGATGAATATTGGAGATGAAATATTTTGGGATGAATATTGGAGATTGTTACGTGTGGACTTTCCCCGATCGACTTATTTTTCACTGCGATCTGTCCACTCGCTTCACTAATTGTCTTTATCCACGATGATGCCTGCTCCTTTGACTAGCTCGTTGACGGAGAGCTCACGGGTGGGTTCACTCGCACCTTCGGGATATTTTAGGGATATTGGTGGGGAAGTTCCAAATTATAAGAAATGATACTGTTTAGAATTGATAATATAATGTCCGAATTCAATGAATGTTACAAAGGTTAGATCGGGTCCGTACGCGGAGCTACTTCTGTTTCTAAGTGCTTTGCTCGAAGTCTAGCCGCGGTCTGTGGAAAAAAATCATTCAATGTCTTTCTTCCACTTGCTGAAAAACGTTTTGTAAGCATTCCCACGCCTTGGCCAGTTCTTCTCCAACGGAAAAGATGGCCAAAACGGTCTCACACTGTCACACGATTCCTTCTGGGAGAATCGGACCCGTGCTCGTGGCTGGAAATGCTTACTCCGCATTTTTCGAGATTATCTCGAAAGTCCCAACAATATATTCAAATTTTCTTTCTTAAAATTATAAAAATGAACCAAATTGGCGACGTGTGATTTCTCCACACGTCACACTCCCCCACTTAAATCATTCTTATCCCTGTATAAGAATGATCCTTAAAATAATATATGATCTTTTCAAAAATATAAAAGAAAATCAAATAATAATTAAAATTTCACGAAACAAAAACAAAACTGAGATGCTTTATGAGCTGAATCCTAGACTACTACCTATCGATCAGACCCTCACACATTTTCAGTTCTCTTTACTCTCGTACAAGTTTTTCTTTTTCTTGGTTCTAACTCGATATAATGCAAAGGGAAAAAGTTAGTGAATAAATGATAATCTTGAAAGAAAATAGCATAAAAATAGAGAAAAATGACAAAGAAAAAATATTAAAGACAAGTAAAAAAAAAAAGAACTCTTCATTCCGTTGCTGCCGCTTCCGGTGAGGCCGATTCCTTTTTACCAACCAGCCAAATTTAAGTTATCATGATGTAAGAAACATGTCGTCTCCCATGCTCTCAGCCCCTCTGATCTCGATGATAGTTACAGGAGCATCCAATCGCGAGGAGGTTGGTGACTCCTGTTCTTCATGATTGTCTGGTCACCCCCGACCTCTGTCATTGCCTGCAGGGACGCCGGTGCACCAGATGGATCCAGAGCACCCCAATCAATTCCACGCCACGAAATCCCGCCGAAAGTCCCGACCAGAGCGAGAGTCTCCAAGGAAAAAAAAATTTCTTACGACTGCAAGAGTTCCAACCCCTATACTCGCGTGTCTCAGATCATGTTCCGTTATTTTTAATCGTCCGTCATGTTTCTTTGTACTGAGAGGGTTTCAGTCCTTTCCCCTCTGTCCGTTTCTGTTCGTTCGTGCGCAAATCAGTTCCCTTCCCAAGATGTATTTCAGATTCTCCCCCAATCCCTGATCACTCCATCGATCATAATTAGAAACTCAGATATCAGTTTCGAGAAGATTGACCTGAAGGGTGGAAGGACTATTAATCGCGATCGAACCTCTCGTTTGGCAGAAGTAAAATTTTCAATTCGTGTTCTTATTAAATTTACCCCTGTCCCATTCGGCCGGTTTTAACCTCTGAGAAAACGCTGCCACTTGGTTTATTATATATTTCTTTTCATTATTTTTATTTCATGTATCCATTATTATTATTAGTCTCTGTTATAATTTATTTAGAAGTTTCCAACCCTCTCCCCCACTTAAATTATTCTTACTCCCGTAAGAATGATCATTGAGGCGAGTTTTGGTCTTTGTTCTTCTTCCTTTTTGTTTTTTTTTCCTACTCATTGGGCGCCAGCTGGTTTTTTTTTCGAAAACCAACAAACGAGGTACTAATTAGTTCAAATATATGTATCTTATCGTCTTTTTTTTATTTCCCTTTATTCATCAATTAATCTCTTTTCAACGGTCTTGGTGGAACAGTTGACGGCCATGGCTCAAATCAGGAGGGATCTTTACTTGTGGGAGAAAAAAATAAAAATAAAAAACTTTGTATTATTATTTCTCTCAATATTTATACTCGACACTCCCGCTTAGTTCATGTCCCCGGTCCCTATCCGGAAAAAAATCCGCAGGGCGGCTTGGGACCCACTCTTGCGGGCGCAGTATTTTTCCATATAGTTAATACTATTTATACCCGACATTCCCGCTTAGTTAATGTCCCCGGTCCCTATCCGAAAAAAAATCCGCAGGGCGGCTTGGGACCCACTCTCACAGGCGCGGTATTTTCCTATATATCTATTATTATTTATACGCGACATTCCCGCTCAGTCAGTGTCCCCGGTCCCTATCCAGATAAATCCGCAGGGCGGCTTGGGACCCACTCTCGCGGGTGCGGTATTTTTCCACTTATCGATTACTATTTCGTCGCACTGATACCCTCTTGTCTTTTGTCTATTCGGACGTCTCCGAAAGACAATTTTCAGGCACAGCCCCATGACTTATACTAGAGCGCTCTCCATTAAAAATAATTAAAAACCTGCCCGCAGGTTTTTCCTTTTTTCCTTCATAAAAATTCCAATACAACGTATACCCTCCTCGGGCGCGCGGCATGTCACCATTTCTCTATTATTTCCCTTATCTATATAAATGTTTTCTCCAAAGCATCCTCTCAATTTGTCGTCTGCTGTTCCCCCACTCCCCATTTTCTCTGATTTTTTTGCCTTTTCTAGTCCATGCTCTTCCGAGAGACATAACCTACATGCGCATCCCTCTTTTTGACTCTCAAATGAACTAATTGATACATATATTTTCCGGTTTCAGAAAGAAATGAAGCCTTTTTCCTATTTTCATTGCATCCTTTCCGTAATCTATTTCTACAGTATTTCCTTTGAGGAATGGTCTTCCTATAATTCCGTCCTCTAAGAGCGGAAATGTAGAAGGGACTACCAAAAATCGATCCTTCATTCCGTCTATTCTGAGAATTACCGATCCGATTGTACTCGTTTCTTCCGCCGTAACTCCTTTAATCATAATAATTTCGTTTTTATCTACACTGATACCTGGCTTCAACCTGTCTTCTTTTATGATATTTATATCTGCTCCACTGTCTACAAAGAATATAGCCTTTTTGTGTTTCAACCCTTTTGTCTTTACTCGAATTTGAGTTGGTATCATCTCGATATGCTCTAAATTCAAATTCACCCGAGCTATCCGAATTACTCGGTTATTTTGCGCGTGATCGCTTTCCCTTTCGGTTCGCTTACTGATGAGTCTCGGATCGCGCAAATTTTCCGGACTCGCGTTTAGTTTTTTGGTTGATCGGTTAGTAATCCATCCCGATCCCTTTGATTCTCCTGAGAGTGTCCCTGGCCCTTGTTTACGTATTGGCTTTGGCATTGGGGCCGCTGCTGGTTCGAAAAAAATTCTAAATCTTCTCCATAACCTTTCTCTCTTCCTCCACTGCCATTTTGGGAATCGTACTCATCGTCTGCATGTGACATAAACTGCTGGTATCCCTGGGATATATTTTGAAGATATGGGAACGGAAAATATGGGTGTGGTAGTTGAGATGGAATGTGCGGCCATCCAAAAGGCATGTATTGCGAATGCTGTACATAGAAATCATTTGGAAAATAGCTGTGAGGAGTTTGAGGCTGAGCTATACCATTCTGCTGATTCGAGCTCGAATTTTCTAGAAAACCACTTCTTCTACTTTTCCCGTTATGCTTCTCCCTATTCGGACATTCCCTCGCAAAATGTCCTTGCTCATTGCACTGAAAACACGTCTCTCTGTTCTTATTCGTGCCCTGTTTCCTGTCTTCATTTTCGCGACCTTCACCTGACAAATTTACTAATTTAATATTTGAGAACTGATAAATGATTTCCCCGTCTGGGCCGTAAATTTCGCCTTCCACTTCGGTTTTCCGGACTTTCGCGTGCCCCTGGTTTCCCCGGTTGACCTCACTCATTTTTCTCATTCTATCGAATTCCTCTGTCTCTTTGAACCTGGCTTCATAACTGATCGCGAGACCAACCGCTTCATCGAATGTTGGGGGTGATAAAGGAAGAATCGTTCCCTTAACATCCCTTCTCAAACCCGCTATGAAGCACTCCCTCGCGTTCTGCGTAACACCATTCAAAGTTATTCCTAATTGACCCGTGTCTCTCTTTTCTATCTTACTTCGAGCCTTTAGAATCAATTCCCTGAATCGCGCTGCATATTTAACGACCGGCTCGTCATAATCCTGGAAGAGTCGGCTCATTCGTGCAAGAATTTGTCTTAGATTCTCCCTAGCTCCAAATGACAATCTTAATCTCTCTATCAAATCCGTAATCGTATGCAGTTCGTGATAGACACTTTCTACAAATGTCCTTGCTTGCGGGCCCAACTTTGTTAAACAGTAAAACAGAAATATCTTATCATCCCCGTGTCGTAATAGAGATTGGCAGTGTTGGACACTTTCAATAAACCGCTCTACATCTTCTCCCACTTCAAACGTCATGAGAGGCTTGATCGCGTGTTCAACTCTTATTGATCGGATCTGGGATTGATCTGTCTCCCCAAAAAAATATTCCAGCATTTCAAGTGGTCTTTGAGGGCGTCTGATCACCCCGTTTCTGTTGCGGTCATTTGTCTCGTCTGTCGTGTTTTTAGTGCCAAGTTCTGACTCGTGAGTCGTCTGACCTAATGTCGGATCTGCTCCTGTCATATTTCCCAGGCCCCCAGCGGCTCCGTTCAGTATGTCAGCCATATTCAGGATAACCAATGGTACTGTTCCCGGTGTTACCGTTTCCGACGGCAAATTTCCTGGTGTCTGTCCGTCCATTGTCTAATCGTTACGTCTTTTCTGTTCTAATTTGTTAAAAATGGTGTCAAAGTAATCTAACAGTAATTGTTCCGTTCCGTAGTAATACGACTTGTTTTTCTATATATATAGTTTTTTTTTTTATGGTCTGAGACATGCGGCTATTAATTTAATAATCTACTCAACCCTCAGATCTCGTCACTGGTCAAGCGTTCCGCGGAGTACGCGACGCAAAAATGAACAAGGTACTTACACTGATCCGACGGCAATCAACAACAACCACATTCGCATCCCTCTCGTCCTTCTCGGCCTGGTTCTCCGCAGAAGTTGGACACCGGTTATTGCTCCCCTTTTGCCGTTCAGTCCCTTAGTCCTTGAATTGCCCTTGGTCGCTGACTCTTCACGATACCTCCTTTTCCTCCTCCCAAAAGAGTTCCTTGAAGACTTTGACTCCGTCCGCTTGACAGTCTTGGTAGAATCGAGGATTGATTCACTCACTTTATGCTTTTTTTATTTTCACTAATTTCTTCGGAAACAATGACAGTAAAATTTGTGTATCTGTGTCTTTTGATTAGCTGTTATAATTCAGACTTCAAGCACTTCCGCGTATTCCCTTCTATATTCTTGAATTTCACTTGACACTTTTCTGTTTCTTTGATGATTTTTAATAGTTTCCAACACTAACACCAAAACACATAAACATATCCCGGTGCGAATGCCCAAAAACACGTTGGGCGCCAAATGTTACGTGTGGACTTTCCCCGATCGACTTATTTTTCACTGCGATCTGTCCACTCGCTTCACTAATTGTCTTTATCCACGATGATGCCTGCTCCTTTGACTAGCTCGTTGACGGAGAGCTCACGGGTGGGTTCACTCGCACCTTCGGGATATTTTAGGGATATTGGTGGGGAAGTTCCAAATTATAAGAAATGATACTGTTTAGAATTGATAATATAATGTCCGAATTCAATGAATGTTACAAAGGTTAGATCGGGTCCGTACGCGGAGCTACTTCTGTTTCTAAGTGCTTTGCTCGAAGTCTAGCCGCGGTCTGTGGAAAAAAATCATTCAATGTCTTTCTTCCACTTGCTGAAAAACGTTTTGTAAGCATTCCCACGCCTTGGCCAGTTCTTCTCCAACGGAAAAGATGGCCAAAACGGTCTCACACTGTCACACGATTCCTTCTGGGAGAATCGGACCCGTGCTCGTGGCTGGAAATGCTTACTCCGCATTTTTCGAGATTATCTCGAAAGTCCCAACAATATATTCAAATTTTCTTTCTTAAAATTATAAAAATGAACCAAATTGGCGACGTGTGATTTCTCCACACGTCACAGAGATGAAATGTCAAATGATGAATTGACGTGTCACCCTGAGCCGCAAGGCAAAACCGTTTTATTCGAACCGAAAAAGCCCGCTCGTTGATAGATAATATACACTCTAAATAAATAGACGAATACTTGACTTTTACACAATAGTTGAACAAACTAGTTGAGTTACAATAACTTTGAGAAAAGTCTTTGAGATTATTCTGAATATTAACACTTGAAACAAGTATAGAGTTTTTCGAGATAAAGATACGTCGAGCCGTATCCTTTGAGACTTCACGCGTAAGTGAGGTGGTTGGAGGGGGAAGATTTCGTCTTCTAGCCGAGGGGTGAGGTGTCGCTGACCCCCCTCTCTCTCGGTCAGGTGACCCTTGAAAATTTGGTTACGTTTTAAACAATTACTTTTTGTAGCTCTTAAAGATCTCTACAAAACAAGATCAGAGCAAAATCACCCAGTCTAGCTTAGTTATCGTGATATTTATACAGAACAAAAAAAGATACTAATAAATAGATCTCAATTAGAAATCTTAATTGATTTCATTAAAACATCTCGGGAACGAAGCGAGATAGGATAATTTTACCCATTTTGGTGAAGAATTTCAAGAGCTGCAAAAAAGGATCGGGCTAAAATCGCCCTATCTCCCTCACATCACATAAAATCATCAAATTCTCTTCTAATTGCGTCGATAATTGCTCTGTGAATGTAAATCATCCATAATTGGTCTCAATTTTTCATCAATCATTTTGAAACATTAATTTTTCAATTAATTATAACTGGAGTACTTCGAATTTTGCAATTATAAATTGAACAGAGTCGAGCGCATATTTTAACGGCTTCAGCTTTGAAATATTGAAAACAAAATTTAGAATTTCATTTCAGATTTAATTGATATTACGTTCACATCGATTCTCCAGTGGAACGAAGCCATACAGAAATTCTACTATTCGTGAAAATTTAGAGAGAGTCCAAACAAAATGAACTTTATTAGCGAAATATTTCGCGAGAAATCATTAAAGCACTCAATCTAAAGCTAATTTTCTGATACATTCTCAAAAAATTATGTTTAAAAAAAGGGAAGTCGATAGACGTCCAAGGAATATTTATAGAGGAATTTGAATGTCCCCCGATTTCATTTTTTTTCAAAAATAATTTTTATCCATTATTCGAGACAGCTTCTCTTTTTATTATAATTTATTTGTCGATTTTATTATTTTACTCTGAGAACAAATGGAATAAAGAAGCTACACCCAGCGCGGCCTGGGTCAATCGGCTGCTGAGGCTCGAGAATTGACAATTTTATTTTGTTGAGCGCCAGTTAATTCATATAAAATTAACAAAATATTCATGAATAATTTGACGATAATTGATTAAATTCGGGCTCGATTGGGATGACCCATAAGAAGATTGAATTTCCAAAACAATACAAGTGAAAATAGGCAAAGAAAGACGAGAAATGCAGAGAGGTGCTCACAATATTGTCGAATTTATTTGATTTCCCCAATTAATTTAAATGATAGTTTCACAATTTATACTAATGATTTTTTTCCAATGTTATGAATTTTGACTCCGTACAATAATTGTGATTCAACATAAATTCAATAGAAAACTAATTTCAAGACAATTTTACAATAAAATCACAAGTGACACCGTTCGTTTACGAAACAGGAGTGGGTGTTCTGTGCATCACCGGGCGGCTTGAGCCGGTTGTTTTTAGTGATTTCTTTTGTATTCGTAATCCGCCAATAGTGATTGTGATATTTATTATGGCACTATCACCGTTACTTAAGCGCTCCATTTCGAAAACGCGGGAATTAAAGAAATTATAAATTCTATGATCTTTGTCATCTATGTTATATAGCGATACTCAATTGTCAAATGACGGTGGAAATCGACTTTTTTATTCCTCCTGTCACATATTTTTATTCATTAGCATTTTTATTTATTCATTAGTTTTTCATTGAAATTTTCAATTTCAATCCTTTTAGATTTTCTTTTTGTTTTCTTTTACTACCATGAAGGTACCAGTTATCGCACAGTTAAGAAAAAGGCATTAGTATCCGGACAGTGAGAATTAAATTATTAATAGATAGAAAATTTCATTTAAGTGAATCAAAAAATTCAATTGATGTTTATTCAGATACTTTTCAAAATACTTCTCTCTTGAATATTAATTATTAGTATATCTTGTCGCGACGTCTGCAAACTGGGGTATGTCCAGTAACTGTGTCCACCATGGTATTTTAATGTTTTTGTTTCCGAATGGAAGTTTCATAATTGTAATTTTTTTCGAGTTTGAGATTTTATCATAAAATGACTGCAAATGACCCAAAACGTCAAGAACCGCCGTTTCAAAAAATGCCTGTGTGTATGTATGTGGGGGTATGTGTGTGCGTGTGTATGTGATGACGCATTTTCCGCTTTACTCTGAAGCAGGGTTAGCCGGCGATCTGAAAGATGTCGAAATATTGTTTTTTCGACTTTCCTCGATGGAAAATGAAATGACAGCGTCCACTCTCAGCGAGGAAATGCGCGCTTATGAGCTGGATCTTCGACCCCTGGGGTGGTCAGATTTTTAGTTTATCCAGTATAAAATTGTTGAGAAATTTTTCGTAAAAATCTTGACACCTCTATAACTTGATAAATAATTGAGCTAGAGACCTCAAATTTTGTGAGATTATACATCTGATGACCACAAAGTTTGGTATTGAAACTGAGCGGAATCGGTCCACTGGTTTCTTAGATATTAGCATAGGAACATCCGAAAAAGCAAGCTATATCTTCAAGACTATTCAATTGATTATATTTGGGATGAGCTTAACCCTCTGAGGCCTATTTTGGTTTTCCCATTCCACGCACAGATCGATAATGGTAGATTTACAATGAAAAAATCCATTCGGAAGCTTTCCGCCAATTGCATTGGTGGAATATTAAAGGTACGATGTTCAGATTACGCACAAGTAGTGGGGCTCCTGCTTGTTATTTTGATCTTTTCGTCAGGGCTTATTGCAGAATATCTTGTAAAGTTAGCGAGATAGAGTGCTTTGACCCTGATTCTTTTTGGCAGCGATTGAAACTTTTTACAAAAAGAAAGGATCAGTACGGAAAGAGTGCTGGGAATTTCAGAAGAGAATTCATTTAAAAGTTATCGCGGAATATTCCGCACTACCAACATACTTCCTGCAATTGTTCCTCTCTGCTTTACAGTTTGAACAAGATGGCCGTAACTGGCAGTTTCACGAAATCTTATGTATTTTGAGTCTGATGTAATAAATGGAACAAGTTAACATATTGTCTAAAAAATTCAATAGTTTGAAACTAGCAAAGGATAATCTCCTTGAGTTTTTGATATATTTTAACAATAAAATCGACTCAATTTGTTTTATCCCTTCACCACTGAGAAATTGCGGACGGACTTGGTCCCAAGTGATTTGACAAAGTTTTGGCATATATTGAAATATTAATTTAAATCAAAATTTGACGTTAATTCATATCTGTCAAAGAAGTTCTGGCACTCGTAGCCCCAAGGTCTCAATGAGTTTCAACTGAATCCATCCACGAAAGTTTGCAGTGAGACATTTTAACATGATAAAATGTTACATTCAAAGAGCCGGTTTCAATTGTAACTCAAGCGAGAGATGAATATCAGTTGTTCTGGATTATGGTGGTCCATAGAATCCTCTGGGAACTAGAATTCATGAACTGGCTTATCTTTGCCTGGGGAAAAACACTTCAGTAGAGACGAGGTAAAACAGAATGAGTCCATTATATCAGTTTTTCAACGAATATGTTAGGAACTGATGGAGATATGCCCTTTTTTCCGTAATTATTATTTGTAGTTCTCGAAATTCTCTACATAAAGTAATTCGAGCAAAATCTCCTCTAACTCCATTTGTTCCCGAGATATTCTCGAAAATCCATGGAAAAAAAATCTGCCTAGAATTAGTTCATTCTTTTGTCAATGCATTTTGATGAATGTCTCGTGAAATAAGCCAGATAGAACGATTTTCCGAGATATTTTCTAAAAAAGTAGATTCCAAGTTTATTTTTTTTCATTAGGTTTTGGAGAATATCTTGGAAACTAAGCAGGATAGGGTAATTTTTGTGCGTATCCTGTTTGAAACAGAGCCAAATTCTCGCTGAATTAGCGACGTTTCAAGGGAGACTTGACTGAAGGAGACCAGGGGGGGGGGGGCTCCTGACATCTGAGCCATGGTGAAAACACGACTAACCCCCACTTATCACTTTTCATTCGGTTCTTAGCAGAACCACAGCTTTTTGCAAAGTTCATCTTATTATTGTTTTTTTTCGTCCAGTTGTCTGACGCAGTGGATTGGACTGTAAATTCACATGCGAGAGGCCAGGGTTCGAGTCCCGACTGGATAGAAAGTTTGTGTAGCTCATAACAACAGAAAAATGTCTCTGAGCACAGTTTGCCACATGAAAATTAGTAACATTGGCTGTATAACGTGATTGTTGAAGACCAGCTGCGCAAGCAGCACAAATAACAAACAAACAATCGTATTATTGAATCCTCAACAAGTGGAGTCATCGTTCGGACCTCACCTGATATACAACTGCTTTCAATTAGATAGAGTCTCACCGTAATATTGTAACGGCCAATTATTCAAAATGTTATATTATCAACTCTTTTTTGAACTCCCAACTCTTTTTTTGTTAATCAACCATCAAGTGAATGTTTGTGATGATCAACTATTTAAACTCGTCATCAACATTATTTATTGTTTTCATCAACAGACAAGCGGGCATTTCTCCGTTTGAATAAACAGTATTGCTATGAGGCTTAAATTATGTGTCTTCTTCAACTACCTCTTTTTTCACTATCCTATTTGCCTCCCAGAGACCACCCAGCTGACTACCTATCTAGGAAATCACCTACTTCAATTCCTATTTTTTTTTGGTCATTAGGTTCCCATGAATATCTCGGGAAACAACGGATATATGCCCTTCTGCCTTATCCTTTTTGGTGGCTTTTGAAGTTGTCTACAGAAGAGTCTTGTTTTGAGCGTGTTGATTTTATTCGTAGATTTTCAGGGTGGATTGTAGGAGGCAATCAATAGTAGTGAAAGAAGATAATTGTTGGATTACACTGAGCCGCAAGGCAAAACCGTTTTATTCGGAAAAAAAACCCGCTCGTCGATAGATAATATACAAGCTGAATAAATAGACGAATAGTTGACTTTTATACAATAGTTGAACAAACTCGTTGAATTCAACTACACTTGAGACAAATTATACGATCATAGAGAATATTAACACTTGAAACAATTATAGAGTTTTCACGACTAATAAATTAGTTGATGTGTCTAGATTGAACGTTCTAACGCAAGTCAGGTAGTTGGAGGGGGAAGATTTCAAAAAGGGCGTATCTCCATTATTTTTCGAGATATTCCGCAGAAACAAATAAAAAAAGAAAAATTATTCTATTTCACCTCTCTACTACAAGATTCTACACCAACTGTAGTTCCAATCCAACATCACCCTAAATTCCCTAAAACTCTAACATTACCAACTCCTATTTATGCTAATTCATGACGATCAAGCTTCATATTTATCATTTCATGCTCCTATAATATTCCTGTTTATTCACTGGTTTTTGTACGAGTGTTTGCACACGAGCATCTATATTTAAAAAGCCTGAGGTAGAAAATATACGCTGAACTTGTGCTTTTTCAAGCGTTTCAGCTTACCAGATCCGTGATCCGGTATTAAAAGCACAAGAGCGTGTCTCATATTTTCATTATGATATGGAATATGTCAAACGAAATATGTTAAGATTTTTTTTCCTTATTTTTTTTTCTTCGAGGATACACATGTTTTTCCTCCTCCGGCCTCACTCTCGAATGTGGCAACGTGGCAATAATAAAGCATTGCTATAAAATCAAAGAGGCATAATTGCCTTTTTTTTTTCAAATTACAAATTCACATTGAATTCCTTTGTTCAATCAATATTTCTACTATTTCTAACTTTTTTTCATAATGTAAATAATAAGAGGGCGTATGTCCAAATTATTAATATAAAAAGGGCATAAATACAACATATACGCCCTTTTGACTTTGAATCATCATAATCATTCATAAAATTTAGTCATAAAATTAATTCAATTAAAATATATTATTATTATTATTTCCATTATCAGTAATTTAAAAAACCGTTTTTCTCTGAATAAGAATAATAATGATAGTAATTCGCTATTTCTCAGCAGAAAAAGAAATTGAAATATGGCAATTCCGTTAATTCTTCTTTCAATGAGTTTAATGATCGTGGACTGAATGAAAAATGGGAATATGAATGCAGCATGATGAACGTAAAATCCAATAGGAAATAGATGAAGGGGTAAAAAAAATGGGAGGGGGGAGGGTGAGAGATAGAATTCGAGTAATAACTGAGATGTGAAGAGAAGAGAAAAAAAATCCAATGGACTAATTTCAGAATTTCATCGTGGTATTATGGGTTTCTATAGAGCCTCATGGCATTTCCAGTGCATCGATCGTCAGGCATCCCTGTAATTCCGTTAGAATATTGGAGATGAGAAAAGAATGAAGATGGAGAATGAGGAGAAAATTGGGGGGAGAGGAAGATGGAAACTTGCGGTAGAAGAACTCGTGGAATTGCGGTAGCATCGATCTTAGTAGTGAAACGTGCGAATATTTACAATTACTTACTCTTGAGTAGTCGTGGAAAGTATTTTGTTATTCTATTGGAAATAAGTGAAAGAAGATTTAGAATCGATTAGGCGGATTCTGCTTCAGGACTTTGTGGAAAAATCGGAGAAAAATTGGGGAGATACTGTGGTATGTCTACATTATTGGGAAATTTTTTTCGAAGAGGTTTTTATTTTGAAAAAAATTATTTGAAAAGCGTATTTTTTGAAATTATTAGTTTTTTGAGAATATCCCGAAAAATAAAGGAGATAGAACGATTCTGCTAGAATCCTTTCTTGTAGCTCTTAGAATTCTCTACAAAAAAAATTAAAGCAGAATCACTCGAGGAAAGATTGACAAAAGAAATGACTCATCGTAGAAAAAATAAAAAATTTTCCACCTCTGATATGCACTTTACTCTACCCCCTTCTATATTTCGTTTCAATCTATTGATATATGAAGATTTCAACTCCAACTGTACTGGAATTATGATTGATATCGAATTTTTAATAAAAACCTGAAGCACCATGTGATTCTCCAATTCCCATGAGCGTTGAAATTCCATCGAAAAATTTGAATTTTCCATTAATCGAAAATTCTAATGATCAACCTCTTGAGTTTTCACAAATTCAATCAAAATAGAATTTATTCATAGAAGATTTCTTCAAACATCCATGAGAAAACATAACTTCATGAAAACGCACTCAATTCGTGATAAAATTCTAAATTTTAAAGTGAATTTTTTAATTCATATGTTAAATTTGTCACGAATGAATTCTAGAAAATTTAAAATCCGGATTTTATTCCAAGTTAATATTTGCACGAAAAAAATTTGAAAAAATTCATGAATAATCTCTTATATTTTTTCATTATTCCCAAATTTTTACAAATTTTTTTCTTCGTTAATACCTTTGCTCTAGAAATAAGTCTTCACTCATTTCATCCCGATTTTCCCCATCTTCGTGTCATCCCTAGATATTTCTTAAAGCTATTATTTTCCCGTGGGAATTCAATTTTTTTTATCAATATTCCATAAGCCGCAGCGGTTTCCTGACCCCACTAGCACTTAGCGCAACCCAGGACAGAGCTGATGTGCCCAGAAAGCTCATCGTAATGCGAGTAGTGGTTAATCCCCCTCGAGCTACAGCTGAAAACATCTTTCATCGAACCCTCTGGTGCATTATTAAAAAATTTATATGGAGGTTGAGAATAGAGGACTCTGCAGAATCGTTGTTAGACTATTTACAATTCATATTACGGGCTTAGTGGCAGAGGGGCGTATTAACGATTCTCGAACATACTACAAGAGTAAAGAGGTAAAACTCGAGTTTTTTGGAAATCTTTTCTAGAGAATATCTGGGAAACTAATGGAGATACGCCCTTTTCACCCGAATTTCTTTTTTCGAACTCGCATATATATAGCAATTTCAGGTCTCTAAGCTCCAATTCTGAGCTCTGTGGTCAGGGAATAATCCTTTCATCTCCGTCATGGTCAATGCAGGGGATGGGGAGGCTGGGGATAGAGTCAATCAGGAGTTTTGATCAGCTACTCAATTACACAACCGAGAGGATGATCCTCCAAATAGGGTTCATCTGGTATCTTTTGTCCCTGTTTTGGTTGTTGGGGTCTTTATGGATCTCTAGACCTTCGCGATACCTTCTTTCAAAATATCTTCGGGATTTTGCCAGCATTCTGGCTTGATCATATTTAATAGCATGTCTAGTGTCTATGTAATGTTCCACCAAGGGAGACTGTTAATAGGTAAACTAGTAGTTAAACGAATAGGTAATAAGTAGGTAAACTAGTAGGTAAGATTGTTTTGGAAGGCTATATGATGGATAATCGGAGTAGGGTGAAACCTTAGGCGAGCTAGGAATTGAACTAATCGGTAAGCTCGTAGTTGAACTAACAGCTAAACTACTAGTTAAACTGATAGGTAAAAGAGTAGGTGCACTAGTAGATGATCTAATTAGGTAAAATTATATTTCCTCAATTATTTTTGTTTTTTTTTGTGGAAAAGCGGATTTTATTTAAAAAAAATTATTTCCAAATGAACTCATGAATTAAATCCAGGAAATTTCATTTGTACAAGTTTTGTTCTGGGTGGTGATATTTCGAACACCGTGGGTATTTTTTGATCCGTGTACTGATCATCCTTCCGTTTTCTCCTGTGTGCACTCATCCACAGCAACAAAGAATTGCGTAGATTCCTGCGGTATTCCAGGATGGTCTTGGATCCTTCGGACTGGGCAGCATTGTTTTTAATGACTATCCCGGAAATTAAGCCAGATAGTGACTTCATTTGAATATTTCTTTGTGGAAAATTTCAGGAGCTACAAAAAAAAATAGGATAAAGAGAGCGTATTTTCATTGATTTCGAGATATTTTCAAAAAAAAGATCGTCAAAAAAAACGATTCATTCATAGATTTCATTTACACTTATTCTACCTTTTCTTTCATCCACAAAAATATAAATTATTCCCACGACTCTCAACATTTCATCTCTCAATACCTCAATTTCCCTCTTTGATTCATTACTTCCACGGACGCAGCTCATCATCTTCAAAGGCACCTGATAAATCGCCCGATTCCCTCATCAAGACTCACTCTAATAAAAAAAACTTAGATTACCCAAACTACCTTCGAATTCATGAATAATTTCCAAATGACACTATTCAATTAATTTATCTCTTGGTAATTAAAAAATTAATGGCCAGCTGAGATATTTGAATTTAATCACGAGAACTTCAGTCTCTGAGAGGACTCGAGCTTTTTGGTGAAGAGCTTTGTCCACAGAAATTGGAGAGAATTGTGAGGGTGAAGAAACGAAGAGGAAAAATAATCGTTCCAGTTGGGTAAACGAAAAGTCCAATTTCTGTATGGCTTCTTGGGACTGCTTAGTGTGTTCAGGCACGTGCGGATACGTGCAAGTGTTTTGTTACAACGTGTCAGAGAAGTAACGGAAGAAATAGAGGAAGGGGAGTATTAATGAAACATCATTTGTAACGAAGAGGGTGGAAGTCGAAGAATTAGGGGACTGATAGGCCTTCGCCTCACACCTGTACGATTTCAGTGAACTTGTGTGACGATAGAGTCAAATTTTCGAAAGTGGGAAGGCCTATAAAAAATGATAATGACATTAACAAATATTTAATCATTTTTTTGTCAACAACTAAATGAAAGTAGAGAAAATTAAAAAATTGGCACACCTAGTTTTTTTAAATTTCTTACATGTACATATTTTTCATTTTTTGAAAATAATTTATTTGCTTAAAGAAAAAAGCTACAAAAAAAGATTCCGACGAAATCGTCCTATGCGCGTTTAGTTTCCGAGATCGCCTCAAAAAATGATCCTTAAAAAATCGATTCCTCTAAATTTTCAAAATCAGAGCTGCTGGAGCAGAATGCTTAATTTTATTTTGGGATGAAGACATCTCCAAAAAAAATTGAAGGAATTCAAAGGAATCCTTGAACATATCTGCATCGTTGTCCAATTTTTCGCATTCTTCCGAAGAAGTCTTCCTTTAAAAAAAAAAATCGTACGACATCAATGAACCCGTATGACATCAATTTCTGTCGACAACTGTATAACTGAAAGATGCATTATGAAAGTTGCAATGGATTTCGTACGAAAGCACTTCAACACATTATATACAGTCACTGTCGTAGAGCATGGTCCTTTGTATCCACTGCAGAGCAGCCATCCAGAGCATTTGGAAACTATCCAACTGGTTCGTTAACTTTTCAAGCGAGCCAGCAGTACCCGATGATAGGGGCGATTGAACTGAGTGCAACAGATACCTCCACAGAAATTCTGAAAGCTTGTAGAATATTTTTCCTCTTTTTTTTTTCTTCTATTCTCATAAATTTTTTTTTTTTTCATTAGTTAAAAAAGAAAAAGAGTGGATTGTTTGCTGTTGAAAATTTGCAATTCAAATTGTCATTTTCACTGAAACAGAGACTGTTT
The DNA here is from genome assembly GCA_963942555.1 of Aleiodes leptofemur. Classification (NCBI taxonomy): domain Eukaryota; kingdom Metazoa; phylum Arthropoda; class Insecta; order Hymenoptera; family Braconidae; genus Aleiodes; species Aleiodes leptofemur. Next base: position 14,214,424 of record OZ012611.1, on the reverse strand, counting down.
CACTTCGATGTTTGATGTTTATTTTAGAAGGTGCTGAGTAATCAATTCCTTTCGCATTGGAGAGATTATCAAACTTTCAATATTTGGTGGAAAATTTAGGATGATGGAATTATCAAGAAGTTTCAGAACTTTGTCATCAGAAAAAATTCAAGAAAATGTTTACGGAGAGCCGATTTTTTGGTCAATTGTTTCTGAGAATTCCTTGGAAGTTAATAAAGATACAATCTTTCTGCATCAATTTTTTTTTGCAGGAAATTAAATCTGAAAAAAAATTAGGACTGAAAGATCGTACCTCCATTAATTTCTGAGATATTCCCAATATGACACAATTAATGATGTAGATGATAATTCTCTGGATCCCTCTCCCTTTGGAGGGGCTCTGTCTGAAATCACTTCCACTGCAATTAGTGATGATGGACAATCAGTCAAAATGTTCAGATGTTTTTTTAAATTATTGTGGTATGTATAAATTCCATCGTCATTCCTTTACATGTGTTTATACTAGTATAATGAAGCAACTTTACTCTTATCCTCTTCTATGGCTCTTGGAATTCCCAATAAAAAAAAGTATAAAATCGCTATATCTCGCTTAATTTCCAAGATATTTTCTAAACATTAAAGACAAAAAATCAACCCCTCATTCTATCCCTCCACCACAAGTTACAGTCCCTCCCGTCCACTGCTCCAATTTTCCGATAGTTCCCGTGAGTCCCTTTCGTCCAATCCAAATTATTCACGATAAAAAAAAAATCAATTTACAACGTGATCACATATTTGCTGATGAATATTCACCCCATTGCAAAGAATAACCCAGGATTTATTATTCACTCCTCTCTAAAATTGAATAAAATTGATTTTCAATGAAATTTATAATTTCAACCATGAGTAACAATTTTTTTTTCCCAACATGATACACATAGTTGAGTGTGAGGCGTTGGAAGATATCTTGAACATTCAAGCTCCTAAGAAAATGTAACATGGGCTGTACAAAACAGGCGTTACCAAAGACGTTACCAACCCAAAAGGGGATTTAAAACTTTTCCCCTTTTCTTTACTTATATATCGTTATACAATGAGATTCTTGGATGGTAGAGCATGCATATCAGCTTCTTCACTCCACTCGGTTGCACAAGCACTTGCATTATTATTATATTTTGTATTTAACCGAACTTTGATGGTTGTTTCAGGGAATAGTTTTGAAGAGAAAGAGGCACGTAGGAGTTTCTTCGGAGAAAACTTTTGTACCAGCCTTTAACTTGTGCTTCAAGAAGGCTCAACAATATGGAGTTGAGGAGGAGAACAGGGGGGTTGATAGAAAAGTGGAAGGAGAAGACAGACGTACGACATTGATATGAGGCCTGTTTGTCCAACGCTAGTGCAGGAGACAATTTTCTTATTTCCCTTGTGTTTTGTTTTTTTTACGGAATGACCCTTGAATTTTCACCAACTCCTACATCTCGTTAGTGCTATTATCATTTGAAGCGCATGGGGACTATATTTGGAGAAATATCGATTTTTTCGTAGAGTTATGAGAAAATGCTGCAAGGAGGTCTCTTTTGATGAATATCTTTTGATGATGAATATCATAATTTTCATCATGTCATCATAACTTTTGATGAATATCTTTTTTAATGAAACTGAGGGAGATAGGATGATTCTGCGGATAAATAAAGGAGATGAGCTCCTTTCACTGTCACCCTTTTTTGTAGAGAATTCCGAGAGTTACAAAAAAGATAAGATCGCTCTATCTCCTTTTTTTTTCCTCACATTCCATAAAAACGAATAACACAAAAATTGTATCCTAGAAATATTTCTCATTTACGGATCTTCAGCTGTTTCCACATGAGCTTATCTTTCTCATTTAAATTCATCCATCACTAATGGAATCGGAATCATGAATAAAGCTCCAGAGAGTCTCAAACATGAACATATCAATATTCATTCATCATTAATCTAATCGCAATATCTTCATGTGAGTTTAATACCCAGTCTCTTTGTGCTCGTGATGCATTCGATGTCAAAAAGCTGCTGACTGAACTGGTTCTCTACTTCATTCGAATTTATATCCGTACGCGAGGTACTACTCCAGTCAAATTCATCATTGCACTTCGAAGCGCAATGGCGCCATCTGTCGACCAATCACTTCTCATCAAAAGAGTTATTTGATTGACGTGATCGATAGATGGCGCCAATGAAAAAATAAAGGTTCAATTTGGAAAAAAAATGCGAATTTGAAAAAAAGAAATCATTTTTTGCGTAGTGAAAGCCTTTATTATGACGTTGGCTGTATAAACTAGCGACTGAAGGCCAGCTGGGACCAATCACAATACAATCAAAAAGAAGAAGAAGGAAGCCTTCATTAAAAAATTTGAAAAAATTTGAGAAGAGTCTCTAATAGGTCTCCATTATTCTCAATTTTTTCAAAATTTTCCGTAAATTCTTTCACTTAAAAAAAATTGCCTTCTATATTTTCTCGGCCCTTAGTGAATTTATTTGAACAGCCGTTCATTTCCCTCAAGCGCTTCGGCTTCAATCTTCATCTGAATACACATCTTCGGGATATTGCCTTCCCCCGAATAATTTCCATTTAACCTCAAAATGAAGATGCGGTTTACATCCCAAAATTGCACGAGTTTCTACAATGAATATTGTACACAAGCCAAATGCATTATTTTACATATCACATAAAAGGCCCGTCACGTGTCTAATATGAAACGCACATTTGCATTCGAACATAGTATAACCCAGCTTCTGTTACCATTTAAAGCCATTCTACACATCGCTAGTCAGCCAAGTGTAAAATCGAATTTCAAAAGCTTTTTACTCATATTTTTTTCCTCCTCGACTACCACTTTGTAGCATAAATTGCATTTTGGTAAAATTTAGTAGGAACTGGAATTTATTGGAGGCTAACCAGACGGCTGCTGATTGTGCGAGAATTTTGGAGAATGTATTGCCCATGTGTTGATTTAGAGCTGACATTTGAAAGCTACTATCTCACAATGCGGTTCTTAATTGATTATGATGGGAAATTTCATAGTTCATTTGATTGTTTTTCGAGAATATCTCGGAAAATAATGGAGATACGCCTTTTTTACCCTGAGCTTTTTTTGTAGATAGTTTCAAGAACTACAAGAAAGCATTAGAGTAAAAGAGGCGTATCCCTATTATAGCAAAAAAAATAGTTTTCCTCTAATTCTCATCTCAGAGAAATCCGATTCTTTTCAAAGTGAAGATCTCTCTAGAAAATTCCAAAAAAATTCACTAATGATGTGGATCTCTCATGCCATCTCCCTGATTTTTTTCTCACATTTCTCCGTAAACTCGTTCAGTCTAACAAAAATCCACAAAAAAAACTCAATGAGACAGTTGAAAAAAAGGAAATCACGAAATCAAACACGAGGTGACGCATTTAGACCAGATTCCCCAACGCCTAGAGGCATTGTCACCCCCCACAGTCATATGCCTATCCCATTTCATCAAGATAGAAGGCACATCTCCCGCAAGTGTGAACGTTCAAGTGGCACCACACTGATCCTCTGAAATGTGGAATTTTAAGACCTCAAAACTTCGCCTCATCTACAATGCACAACTGCACATTTAGCCATTGTGCATGAATCCCGTGTGGAGAAGGTTCTTTCGAAATTGTAATATGCCATTTCACTGGCCTACATCGCCTCGCGCAAGCTCTCTACTATACATTTTTTCCGGGAGGAAACGATTCTCAAACAAACCATGGCACAGGTTTCTAACTCCCTACTCGTCCGCCAAAGTGCAATCGGTTCCATTTGTATGTAGCATTACTAGACGTCTAAAGTAGTAGTACAAGCTCCAATGTACACGATGGCAAAAGTAGATGGCTTGGAAATAGAAAAGGAATAAAACCTGAAAAAAGTCTCGTTCGACACTAAAAGAGTAGGCAGACAAAACATTCCATGTTTTATCATTTTGTTTCCGTTTATTTTCTGTCTCTCGTCAATACTAGTTGTGTACATATTATGATTTACGATTTGCGTGTTTATTAAGAAATTGTTGAAATATCAAATGTTGGAAAAAATAGAAAATGCTCAAGCAAATTTGGAACTCAGAAATATCAAGTGAATGACTTTAATTATCTGTTAGATATATTTGAATAGGAACCAAAAACGTAGACTCATCGGAAAAAATTTGAGAGCAAAAATTTCCAAAATGGTTTTAAAAAAATTTTAATAGCACAAATATAATCATAATTTCAGGTGGAGTGAAAATTCAAGTAGATAAGGTGCTTGGAGAATTGGGGGGATATTTCAGTTCACCCAGCAATCCCATTCGAAGCTCCCCAAGGTTCCCCTTCAATTCCTCCAGAGATCCCTTCTCAATTCTTTCTGAAATCCCCCTCCAATTCCTCCAGAAAACTCTCTCTAAAATTCTCCTGAAAGCCCCTTCCAAATTCACCAGCAAGCAGTCTCGAATTCCCCCTCAGAACTTCCTCTGAATCTCTTCAAGATCCCCCCTGAATTCCCCATGCATTCCCCTCCAGAATCTTTCCTGAGGTTCCCTTCAGAATCCCGTCTGAGATCACCCTCTGAATAATCCCCCCGTAATCTCCGTCAGAATCTCTCCTGAAGTCCCCTCCGAAATACTGCTTGGAATCCCCTGAGATCGCCATCTAAATATTTCTCCAACCCCTGAGATGCCCTTCCAAATTCATCAACGAAGCAATTAGAATTCCTCCTGAGATTCTCCTCTGAATCTCTCTTGAGATTCCATTCGGAGTTTCCCCTGAGGTAACGTGCGGAAAGTGACTATTTTCTACACAGCGAGTGGTGAATTATTATTTTCAATCAACAAAATGCGTCAAAAGTATTGAAAAAATTCGAATCGCTGCCTAGCAATAATACCCACCGAAATATCGGATAGTCAACCCCAGTAATTCTTAACAAGCCCCAGGCTTACGACTGATAAATATAGTATTATAAATAGACTTCTAAGGTAGAAGTCTCAACTCCAATGTAGACGATGGCAAAAGCGGATGTCTCGCAAATAAAAAAGAAATGAAACTCGCAAAGGCTCGCTCAGGACTAAAAGACTGAGCAGACGAAATATTCCACGTTTTGTCATTTTTTCCCTCTATTTTCCTCCTTTCGTCAAGGCTAGTCATGTACATATTTTGACGGATGGAAAATCGGCTCAATGGGAAAAAAGAGCAGACTAAAGGAAAAAACAACTTTGTAGTTGTTTATACCACGAAACAATTTTTTTCAATTTCATCCTGTCAAAATATATGCGACAGGGGTCTCATATATTTTTTTACGTTTTTTTATTCGTTTTTTAAATCCCTTCAAAAACATCATACATTCGCTTTGACTTGAAATGGCTTTGGTTTTTAACGCATGTCTCTGTCGTTCTTTTTACTTTTATTCACTGCAATTTTGCTCTTGTTCTTCAAAGCTTTTATTTGTTCATGGAGCCATGTGTGGAATACGGAACTATTGGCAGAGTATACAAGGACAGTGACAATGAGCTTCCAGTCTTTTGTGATTTTATTGCAATCTTTTGCAGTTTTAATTCTTTTTTAAAAATTGGTTTTGTAGATTTTGCCCTTTTGTGAGAATGAAATAAGTTAGGTCGAGAAATATCAATATATATTTATATTTCCATAGGGGTATATTTTAAAGGTTTTCAGCACAAGCCATCTGAAAATCGCCGAGACAATATATTTATCGTATTTAGCATCATTCGCCACAGAATATTGCTTGTTAAATTGCATCAGGGAGGAAGGGCGAGTTATCACATCTGTCGATAGATAATTTCAATATAACATATCTCATTTTATCCAATAGTAAGGAATTTGCGGGGATTAAGCAAATGAGAATGCACTTGGGAATTAATTCCTTTCCACCAATTATCGAATATTTCTGGAGAGTATTATCCGAGGATTTATCGGATTCAATAAATTAATTTGATCAGGTGAAGCACTTGGATAATTTTTCAATTCACGTTTTCAGAGTAATGAAATTTATGAATACACTTTTAAAAGATTTGTATCGATATAGTTACACTGTCACATTTTTCGAAATTTTGTCGAAGAGGTCTTCATTTAAAAAAAAAATAAACATTCTGGATCATTTTGTCTCAGAGATTTGCTACTTAAGGCACCACATATACCTGGGCACGGGCAAAAACGCCTCAATTTTCGGAAATTATTTCAAATATGAAGTAAAGGGAAAAATTTGGTTTTCTTTTTCCTACATTGTTTATTCACCATTGAATTATCTTTAAAAAAATCGAAAATATTTTTTTTCTCTTTGATTTTTAATACCAAATAAAAATTCCTCCGACAGACTATAACTACTATATCACTCTCTAACCATATTTTTTTTTATATTGGATCAATTCTCAAGGAGTTTTGATGTCGACCATGCGGCACCATCCTTTTCGGCTGCCCGACATTGTCAACTATACATAGTGATATTAAAAGAGAAAAAAAATATTTTCACTTTTTTTCTAGATAATTCCATGGTGAATAAACAATGTAGGAAAAAGAAAACAAAATTTTTTCCTTTACTTCATATTTGAAATAATTTCCGAAAATTGAGGCGTTTTCACGTGCGCCCAGGTATATGTGGTGCCTCAATATTACAAAAATCAGGAGGAATCAGTGCGAATATTTGAGATAGGATCCTTCTGAGGATTCCATTGGAAGGCTGAGAAAATTTCCGGTGGAAAACATACGTCAAAATTTTTTTTTGACAGATTTTGGGAAAATTTCATTTTTTTCAGGGCATAATCGGATGTCTAAAACCTTTATAAAATTAGAATATTTTACTTTTTCAGGAATATCTCCGGATCTATTGGTCACAGCGACTTGGGACCGATGTCCAATGAAAGATGAGATCACTTTCCATCAATTTATATGGATAAAAAAATAATTATCGATTCTTGAATATGATATGTGTTCAGAAAGTGGGCAAGTTATCAATCACACCCAAATACTCATTAATATTGATACCAGAGACAATTCGGGGATCATATCGCATGACGACGTCCCACAAATCATTTCACCTGGCGTGTGAAACTCATCGAGTAACCAACTCTTCGCGGGGACCTGATCGAGTCAGCATGGTCTCTTTACATGGCATTCATCCAACAAGCATCATCATTACAATTATGTAAATTATCACGCAGCTATCGCGGAACGGACGCCTAGTTGATAGGTGGAATTCAGATGATAGAATTCAGCAGAATAATTCGGATCCACTGAATTGAGAATCGAGTCAGTAACAGAGTAAATTATCGCATAATAGTTTAATAGACGATTTACGCCCAGTCTTAAATTGTGTAGTGATCAGAGAATCAGAGTGATTAGAGATAGTTGTCAAAGAGACAAGAAACATTAGAGTCATCCATCAATTGTTAATCATATATAGAATTCACCGTTATCAATTAAAGAGTTCATTTTTTATATAAATCTCGCGTTTAGGTTTTCCAATTAGCACTATGACTATTCTATTGTTCGAACCAGCTCCCTGCAGCAGACATGGACCAGATGCAGCCTATTTCATCATACAGTCCACTAAGAAGAGTAAGTCATCGAGGAACGAGATAAATTGCTTCTGTTTCTCCCAATCCGCCAATTGAACACAAGAACCAGGTAAATTCGGCAGAATCGTTAACCATATGCTGGAAAAGCCGATCTTCATAAAATGAGCTATAAGTCTATTAGAAAACAACAAAAGAAATAAAAACTACATAAATTGATGGGAAAAGATTCCACCTTTCATTCAAAATCGATCCTAGATCACTGCGGCAAATAGAACCGGAGATATTCTCTGAAAAGTGAAAATGTTCAAAAATCTTCAAAAATAGAACATTACGCACCTGAGGCGAGAAAAATGCAACGAGGACAAAGTTTTCCTCCCGAGCGAAACGAGGGTAAAAAATTTTTGTTGAAATTATTTTTCATCCACCCATGATGTGTATAGTATTTTTTTGCTCAACGCTTCTGGAAAAATGCGTCTAAAACCGAGCGATATAAGGTTAGGAACCCATTTCTCCAGCAGCCTGAGCAAAAAGTGAAATTTCTCAGAAATTCAAAAAAATCAATTAACTCATGTTTTCCATCTGAAATTTCCTCAGTTTTTCAATGAAACCATCAGAAAAATTCAATCTCCAACAATTTCATAGAAGTTCTCATTCGACCCCATTTCAATCTCGAGTATCCAATTATCAATAAAATCTTTCATTTTTCTCTCTGGGAGAAAATTGGAAAACTTCTATTAGAGAAAATTCAATGCAGATAAAGTTTCAAATATCGAATGACTCAATGCATTTGTCAATAAAGTATATGATGAACTGAAACGGGAAATTACTCGCAATTCTCCATTTGTCCTCTTTTTTTTTTGATCAATCGGAAATGAAAAATGCAATGAAAATATATATAAAGCTGAACGGAAAAAGCTGAATATCCCTTTGGAATACAGAAATTTTCTTGTGCGCTTGATGGGACAAGTGATAGGAAATGCTTACGAGTTTGGAAATTGGTTTATATATCTGCGTTTACCTCGTAGGTAAAACGGAAGATAAGAGAATTGAAGAAAAACGGAGGAAATGGATCAGAAAAAGGTATTGATATAAGTGGTGCATAAGAGAAACCCAGAGAAAGAGAATAATGCCGAGTTATCGGTTTCTTTTGAAGTTTTTCACAAGTACGGGTAGTCTTTCTATGTGGGTACTTTCGTCTCTTCTTCTCAAGGATTTATCTTGTTATTCTTATTTCCATTTGTCGTCTAGTGTCAATTTCGTTATTATTTAAACGGAGTTCTTGCCATTTTCATTGAATTTCCCTGTATTTTCCATGGATATTTGGTTTTATTACGTAATTCGGTAGCAAAAAGGTAAAACAAAAAGACTCAAATTTTGCTTTCATCATTTTTGAAGAATGTCTTGAAAAAAATTAAGATACGCCCTTTTTACCCTAGTAATTCACTTTGTAACTCTTGAAATTTTCTACAAGAGAGAATTCAGGCAAAAGAAGCGTATTTCCATTATTTTCTGAGTTATAGATTAAAATCCGATGGCAAAAGAAGAGACTCCTGAGAAGATTTCCTGATTCATTATTTTTTTGAAGCCTTTTTTTTTACAGCTCTTGGAAATTCTCTACAAGAAAAGTCTCAAGTCAGAAAGTGCATATTTCGATCAGTTTCTGCGATATTGATTAAAATTCATTGACGAAAAATGGACTTATGAATAAATTTTTTTGTCTTATTCTTTTTTTTTTTAATATCGCGAGGAATAAAGGAGATATGCCCTTTTCACCCGAATTCTTTACTATAGTTCTTGAAATTTTCTACAAAAAAAAATTAGGACAAAAAGAGCGTATGTCCTTTAACTTTTGAAATATTTATTGAATAAAAAACAACAAATAAAATTCTTTGAGATATCTCGGAAATTAAGGGAGATAGAGCGATTTCGCTCTGATCCTTTTTTTCTCGAGAATTTCAACTACGAAAAATCGTTAGGGAAAAATTCATCAAAAACAAATGATTTAAAGAAATGGAATTATCCTGTTTTACTTTACTACGATAAATTTCCACTTTTTCATCACCAAAATAAAAAGTATTTGTGATGTAAATCAAGTGACCTTGTTCAGTATAAATATCAGTAGCATTTCTTCCAGTCAATAAATTCGACATTGTTACTACGGGTCACTGGACCCTTTGACCGTCCACGAGAAAATCAAATGGGGGATCTCTTTCTCCAGTGAAGATAAAATTCCGTAAAAGCTGAGCACATACAAGGTCCCAGTAAACATTGAGAACAGGTGGATTAAATAGAGCTTTATCGTCCAAATATAGAGTCAAGAATAGTTGGGTTCAGGTTTGGAGTTAAACACGTAGAGGGTTGATGAGAGAAAAGGATTGAGAGAAAATAAAAGCCGGTGTCCAATAGATTTTATTTTGGGTTTTGAATAAAAAGTTTGAGCTGAAGTTCAGAAACTCTTGGAGATTTTGAAACAACTATAAAAGAAGGAGTAAAAGTAACTTTGTCAACGAGAATTTCGGATGCTTTTGTTTCTTTATTCAACTTCGGGGAATTTGTGTTGGGCTTTTTCGAGAAGTGGGAGGAGTCGAGATTCCAGTGGAATCGGAAAACTATTGGGTAATATTAGAGAATTTAGGAGTGAAGGGGTAGAATGGAAAATATCTTGGGAATTAAGGGGGATAGGATAATTTTACTTGAATCCTTTTTCGTGGAGAATTTTAAAAGCTACAGAGAATGATTAAGGCGAAATTGCCCTATCTCACTCAGTTTCCGAGAGATTCTAGAAAAAGCCATTGAAACAAAAGATTTATCTAAATTGGACTCAATTTTTATTGATTTTTAGAGAATATTTCGGAAACTAATGGACATACGCCATTTCAACCCCAATTTTTTTCAATAGCTCTTCAAATTCTCTATGTCTGCTTCCTGTAAATGCGGCCAGTCAATTGAAAGTCTCGACCATGTTTTATGGCGATGCAGACGTTTTAACGAAAAAAGGGAAACGATGACTACCAGATTACAATTGATGGGGTTTAACCCTTCTTACGAATCCCAAAGTTTTTTGAAAAATTTCAATATTAAAGCCCTAAAAATCATTAGTGACTTTATCACCTACTGTGAAATCAAAATTTAAGTTAATAGCCACTAGATAATGTGAAAAACCGTGTAATCCTACAAAAACCTTTATTGTGTATAATTTTTTTTTTATATACCACTATATTAAGATCTAATTATGTGAAAACATATCCATATATATGTATGTGTATATATACCTTTTCTTTTTTTTCTATATATGTATAATTATGTAAATACATATTATTGGATTATTACTTAATTTCGTTACTGAGAATTATTATTTATTTAAATTAAGATTAAGAGTTCAAAAATGAATCGACGTGGCGAGAGTCGAAGAGGCTAACATAAACATAAACAATGATTTCATAGGGAGAAAGAACTGAGGGCTCTTTGTTCTTTAGGTACCGATACTTTCGGGTCTTGGTGACGAATCGTTAGTCTCTCGTGGAGAGTTCACTGATGCACTGACGGTCCATCCTCGTGCAATTAAATAAAGTCTTGAATATTAAAGTTATCCACTGTGTTAGAAACTTATTTATTTCACCCATTTCCAATACATATATATTGTAATTAGCGAAATGGATCGGGTCGTTCAAAACGCACAATTAAAAAAAAATAGAAAAAATAAAAAATTCTCTACGAAAAAGGATTCATGTAAAATCTGTATTAAGCGAGATAGAGCGATTTTACCGGAATCCTTTTTATAGAGAATTTCAAGAGTTACAAAAAAAGATTAGAGCCAGAAGGGCGTATTTTTATTAGTTTCCAAAATATTTGTAGAATTAAAAGGAAAAATCTAATTAATCCTTCGTTAGTGGCGTGTTTTTTAGTTTCTCACTAGCACTGTAGTAACTCTCCATAGGCTGAGTAGTGACTGGCGGTGCCCCACTCATCATGCGAGCAACGAAAGCTTAAGATAGTATTTCAGCGAGCTCGAGTAAAGTTAACCCCTTATTTTTCTGATGCCGTATCAAAGATGACATTTTTTTCACATTTTTCTGGAGATTTTCGTAATTTATCTTCATGTAGCTTATGAGATATGAATTATCAAAGTTACTCAAAATAGCAGTGGTGTGGATGAAACGCCCTGAATTGGAGAAAAATAACGGTATCATTGAAAAAAACCACTTGACCCGTTATTTAAAAACTATTGGTGAAAAGAACAGAATTTTAACTAAATAATAAAAGAAAAAAATATTCAATACGGTAAAAAATAACTATTATTGCCAAAATATTCACCGCATAGTTATAGAGAAATTTTAATTAGAAGGTAACCGTAACTATTTGCCTCTCTCTATCTCCTGCATGTGATAGAAGATTAGTAATGTAAAGAAAATTCGTGAAACAAAAAAAAAATATATTCTATGGAATTAAACTTTAAAACCTCATTCTTTCTGTTTCATCAACCGCACTTTAGGATGCTAGCTTAATTTAATGCATCAAAACTATTGAATCAATAAAATCGAGGATTCGCTCGATGACACGAGAATGCAAACAATGTAAAATTTAATTACCTTGTCGTAAAAGTTTAATCAACTTCCGTTATTCTACATAGTACAAAACCACATTTTACCCATTAAATGCACTATATAACTCATCAATTTAGTGGAATACAATTAAAAATTTTTACCAAAAATGTAAAAATTCAAAATATTATTGTAAATTAAATGAATTGAACATTCAAAACTTCTCATGAATTCTAATGAGCAATGAGTTTTGATGCTCAACTGAACTAATTGAATTTCCCTAGTGTGTTAAATTCCTCGTCAATTACATGCCCCATAATTATAATTAAATATAATCATATTATCTCCCTGTATTTTGATGGAGAATATTTCACATAATACGTAATACGATAGGTCGTATATGCTTTAAAATATTTCGTTGAACCATGAAGCATAAAGTTTTGACACTGCGGAAACAATTTAACTAGTGTATATAACGACCTCACTTGGATTCTGGAACACATTACGTAGTTTATACTTGTCTAAAGCCTTTTAGGAAGCAGGTTTTGGAATTTGTTGTGGGCTCTGCATGTTTAACTTTAGTAGAAGTAGAGGAGGGGAGATTTCTAAAGCAACTGACAACTGTAAATCACTGGGCAATTTTACGATACATGCTGGGGAATAATAGGACATTTTTATTATTTTTAGAGAGTCTGAAGAGGCTTTTTATTCAATTTTTTTGGCAAAATTTCAAAAACTAATAGAGATACGCCCTTTTTGCCGGAATTTTTCTTTGTAGCTCTCAGAGTTCTCTACAAAAAATTATTTCGGCGAAAAGGACGTATCTCCACTATGTTTGAAGATATTCATGAAAAAGAAATGTCAACAAAGTTTATTTTTTCTAGGTAGTATCCAGGTTAGCTCGAGTATGATTAACCATTTTTTTAAATACCGGATCGAAGATGATATTCCTGCATATTTTTCTGAATTTTTTCATAACTTTTGCCCGTGTAGCTTATGAGATATGAATCATTGAAGTTTACTACAAATATCATATAATACATGTGGTGGGGATGAAATGCCCTGAATTGAACAGAAATACCGTAATTACTATAAAAAGAACCACACAGTTGATCCATTATTTGAAAACAATTGGCGAAGAGAGCAGCATTTCAACAGAATAATAGAAGGAAACAATATTCAATTCACTGTATAGTTATTGAGAAATTTTGATGAGAAGGTAGCCATAACTATCTGCCTCTCTCTATCTATCTGATGTATGTAATAGGAGACTAGTAATGTGAATAAAATCCAAGAAACGAAAAAAAAATTATGTTCACAAGCTGAAGATACGACTTTTAAATAGTTCAATCATTTTTTGGGGTAAATTGAGGCACATTTTCCCAAATTATCAGCAATTGATTGGGAAATAACCTACGATTCCTCATTTTTTTCTGTTTTATTAAACGAACTCTGGAATACTACCTTAAAATAAATTTTTCGGTCCACTAATTTCTTGAGAATATTCTCAGAAAAAAATGGGGATCCGCCCTTTTTGCCTTCCTACTCTTCTGTTCTGAAACTCAAGAGTTATAAACAAGCAGAGGCGTTATATCCTGTGCGTTATTTACAAACCCCACTCCTTATGCGACATTTAATATTTTGCCAATTCAATTGGCAAAATGCTTCCGAATGAAATTTAATACGGTATTCATGAAATTACTATTTATATCTCTCATTATTCCAAATGCCGTAACAAAATATGATCTTCTCAACAAATATGTACTTATGGGGACAAATTCAATGATGGTTTGATCTTTGGTGAACTTTATTTATTCATTGTTTCCACAAAAAAAACCATCAATTTTTCAATCATAAATGGATGATCGTACGACAAATCTGAAAAATTGAAGTTCAGGTTCCAAATAGGATTTCTATTCTTTCCGATTGTCATCATTTTGTAGAAACAATTGTCTACTTTCGAATGGTGAAATAAAAAATAGTAGTGTTCCTAGGGAGGAAGCTAAGAAAAACCGTGATTTTTGAAAAAACTAAGTTATCGAAAACTCTTACAAGAGACTGCCTCTGAAAAATCTGAAATTCTCACCATTTGTGGGGCTCATTGAGATGAATCTTTTAAGCTAAACTTGGGCGAAATCGCTCCAGTAGTTTTCGAGATATAACCTCTTTTCATGAAATGGTTTTTGTGCAATATCTCAGAAACTACTGGACCGATTTCGCCCAATTTCAATACCAAACTTTTCGTTCATTAGATGCACAAACCCACGAAATTTCGAGTCTCTAACTCAAATAGTTTTTGAGCTATCGTGTATACAAAATTCAGGATAAAAAACACTGTAATTGAAATTATCCGCAAACGAAAAATCGCAGCAAAATTTACCCCGAGTGAAAATTGTGTGTTCAAATGAGATGAATTTCATCACTGAGAGTGGGGGCTGTGAATCAATTTTTCGCGGAGAAAAATCGAAAAAACGATTTTACGAAAATTTGATTTTTCTCGAAAAGTACTCAACCGATTTCGCTCAAATTTCACGGAGAGCAATTTGCATGGGGAGAGAAAGTACTGTTAAATTTTCAGGTCACCAAGTATTATCGTTCCGGAGCAATGAGCTGATATCGGTCACACAAACACACACACACACATACACACACATACATACAGATATTTTTTAAAAATGTCATTTCTCGACGTTTTGGAACATTCTGAGTCATATTCCGATGAAATCTCGAGATCGAAAAAAATCGCGTTTACAATGCTTCCATTCGGAAGCAAAAAGGATTCAAATAAAAAGGGCGTATTCCCATTAGTTTCCGAATTATTCTCAAAGAAACGATGAAACAAAAAATCTATCAATAAGTCGTTTTTTTCGTCATTTGTCTTTTGAAAATATCTCGGAAACTAATAGAGACACACCCTTTCAATCTGAATCCTCATGTCTAGCACTCAAAATTCTCTACAAAAAAAGAATTCTAGTAAAATCGCTCTATCTCGCTTAGTTTCCGAGATGTTCTCAAGAAAAGATTTGCAAATGAAAACGATTTTTCTCGATTTACCATTTTCCCCCTTTTTTTTAGAATTTTCCTACAGATTCCTTTAGTTACGGTTGAATTTATGCAGTTTCTTTTCAATAGACAAACATCTTCAAATATTTTTCTAGGGCTCTTTTTTCCTTTCCTCCTATCATCGTACCTCGTACGGAGATTGTGTTTGCGTGCAGAGAGAGTCGGGAGAAAGATGAAGTGAATGAGAAATTGATAGTGATCGGTCTTCGGGGTCTTTTCTATCATCGACGCACACGCGATATGCAATGAAGAGCTGCTGTCATATTTTTTTACTACCTTTCCTTGAGATAAAGTGTCTTCACTTCACCTCCGATCTGTCTTCGTTTTGAGGAAATGTCGATGGAAGATTTATGGCTCTGGTGAAGGGGGTTTTTGGTCTGTGGATAAGGGGATCAAATGGATTTTTGGGTGGAATAGAATCACTTTTGTTCCCAGAAGTTAAAGACAAATTTGTTCTACGAATGAATGTATTTCAATTTACAAATTGATTAGTGAAAAGGTCAAATAAGTCATTTTTATTGATCTTCTTTGAAAATATCTCTGAAACTAAGCGAGATAGAGCAATTTCATCCTAATTTTTTCCATGAAGAATTTCAAGAGCTACGAAGGAGATTTCTGGAAAAATCGCTCTATCTTGCTTAGTTTCCGAAATATAAAAAAAAAGAGGAAAAAATTCATGTAGAATAAGTCCATTTTTTAATAATTTCTTTTTTGGGAATATCTCAGAAACTCAGCGAGATAGGACGATTTTAACACTATACTCTTTTGTAGCTCTTGAAATGCTGTACCGAGAAGTATTGGAACAAAAAAGGGCTTATCTCCATTAATTTCTGAGATATGCCCCACAAAAAGACAAAAAATGAAATTTTCCTGTTTTACCTCTTCATTACCGAATCGACATCTGTCAATTCCTCCTCCTATTTTCTAAATTGAAATAAATTTCCAGTGAATGAACAACACAATCAATCATCAGAAAAAAACAAAAACAAATTCTCTCCCAAAAACATTGATTCATTACAAATACATGCGACTGACAATGACTTATTCATTCTTCCCCCTCTTTCCCAAGTCTGACGAGTGGCCAACCTTCCCTACTTGCTGCATAATTCAACGAGTCATTTCAATCGCATGAAAACATCTCGCCCCCATTCAGTAGTGTCTGAGGATATTCCGGGAGAATGTCTTCTTTTTCGATAAACAGAGACCTTTGCATCACACAATTCATTCGAATAGTCAAGCTCACCCTACCCTCTCTCATTAATAGCATCAGGCACTAGACTATTTAACCTTCACCTGAATTTCTCCCTTTCTTACGCACTAGTCAGATATCTAGAATAATTCTTCTTTTTTGCCTTTTGTTTTTATGAAAATTTCGCGGAAACTAATAGAGATACGCTTTTTTTGCCCTCATCTCTTATTGTAGCACTGAAAATCCTCTCACAATAAGCTCAGGGCGAAGAGTACTGATCTAAATAACAAATGTAAATTTTAACACTGCCATGTTTCAAAATTAGTTTCAAAATTTTATTATTAAATATTTTGGTTAACAATATTTTATTCTTCAAAATTCTCATCCTCAATATTTTCTCCGTATAGTTCATGTCATATTTTGTATGAAAAATAATCGACAACGAATTTCTAGATAAAGTGAAAAGTACTCTGTACTCGGGAATAATGATAAATGATCATCTGAAATTCAGTGATAATGCGAAATGTGGCGATAGAAGTGATACTTGGAGTAAATCAGTACACAATTGTCAAATTAATACTAGACACTCTCGAATGGTTTTCCGTTAAACGAAGGATTATGTACAACAGCTGCATATTAATTCAAAACTGATTCTTCAATTAACACCTAACCATCTATCAGAATATGTAACTCTGTTAACGGGTTAGGGATAGTCAGCAGCATGAAAAAACGAGCATTTTCAATAACTTGAACTTAATAATTTAAACTTGGCCAGCAGCTTTATTTGTTTCATAAAACTAATAATACCGACTTATCATATTACTCGAGAGAACGCACCACAAAAGGTACAGAAACACAAGGTATAGACTCTGTGAAGCACAAGACGAAACTCTGGAACACATGGTCAAATGTAGTGAAGTGGCTCTAGTGCTGGAACAGAATCTGGTAGAAGGGATCCAGAACTGGTTGCGAGAGGAGGACAATGCCCAGCTCATCAGACAAAAAATACTAAACGTATTGGATTGATAGCCGATTGAAATTTCGTACAATTACTTTAGGAAATTTGAAAAGGCAGCCCGGAAAAAAGAGATCGAGAGAAAAAATGAAGGCTGATCGGAAAAAGTGCAAGCATCCACTCAGATAAAATGGGTGGAAATATAGTGTAAGAATGGGATGTATAATTATCTGGGAAGGATGTATATAATAAGAAAATGAGAGAGAAAAGGTTGTAAAAAGCCAAACATGTGTAAGAACCCAAATATTAACTAGTATTAGATTTAGATATTAAGTTAGAAATATAAGAGTATAATGGGTGAACACGACAAACATTTCTGTAATAGAAAGATCATTTGCATATATGAATAGTTTGACTAAAAAATGGACAACGCATATAAAACGAAAAACATCTGTAAAAAGTGTAAAATCATACGGTGGAAATAAAATGTATTCTATTCTAGCACTAGCTTATTGTTTATAAAGGAATAGAAGTTTAAGTACAAAAAAAAATCCTTTGGTCAGGGACTAGACTAACTATTAAATTAATGGTATTTATATAAATTTATTGTATTGACTTTAGATGAATCTGGGAAATCTTATGATGGTCACCCTAGAATCATTATTTTTAGGATGGGCTCCACCAAATATAGCGATAATTTGATGGACAATAAATTTTTTATTCAAACTTTGGCCTAATAAAATTAAAACATAATGTAAACTACGGATGGGAAAAAATATGTAAAATATGTACTCCTAACCTCTTAAAAAATAAGCACAATCATAATACACGTCAAAGTAATCAAATTGAAATAGAATAAACGAATACCCATACAGCAGGAAAATCAATAACGTATTTAGGATATCCGTGGTATAATAGATTGATGGACAGCATTGAAGCTGAAAGCGGAATGAACATTTTCAAAATATTGTGGAGAAACTATGTGAAACCGAGTCATAATATTTAAAAATTCAGATGTGATACTAGAAAGGATATCAGAGTTATCAGTGCAAGATCAATCATTTATATGACTTGTGTAAAGTAGCATTTTTGCTGAATTGAGGGATAACACCACTGTAGGATTTCCGATTTTTTTTTCTTCGCTTAAAAAATTGTTTAGGATTTCAAGAACAATATCTGATTAGTCCCATGCCCGAAATCTTGCACCTTATGCATTGATTGGGGATAAAAATAGGACCGAACTGCTATAACTTGTATGTAGAAATTAACGAACGCTGCATCCAATTTTCTGAGCAATCCCTCACCGATGGCGCAAAAAAGACTAGATTGGAGTTAAAATCATCTAGGAACAAAGTATCAACCTAGATGGCCAAATGTACGGTACAGGCATAGCAGATTAGAGATAAAACGCGATTTTTAGAGATTTAATTACTTGTAAACTTTAAACGCATTTTTCTCGAAATCACTTTTTTCAACTCGGGTGGACTCATTCCTCGAAAACCGTTCGACGGATTGCTCTGAAATTTTTACTGTAGCTACAAAATCACATTCTCTAGTGAACTACATAACCGTTTTCTGATTGAATGTGAACTTCCTATTATGAAAACGATTTTCTGCGAAAATTTTTGTTAAAAATTAGATTCTTTTTCAAACTTTTGCTGATTTTTTAAAAATTGGTTTAAAAAGAAAATCCTTGTGTTTTACTAGTAAATTATATATGCTTTCAGGAAAAAGAATTTTTGCTCTGGCTCCTTAGTTTTCACGCTACGAGTCCGCCCGTGGAGGTATAGAAAAAAAAAGACCTTAAAGATTGACGGTGTCGCCGACATTTTATTTAGAAAATCCAATAAAATTTTTTTTTATATAGTTCGATACATGTTTAGTGACCCCTGAAAAAATGAACCTGATCCCTTTACCCAGATCCTCAAAAAAAATTCCCAAAGTTTGGCCTTTTTCTGAGGATCTAGAGTGGTGTTACCCCTTAACAACATTATTATTTCAATATTTTATGTTATATAATGAAAAAATCTCATTATTTTGAATTTCATTTTAGTTGAAGTGTGCGGACTTGAGCGACTGTGATTTCTGTGTGTGTTTTTTAGGCATGTATCCCAGATCAAAATAGCTCTTTCTCGCTTGATTTCCGAGATATTTTCGAAGAAAAATAATTTAAATTAAAAATTTATCGTTAATGAGCCTCTCTTTCAATTTTTTTCCGAGGATATCGCGAAAATTAATGGAGATACGCCTTTTTTGCCCTCATTCTTCTTTGCAACTCCCTATCAGCAATCCTATTTTGTAGCTGTAGAAATGGTAAGAAAGTAATGTCACAGTTTTTTTTTTTAATCAGCACAACTTCCCTCTTTTTTCCTTCTTCTGACTTCCTGTTCCACGTTAGCCGTCTTGTGTGTGCGATTCCGGTTATAGCGTGGTGAAGTGAGATACATATTCTAAATAATATTCTCTGTCATTCAAGTAAACTGGTGCTTTTCTTCATCCCCTTCCTAACAGAAAATTTTCTAGAAGAAAGTATTGAAAAAAAAAAAGGAGTATCTCCATTAGTTTCCAGGATATTCTCAAAATAGTATTGGAATAAAGAAATTCATCTAGAATAGATCGTGTCCCACCCCCTCTCTCATTAATAGCATCAAGCGCCACCCTATTCGACCTTCACCTAAATTTCACCCTCCTACATGCATGTGACAGAGCCCTCGACGGTGTTTTAATGGTCTCTTTTTGTCGATCAATGTGCTACCAGCAACTTTACCCCCAGATTAATAATGTTAGTGGAATTTCCAAACCTTTCATGACAAAGCCATTGGTATTTTATAGGACGTGTATCGTATTTGGGTCACATCGTAAGTCAATATGTTTCTGAGGGGATAAATTCAGTACTACGATGGAGAGAGGTGTTTGTATCGAAATTTCGATTTTTGCTCAGTTTTTCACGCGTTGCGCTTGATAATTGGATTGCGAGTATCTCGGAAATGGTGAGGTTCAGGAAAATTTGTCAAGAAACTATTTTTGTAGAAAATTTGATTCTTTACAGAAAAGGTCTTTTGAGTTTTTTTTCTGTAGAACTACTCGTTTCGAAAGTACTTGGAGAAGAATAGAATGCAAGGTTTTCTAGTTATTTCATTTTACAAATTCACCCTTGAATTGTTCGGTAGATGTTTCGGAAATAAAGCGAGATAGAGAGATTTTGCCGCGATCTTATTTGTAGAGAGTTTCAAGAGCTACTAAAAAAGAATTCAGGTAAAAGTGTTCTACATCGCTTAGTTTCCGAAATATCCTTAAGAAAAACTAGTGAAACCTAAAAAAACGAACTCATAGGTAGATTTCTTTTTCCAATCATTTTTTGAAAATATCTCAGAAACTAATGGAAATGCACCCTTTTTGCCTTAATCCTTTTCTGCAACTCCCAAAATCCTCGACAAAATCTCCATTCATTTTCGAGATATTCATTAAAATCAAATGACAAAAAACATATTTTTTTCATCCAATAATTTTCGAAGAATCCCTCCGAAACACATCCATTTTGCCCTAATTCGTTTGTGTAGCTTTCGAAATGCTCTACAAAAAGAGTCAGAACAGAAAGGATGTATCTTCATTCATTTCCTAGATATTCCCACAAAACTACCGGAAAAAAAATCAACTTTTCATGATATTCTTCATTTGAACCCAGAGAGAATTCATTTTACCATAAAAGAATTAATTTCCCCATATTTCTCAGAGTTCATAAACAGAACGACTCCTGAGGGTGTCTCATGAAATTCTCTCACTCCAACAGAATCATTCTCTCAAGCCTTTGCCTCTCACCTGCTCAAGACATTCTCATGAATAACTACGAAATCGAGTGAACTTTGAATGAAGCGTTTCCTCTATTGCCCCGACTATTTTCCACGTTTCCTCATGAATTACACGTCTCTTTGTTCTCCATTCTGTTCGCATCCCTTCATCAGAGCTTCTACGAGTAATGATTTTTTTTCTCTTCAAAAAAAAAAAATAAAAAAAAAATAAACGTAAATACGTTGAAGAAGAAGATGGTGAGTGTCTGAGATTGAAGAAGTTGTGTTTCCATAAATCAAGCGAAATAATTCCACCTTCATAAATCCTGAAGGAGTACACAAAGTTGAAGGAATAAAAAAAGAGAATGCTTTGTTTCACATCAGTTTGAGGAGCAGTGGCGCCAAGGGGGGAGGGCAGTTAGTGAGAAAAACGATATATTGGGGGGGGGGGGGGGGGGGAAGGGGGGCGCGCCCTCACTCGTCCATTTCTCGCAACAGCTTGCCCATAACTCTGGAGGCAAAGGAGCACTGACTCCAGTTATTCTCTCATAAAAAAAAAGGGATGAGAAACAGAATGCATTTATATTCAGTGCATGGCTTATGCTAATGGCTTCTGATTGTATCTATTTGGGTATCTGTCTCTTGCTCGTGATTACGTCATTTTATGAAAAAAAAGGGGGAGTGAGGGAAAGAGGATTTTGATGAAACTTTGGTGAGGGTTGCCTTCTCCCAAATTTTTTCAGACTTTTTCGTAAATTCCTGACTTTGAAAAAGAATCGATTTCACTTGGATTCAATGGAAATCGAAACATTTTATTCAGAAACTCATTCCAGGATTTTTCCAGGGCTGAGATTTAAGAGGGGAAATCTGGAAAAATTAGAGAACAATGTAGACATCTTTGGGCATCTTCCCCATTTTTTCGGATTTTCCCTAATAGGTCTCAGCTCCAAAAAAAAAGAAAATCGATTATCTCTGATTCTCACTGTGAATCAAGGAAAATTTGGAAATTTTATTCAGAAATTCGTTCTAGGATTTTTTAGAGGCTAAGGTCTACGAAGAAAATAGTGGAAAAATTGGAGAACAATGGAGATATGTGCGAGCATTTTTTCAATGTTCTCTGGATATGTCCGTAGAACCCCTTTAACCTCTAACAAAATCCATACCTTCAATTCCACTTTGAGTCAATGAAAATCTGAAAATTTTATTTAGGATTTTTTTTCGGGGGTAAACTCTATGAGAAGAAATCTAGGAAACTTATGAGATAATGTAGATATATCTAAGCATCTTCCCAATGTTTTCAGATTTTTTCGTAAATTCCTTCACCCCTACGAAGAATAGATTTTCTTAGAATTGTCTTTGAGTCAACGAAAATCTGAGAATTTCACTCAGAAATGAGTTTGAAAATTTTCTCAGTTCTCAGGCCTATTAGCAAAAATTTGATAAAAAATTGAAGATAATATAGACATAATTAGGCATCCTCGCAAATTTCTTCAATTTTCTTCATCAAGTTCTTAATTCCGAAAAAAAATCGATCTTCTTCTATTTTTTTTTTTTTTAATCAGTGAAAATCCACAACATTTTATTCAAAAATTCGTAACAGAATACTTGCAGCTCAGTATCATCAACTCGGATTATTTATAACGAGACCATCTCGTCCCACTGAAACTCTAAATTGATGTCACGTACACGCAGAAAATCGCGGAAGCAAATGCGCTGACAGAATTGCCCCTTTTTCTCCTTTTAGTGAAGAAAATCAAAATCCCAAGAGGGCGAAACGCGTGACAGATTCTAAGGGGGCGAGCACGGGGATGTGAAGAACGGAGGGGGGGGGCAAATGCATCGAGGGATCGAAGTGAGGAAATGACTCACGTCGTTATAAATACTCTTTTTCCTGATATTTATTAAGCCCAATCGGGTGCACTCACGTCGACGGAGATTAAATGTAAACTGGAAATCTAAAAGGGCGGGAAGTGCAAAAATTGTTGGCGCGGATATTAGAAGTTGGATTTTTGATTGAGAAATAGAAGTGACATGGACAAATTGAAATTTCAAGCGTAAATAGAATGAGCATTCAAAGCCAATGAAAAAAGGAAGTTTTCAATTTGAAAAAATTGAATTTTTAAATTATTAATTATTGACAAGAAAAAAAAGTTATTCAGTTGATTTGATGTATTCTTGAAAATTTAGGATTCCATTGGAAAGCTGAGGAATTTTTCCGGTGGAAAAAATACGTCAAAATTTATTTTCAAAGATTTTTTGAAAATTTGAGTTCTTCTGGAGACATTGGAAAATTTCACGTTTTTGGGGATATCTCCGGTTCTATTCGTCACAGTGACTGGGGACCTATCTTGAATAAAAGGTGAGATCATTTGCCACGAATTTATGTGGTTTTCAAGGAAAATTATCGATTTTCGCAGATGATATGATGGAAAAACTGATTTTCACAGATAAACTATAGGTCACTCAAAAATTGATTTAAAAAATTTTTAAACCACGTAAATTGATGGGAAACTATTCCACCTTCCTTTCTCTCATTGAAGATCGATCCCAGGTTGCTGCGATAAATGAAACCGTAGATCTATTACCCTTGAAAAGAAAATTTCAAAAAATTCCAAAAAATTAATTGACTTATATTTTTTACCTGCATTTCCCTCAGCTTTTCAATGAAATTATCAAAAAAAATCCATCTCCAATCATTCCATCAGAATCCCAATTTTGCCTCAATTTCTCCGAATTATCATTTTTCCTAATTTTTGTTTGTCAAGCAAAAAATTTTATTATCCAATAAGAACCTGTCAAATTAAAAATCCACAATAAGAAAAAAATTAATTCCCTCGAGTAATAAGAACGGATGGAGAAACACATTAAAAATATATGGAATTAATAAAATAAAAAAAAGTGGTAAAATGCAGATGATGAATTTCCTCATTTTCCTGGTTTTCCCATCATCAAGAGTAATGGGATTCTTGCAGTGATCCTAGTAGCAATAAAGGGAAGTAGTCAATAAAAATCACAGGCTGTGGCATATCGTCAAGAACTCGAGTAAAAATGAATTGTGAGTAAAGGTTATACTCTTACTGAATATTATCGTGAATTTTCCCTCCGATGAGCTGATATAAAAGAAGTGCCAGAATAATAGGAGGAAGAGAAATGGCAACAGAAGTTATGAGGAGGAGGACATTTGTAATATTGAGGGGAGAAGCTATTATTTGTTGGAGAAATATTTTTTTCATGAGAATTTCAGAAGTGAAGAGGAAAAACAGAATAATTCTTTTTTTTCTCATTCGTTTTTGATGAATATCTCGAAAACTCATAGAGATATACTCTTTTTGCCCTCAAATTTTTTTAGTAAAAAAATTGGAAGAGCTGCAAAAAAAAATTCGAGTATAATTGCTCTATGACCTGTAGTTTCAGAAATATTTTTGAAAAAAGACAAAAAAACTCCTGTAAATAGATATTTTCCTCTGAATAATTTTTTTGAGAATATCTTGGGGAATAATGGAGATATACCCTTTTTGTCCTGAAGAGGTTTTGTGGAGATTTTCGAGGGCTACAAAAAAGGCTTGAGGCAAAATCGGTCTATCTCGCGTATTTTCCAAGATATTCATAAAAACAAATATCTCGGAAACTAAGCGAGATAAGGCGATTCTGCTTGAAACTTTTTATGTATCTCTCGAATTCTCTACAAAAAAATATTCGAGCATAATCGCGCTATCTCTCTTAATTTCCGAGATATGCTCAGAAAACTATTAGAACAAGGAATATATTCAGAAAAATAGTTTAATTAAACGCTATTAAACAAATAAATTTATTAATAAATTAATTTTTATTAATAATTTTTTTTTTTTTTCAAGTGAATCAAATTTCGGAAAAAATATGTAATGCGCAGGCGAGATTTGAACTCACGACCCTCTGATTACATGTCAGGTGCTGTTCTGTCATTTGTTTTCTATAAATATCTCGGGAACTAGTCGAGATACACTCTTTTTCTTCAATCATTTTCGGTAGCTATCGAAACTCTCTACAACAAAGCGTTCCTGTAGAATAACATTCTCTTGCATAGTTTCAGAGATATTTTTAAAGAAACACATGACAAAAAAATGAACTTATTCTAGATGAAAAAAAAATTAAAGAGCTACAAAAATGTCTTCAAGTGAAAAAAGAACGTATCTCCACTAGTTTCCGAGATATTCTCGAAAAATGATTGAACAAAAAAAAATTAGACACAAAAATACGAAAATTTCTGAATAATCATGGAAAAATGATAATTATTCAATGCCAAATCCTCTCAACGTCTGAAAAATCCCCTGAATAGTCACAGAATGGAAAAAAAATCAGTGTTAAAACTTCTCGTTTGAATGAAATATCGAGAAAATTCTTCCACGACAATTTTCTCACTGCCTCTCTCCCTGTTCTTGTCTAAGAACTTTTGCATTCACTCAATCGTCAAACGAAGGGTGAAAAAAAAATCACCCCAGATGTTTTAAAAGGATTAACGTTTGAAGTGATAAATTCACTGAAACGAAATATGATGAAAAGCTTGTTGGAAAAATTTATTGAGTTGAGAGTCTCTTTCTCTCTCTCCTTGTGCAATAAATTATCAAGTTTTTCATCTCGTACTTTTCTTGATGACACATTAATTCATAATTCACAGCTGCGGTGGATATTTTAATAAAATTATTATTATTAGTTGAGTTAAATTTTTTGACACAGAATAAGTGGAGAAATATCATTTCTCGATAATTTCAAGAATATTCAAAGAATGAATTCCTAAAAAAATGTTTTTTTTTCTTCATAATTTCTGATATTTTTATGAAGAATTGCAGTTTGTTAACGATAAATTCTGGATTTTTTCGGATATGCCAGAATTCAAAGGACTTAGGCCTTTTTGTCTCTAAAGAGGTGGAACAGATTTTTTTTCAATCAATTTTTTGAGAATAATCTTGGAAACTAATGGAGATACGCCCTTTTTTCACTAATTCTTTTTCGTAGCTCGATGAAATTCTCTGCTAAAAAGGATTCGGGCAAGATCCTTTAATCTCACTTAATTTTCAAGATATTTTTGAAAAATTATTGAACAAAAAAAATCTGTCTAAATTGAATATTTTTTGGGTATTTGTATTTAATCAATATCTCAGTATGCAAACGGGACAGAGAAATTTGTCTCAATACATTTTTGAAGCTCTTGAAATTCTCTATGAAAAAGGTTCAGGGCAAAAGAGCGTATCTCCATGAGTTTCTGAGGTATTCGTTGAAAACCAAATGATAAAAAATAGACTGACTCCAGGTTTTTTTTTTTATTTTTTTAAGAATGCCTTGGAAACTAAGCGAGATAGTGGAATTTTGCAAGAATCCTTTCTCATAGCTCTTTAAATTCTCAACAAAAACGGCTTCGTGCAAGAGATGTTTCTCAAAAAACTAAAATAAAAAATCCATCTGAAATAAGTCCATTATTTTGTCATTGATTTTTGATGAATATCTCGGAAACAAAACGAGTTAGAGCAATTTTTTCCAAAGCATTTTCTTTAGCCCTTAAAATTTTTTACGAAAAAGATTCCGTGCAAAAAGGGTGTATCTCCATTATTTTCTGAGATATTCTCAAGAAATCAAGAATAAAAAAATCCATCTAAAATAAATCAATTCCTTCTGTCACTAGTTTTCCATGAATATCTCGGAAACTAGACGAGATAAAGCGATTTTCCCCAAAACCTTTTTCCTGACCTTTGAAATTCCCTAAAAAAAAGTCCCAAGGCAAAAGGGTGTATCTCCATTATTTCACGTAATATTCATGAAAAAATATTGATAAAACTCTCCCCCCCCCCTCCTCCCTCCTCCATTCCTGACCCAATTGACCCCTGAAAAGAAATGAAACTCACCCCATCGAGATCCAAATCCTGCGTTCTTATGTTGTCACACACAATATCAGCCCACGTGGTACCAACTCCAAAAATCACAATTATCCACCACTTCATGATCACTCTTGCCCTTCCTCTTTTAAAAATCTTGAAAATCCGCAAATAAATCCTTTTATCACTGTTTAAAAGTTCAATTTCCCCCGTAAATTCAGATGCAAATGTTATCCCGATAGTCTTCAATCCATCAATTCCATTCGAACTATCAGAAACGGCAGTTTTATGAGCTCTCAAACTATTGAATTATTGTCCAATTGTCCTCGCAAATTGCCTGCGTTAAAATGTACCCTTAATTCTCCAGTAAATCCATCCAAAAAACTGGGATCAAAAAAATCAATATTGAAAAATCCCGTAAAAAAAGAGGGGGAAAAGAGGAGCGGAGAAATGAAAAATTGGATTGGAAAATCCTCGTCGCTTATTCACCTCGTTTCGAATACAATTGAACGTGATCTCTACACGATTTAAATTCTCTCGATATATCCCAGTCTCACTGAAGAAACGACAGGTTCAGATTGCTTGCACACGCCAATATAAATTTCACCAGTTGAAAAAAATAAATAAAAATATTGGATTTTCCTTTTTTTCTTTCGCTATTCGACGCACGTAAAAAAAATAATTTCATTCGAATATCAAAGAGCACTAGTCACATAACACGTGCACTAAAATATTAAAATTTCACTTGTAACATTATTTTTAAAAATTATTCATTCATTAACTCTCGAGGAAATGAATTTTTTTTTCTTTTTTTTTTGGCAGTTATTGGATTGGACTTGGGGCAATAGGCAGATGTGAACGCGACGGAGTCGTAGAGCACTCTGACGCGCTTCGAACAGTGGGTAATAGTGGACCCCTACCTTCCCCCCACCCCCTCCACTCAGTGTATGTTGGCCGCTGCATTCAGTCTGATATCATCATAAAGACTCTGACGATGTAATCCCTTACGGTGTGACGCGGTGACGATTCGAATGGAGGCGAAATTTGGTGTATTGGTAGAATGAGTTCTTTCAGTTGTGTCTATCAATTGTCGACGAACACAGCTCTTGAGTTATGCAGGTTCATGGGTAATGTAGGATGGTAAATAGAGAGGGGGGGATTTAAGTGGTTCATTCAATCCGGGATGATCGGACGTTCCGGAGTTGGCGCGAGGCACATTAAGCGAGAGAAGCTGTACTGGAGAAGTTGAGAAGTAATTAAAACATGCGGGTTTATTTTTCATCTGAAAAAAAAATGTTCCTTCCCTGTTTTTTATTTTTTTTTGAGGTTTCGAGAAGATGATTCATTTTTGGATTTTTCGAGGATATCACTTTTTTGAGAAACTGAGTGGGATAGCGGAATTTTAGTAAATATCTTTTCTGTGAGAATTTCAAGAATTACAAAAAAGAATCGAGGTAAAATTGCGCTATCTCACTTAGTTTCCGAGATATTTGTTTCAAATAAATATTCACAAAAAATAGACTCATTTTAGATGGATTCTTTCTCTCTAATCATTTTTTGTAACTAATAAAATTGTATACAAAGAAGGATGAGAGTAAAAAGAGCGTATCTCTGCAAACAAGCAGAAGCCCCACTATTAACACGTAATTCGACAACCCCACTATTCATGCGATATTCATTATTCTACCAATGAAGTTGGCAAAACATTTCCGGATGGAATTTCATAACTAATCAACAGGGCCCGGAACTTCGTACATCTAAAAGTATTGCCAGCCGTAGCTGATATCTTGGTTACGAGAGTAAACAAACTCTCAATTTCAGTGCTAATTTCATTCAAATTTGTATCGCACAATACGGAATTTTTTAAGTAATAAGACTAGTGATATGTGTGCATATATGACTTGGTACTCGTGAGTAAAATGATGCAGTGAGTGGCAGAGAAGAATAATTCAAGGAAGCTCCATAAATTATTAAGAAAATGTAGCCAAAACACATGAAAAGGAGAAAAAAAATAATAATGAAGACCTGAGATAAAAAAAAATCTCTTCTCCATTACATTTTCTTTTAATCGTCTCCAAGTGTTTTTTGAATCTTGCCACTGTCTTTTTTAAATCTTATGCAAGTGTTTTTTGACTCTTCCCCAATTTCCTTCGAATTTTGAATTATAGAAGTTAATCTTGGCATTGGAATAATATTATTCAAGCTCATATTTATTGAAAAACTGATGTGAATGAATGACATTGTATATAAATTAAGGGTAAATTGAATAAAACACCAAAAACTTAATATCAGATTAATTCATTCCATTTTCACACTTTATTATGTTTTTTTACATTTTTTTTTCATTCCAAGTTATTTTATTTTTTGTTTTCTCCATACCTCTATTTGTATTTTTTTCATTTTTTCTTGCTTTTCGAGTCTTTCTCCAATTGTCATCCTTCTCTTCCACGCCTTGCGTTAATCACAAGCACAGCTCCACCACGCATATCTGAGCTGATGACCAACTCTGGAAGGGAGGAGATTTAAAAACGACTTGAGGAATATCAAAAACAGACTTGGAGAAAATTCGAAAAACACTCGTGGAAGATTTTAAAAAGACCTGGAGAAGATTTAGAAAAGACATAAGGAAGATTCAAAAAACACTTGGAGAAGATTTCAAAAAGACATGGAGAAGATTGGAAGAGACGTAATGGAGAAGAGATTTTTTTTCTATCTCAGTTCTTCATTATTATTTTTTTTCTCCTCTTCATGTGTTTCGGCTACATTTCCTTAATAATTTACCTAGCTTCCTCGAATTTATTCT
This sequence comes from Aleiodes leptofemur, assembly GCA_963942555.1. Lineage (NCBI taxonomy): Eukaryota > Metazoa > Arthropoda > Insecta > Hymenoptera > Braconidae > Aleiodes > Aleiodes leptofemur. The sequence goes on along the minus strand of OZ012611.1, from coordinate 14,184,715 downwards.
TCTCTGCCATTCACTGTATCATTTTACTCACGAGTACCAAGTCACTCGGGATAAAAAAACGAGTCTTTCAGTGGTCGAAAGACTCTTGTCTCAGTCTCTGACAGAGACCCTATCCGAGCCATGGCAGGGATTTTCTAGAGACACCTTGCTGACCTCCGCGTGTCTCTCGTACAGGGACTCACAGTCCCTGCTAAATGAACCAGAGTTCTTGCTTGAGAGACTCACAGTCTCTCAAATAAGGACTCCTCCAGTCTTTATTGGAGAGCCATCAGTCTTCTATTTTTCAAAAGAATATTTTTTATACATATTTTTATGAGAAAACACATTGAACAATATTTCATTGGAAAGAATATGGAATTTCTACATTATATGAAAGTATTTACATTACAGAGCCTGTCAATTTAATTGAAAAACAATGATGGATTATGTGTTTTTTTTCGCTGAATCTCCGATATTTTGATTAATTTCAAAAAAATTTCATAACATAAACATCAAAACTCAAATATGTCCATTTTACCCCTATGTACGTTTTACTCCACTTTCTACGAATATTGAGAATTTTAATTAAGATCAAAACTCAGTAATTCTAATTGAAGTCAAATATGGAAAAAATAATAATTCCACACGTACCAAATATTATAAAAATTGAAAACTTGACAATTATCAAGTTAAAATGAAAAAAAATCATTCATTTCTCGGTCTCACTCATGAGGACTTATGTCTTTGTAAATCTTTATAAATCTAATGAGAGCAAAGATACGAGTCCTTACGGGAGAGACCAGCAAAGAGAAGTCCTCACGGGAGAGACACAGAGAGACACGAGAGACAATGTAGAGTCAGTCGAAAGTCTTCCTGGGAGTCGTTGGAGACCGTAAAAGACTCTCAAAGACTCGCAAAGACTCAAAAATTTTATCACGGGCATATATGCACACATTTCGCTAGTCTTATCAATTAAAAAATCCCGTATTGTGCACTACAAATTTGAATGAAATTCGCACTGAAATTTACATTTTTCAAAGTTTGTTTACCCTCGTAACCAAGGTATCAGCTACGGCTGGCAATACTTTCAGATGTACGAAGTTCCGGGCCCTGCTAATTTAATCATAGTTTACAATAAAATAAAGAACATCAAAAATCTTAATGAAATTTCATTGATAGCAATACATAAATTGAAAATATGGGAAAAATACTACTATCATCAAATAAAACCCTTTCTAAATCAATTTTAGCAATTTTACACTGAAATTTTTAAATCTGAGAATTGAAAGACATGAATCAAAGGGCTTTTATCATTCTTTTGATCATCAGATCAAAATCACGATTACATAGCTCTCATTCGGAAGCCAACAGAATCCGATACAAAATCGTCCTATCTCGATTGATTTCCGAGATATTCACCAAAAACTAATGCAGAATAGAATAAATAAATGAATAAACTTATTTATTCATTTATTTTTGTTTCTTTATCCGAAAATATCTTGAAAACTAATGGAGATACGCTCTTTTCACTCTAATCCTTTTCATAGCTTTTCAGAATTCTCTATAAAAAAGGATCAGGGCATAAAGGTATTCTCAAAAGAATAACGAATTAAACTGGAGATACTTTCAAAACGAAAATAGCAACAATTTTTATTCAAATTCATCAAAGTGGAAATTGAAGCAGACTCATTCTTTGAAACTCATTCTTTGTTACATTTATTTCAGTTGAAAAAAAAAGAAAATAATGGGTTTCACTGCTCGTTTATACGTTACACGAAATGACCTGTTACTCTTCCCCTTTACAACGAGAAAAACCTAGTTTTTCTTGTGCGTAATTCACTGTGAATTTCCCATTTTAATTATCATAAGACCCACGTAAAAAAATTGAGCAATTCTCTGTCATTTTGAATTAGCTTCTTTTTTTCCTGGAATTGTGGAAAAATATCGTTGAAACAATTTTCACAAAAAAAAAAAATCTCATTCTAAAACTCTGAAAAAAATCAAATTAAGATAGTATCTCAGAGATTTGGAGTACAGTTAGCCCCTTATTTTTTTGACGCTGTATCGAAGATAATATTTTTCTTACATTTTTCTAAATTTTTCCATAATTTTTGATTGTGCAGTTTATGAGATATGAATTAGCAAAGTTACTGAAAATAGCGGTAGTGGGGGGTGAAACGCCGTAAACTGGACAGAAATAACGAAATGACTAAAAAACCACACAGTTGATCCATTATTTAAAAACCATTGGCGAAGAGAACAGCATTTTAACTAAATAATAGAAGAAAAGAATTTTAATTAGAAGGTAGTGGTAACTATTTGCCTCTCTCTCTCTATCTCATGCATGTGATAAGAGATTAGTATAATGTAAAAAAAATTCGAGAAACAAAAAAAATATAATTCACAAGCTGAAGATATGACTTTCGAATAGTTTAATCACTTTTTCGGGTAAATTAAAGCACGTTTTCCCGAATTATCAACATTTCATTGAAAACAGACCTACAAATCCCCCTTTTTTTTTGTTTCATGGACCGTACTCTGGGACACTACCACTTTTAACAAGCAAAAAAGTAAAAAAGTAATTGAATTTTTCAATTGAACGAATAAAGAAAATTCACATTTTCCTCATCCGTTTATTTGATTATTCTTCATATTCTATTTTCCTTTCGCTTTTCCCTCAGTCCACAATTCATTTTTCCTCCAACTCTTTCTCTTCAACTCTAACTCTTTTTTTCTTCATTTTCCTTTTTTTTCAGGCAACTGCCATTACTTCTTTTCAATTGTGCATGTATGGGCCATAGGGAATTTATACAGTCGCTTTTGTCACTAGGCGAAACGAAACGTAACGAATGCAGAGTTTTGTGTACAGTGGGTACTAGGCTATGGAACGATATCTCGACAAAGCCACACAACTCTTACAATCCCCAGTTGGTGCAGCCGATAATAAAAAAAAAAAAGAAGAAAATAAATAAATGGGACGAGGAGACTGAGGAAAAAGACGACTGAAAATTTTCTGGTAAATCGATTTTATTTCACCGACAGTTTTTTCAGAATATCTTGGAAACTAATAGAAATAGGCCCTATTTGCCTGAATCGTTTTTGTTAGCTCTAGAAATTCTCTATAAAACAAAAGTAGGGTTGAAAAGGCGTATCTCCAATCACTTCTAAAATATTCATTGAAAAAAACAATTAAAAAAAAAAAAAATTGCAAATAATTTTTTTTTTCAACCGTTTCTTGAGAAGAGCTCAGAAACAAAGGGAGATGGAGCGATTTTAGTCGAATCCTTTTCTGTAGCTCTAACAAATCCCTCTTCAAAAAAGGATTGAAGTAAAATCGCCTCATCTCGCTTAGTTTCAGAGATTTAAAAAAAAACTAGTGAAGAGATGAAATTTATCTGAAAACTTCATATTCTTGGAAAAAGAATCCAAAGAAAATATTCGAGTCTCCATGAAATTTTTGTTCTCTATATTTTCTCCATTCTTGTAGGAAGACGACACTCGGAGGAAAGTGCATTAAGAAGTTTATTTTCTCTTATTATTTCTGTTCTTTTACCAAATGCATATTTTACTTTGATTTTTTTTTGTTTCAGCTTCTCTGTGAGGAGCGAAAGTTTTTTTTTCAGGGAAACTAGAACGTGTACGGACGAACTCCCATGGAGAGTGTCTGGCAGAGGCTTTATATGAGACAATGTTGAGGGGTAATTTGAATTGGTTACCACCACGGGAGAGTGTGTCTTGATTTAAATAATGTATTGCCATTGATTCTTAATTATTTTAGTAATGAAGGGATGAAACAGAAAATTCAATTTTATCGATGATCTTTTTTCAAGGATATCTCTGAAAATAATGGAGATACGCCTTTTTTACTTCAATTTGTTGTTTAAAGAGAATTTTAAGACTTACAAAAAAGATTCTTAGTTTTCGAGATATTCTCAATAATTAATTGTAAGAAAAAATTTATTTACACTGAGAAAAAACAACGGTAAAAACAATCAAATATTAATGCCATTGGTCCTCAGCAAATATTTTTTTGAAATAATTGAAAACAGCTGTTGAACTTACTGAATTCAGTCAATTCAACTTGTTAATTTGTTTGAATCAACTAAATCCAGTAAATTCAACAACTTTTTCAATTAGTTTAAAAAAATATCTGCAAAGGACCATTTACCTCAATATTTGATTGTTTTTACCACTTTTTTTTTCTCAGTGTAGGATCATTTTTTTTGTCATTTGTTTCTTTAGAAATATCTCAGAAACTAAGCGAGATAGAAGTCATTTCGTCTGAATCGTTTACTGTATCTCTTGAAATGCCCTATAAAGAAGGATTCAAGTAAAATCACTCAATCGCACTTAGTTTCCGAGATATTTCCAATAAATTATTGAAAAAAAAAATTATCTATAACTCTATTTTTTTGTCATTTTTTTTTTTAATATCTCGGGAACTAAACGAGATAAAGCGATCCTACTCGGATTCTTTTCTGTGGAGAGTCTTAAGAGCTACAAAAAAGGACTAAACTAAAATTACTCTATCTCCCTTACTTTTCAAGATATTCTTAAAAAACGAGAAAAAAAATTAATTTCCCTGTTTCTTCTCTTTTCTACTGAATAAAATAATTATCACTTTAACTAGAAATACAGAAGCCCCAAACATTTATCTTCATTGTCACAAAATAAAATTTAATCAAGACCTTTCAAACTTTCCAAACACAAGAGAGAATCAACACAAAATAGAACGAATGCTCACGATGAATAATAGAAGCCTCAGAATGAATTTCTGCATGGAAAAAAAAACTTTTTCCCTATCCCTATTCATCACCAATACAATTCTCTTTTTTTCAAAAAAAAAAAAAAAAAAGAAAAAAACATTCACCAGCTCATTCAGAGTAGCCTGACATTCTAAAACTTTTATTCCCTCGTTATTATCCTACTGAACAATTTTTTTTTTCCAGAAACAATTCAACGATGAAAGAAGAATCAGTGAAACAAAAAAGACGTAAAAATAAGAGAAAATCTGTGAATTATACGTAAAGTTGGAAATAGTGCAATTTTGAGTTTGACGTTGGACTCTCAAGTACCTGCAAATAGTGAAAAGATTTTGCGCAAGTGAAATTCAGGTTAAAACTTCTTGTACCTAAAATTCAACTGCACTCATGGCAAATGATCCTCGAAACTTTTACCATGAAAATGTAGAGAGAGTAGTCGTCCTTCAGCATTCACATTCTTCTTTCCCCTATACATATATATCATCATCCTAGAAGCAAAAAAGCGTAAATGCCATTTTATCCGTTTTTTTTTTTAACAAAAGAGCGAAATTCCCTTCTTTTCTGATGAATTGCAGCTTTTTCATTTTCGAGTAACAAATAGGCGTATGTCCAAATTATTAATATGAAAGGGATGTATCTCCCTCACATATGCCTCTTTGATTTCAAATATTTTTTAGATTTGCAATTCATCGTATGATGTTGATAATAACTAAAAAGCGTATCTCCTACATATAAGCCCTTTTGCTTTTTCATTTTTTTTCCTCAATTCAGGACTTCTCGTATAGAATTGGTAATAACAAAAAAACGTATTGTCAGTGAACACACCACTTTTATTATATTTTCTTTTCACTCTGAAGCATCATGCACGGAATGTATGTTTGTTGTTATGAACTTTTATAACAATTCGCAAATTTTCCAAAAAATTATTGATAACAGAAGGGCGTATGTTGAGAAAATGCGGCCTATTCACCCTAAATATTAGCAATTACGCCCTTTTGTTACTACAATTTTTGGTTTGTTATTTTTATTACTTACGTCACGAAAAAAATTTTGAAAAGAATTTCAGACATACGTCCTTTTTCTTTGAAAAGTGGATTTTTTGGCACTTACGCCGTTTCACTTCTATGGCGAAAAAGCATAATAAGAAAAAAAAAACAGAAGAGAGAGGAGGAAGTAATGGACGATGGAAATTGCCCAAGGAAGTCCTCACTCCGGATGTTGGCTCCTCCTTTTTCTCTTGTGAAAACGTATATTCACCTATTTTTTATTCTAAAAATCTATTATTCTTTCCTTTCTCTTTCAGAACGTGGCAGACTGTCGCCCCATTTCACCAAGTAGTACAGCCCCGAGACTAGTCCGGCGCTATTATACGTGTCTTGAGAGACACGGATACTCTGTTTCGCGGACGAAAAGAAAATCTTCAGTTCAATCCTTTACAGTAATTTCTTAGTTATTTTCTTTTATTTCTCATTTGTAACAGGTAAGACAGGATAAAGAATTTTTTTTTTACTTTCTTCAAAATATCTCGGAAATTGTAACGGAGATACGCTCTTTTATCTAATTTTTTTTTTAAGAATTTCAAGAGCTACAAAAAAAGGATTAGGGTAGAGTCGCGCTATCTTGCTTTATTTCTGTGACATTTTCGAAAAATTATTGAAAAAAAAAGTTATGTGGACTAATTACTTTTTTTTATCAGTTGTTCTTTATGACTATCTTGGAAACTAAGTGACCTGGAGCGATTACACATTAATTCGTTTTTGTCGGGAGAATTTCAAGAGTCACAAAGAAGATTTGAGCAAAAAAAACGCATATTTTCATCAGTTTGCGAGATATTTTTAGATAATTGTTGAAAAAATTCTATCTATTCGTTTTTTTTCTTCAGATTTTTAAGAATATCTCGGGAGCTGATGGAGATACGCCTTTCTTACCCTCATCTTTTTCGTAATTTTGAGATCCACAAAAAAGGTTTAGGGTAAAATCGCGCTATTTCGCTTAATTTCCGGAATTATTTTTAAAAGCTATTGGAAAAAAAAATTTATTCGGAATTAGTGGTTTTTTTTAGTCGTTGCTTTCGATGAACATGTCGGGGAATAATGAAGTAATACCTTTTTAAACGTGATCATTTTTTCAAAGAAATTTCAAGTTATAAATAATGATTCGTACAGAAAGGGGGTATCTCCATTAGTTCTCGAGATATTTTTAGAAAATTGTTGAAACAAAAATTCTATCTGGTCTATTTTTTTCAGCTTTTAAAAAATAGCTTGGAAACTAATTGAAATACGCCCTTTCCACTCTCATTCCTTTTTATAGCTCTTGAAATTCCAATATTTTCGAAAAAACTGGAAAAAAAAATCTGGAATAATTCAATTTTTTGCTGAATATACTGGAAATTATTGGAAATATGCCGTTTTCAACTGGATCCTTTTTTTTATAGAGAATTTCAAGAGCTAAAAAACGAGATCAGTGTAAAAAACGGCGTATCTCCATCAAAAAATACATGACAAAAAATTGAATTTTTTATTCCCCTATTAATTAATAAAAAAAAGACCATTGTTTCTTTCACTCTTCAGCATTAAATCAAAATAATCGAGAGGGCGAATTAACCCCTGTAGGATACTAATTACAGGACAATCAATACTGCAAATCCCGCAATTATTGCCAATCCCAACTGTCCCACCTTTTTCCTCTCCTGCAATTCCCAATGTTTCACCCTCTAACTATAGCATCCTTTTTTTTTCCTCTCACTCCCATGAATGTTTTAAAAAAAGTAAAACAAATAAAAAACAAAAATTATTGGTAGATATTTTCACATTAATTTTTTTTTTTCTTGCATTGAATCAACTGCACAAAACATAATCGTTTGGAGCCATGTAATTTTCATTGGTTTAAATTTCAGGGATACGAGAATACGTGACACATATGGACTCACCTCGTGCCAATGAATTTACACGGAAATGTTCACCGAATTGCTGTTGGGGTGAATCGGATATAAAATGGTTATGCATGACCATATAATTAAAAAAAAAAATGGGGGAGAAAAATAATAAAAACAATATGAATTTTTTGGAGGAAATTATGGGGAACCAAAAATATTTTTTTTTTTTTAACGAATATTTCTTTGTAAATTTTTTATTTTCATTTTTTTTCATTTTTCCCTTTTTTTCACAACATTTCATAAATTCATTTTGTTTCCCTTTCAGTCGTGTTTTTTAATTTTCTCTCTCCGTGGTTACACCATTCTCTCTTTTTTTTTGTCCTCCATTTTTCAACAGTCTCACATCCCTTTTCAAGTATTCTCAGCTTTTTTTCCTCTCGCCAGCTTTGTGAAGTAATTTAAATGAACCAGCGAGAGAGAAAGAGTAATGGGTATTAATGAGAAAAATGATAAATTTTCAATATACATGAGTTTAAATAATTTTATAATAGATTAATTGTGATGATAAGTTCGTAATTGAGTGAATAATGGAAATGATTTCGTATAATTCTCGTTTTTTTTATTTTTATCAAATTTTTACTGATTAATTTTTTGGAGATTTTGCTTTTTTCAACGCATTGATAATTACTTATTTTATTCCAGAGTCAACTGCTGTATGAAAAATTCGGAAAAAATTCGAGGAGATGGCGAAGAATGTTTCCATTGATTCTGATTTTTTTTTCGAATTTTCCAAAAAAGCCTTCAACTCCGAAAAAAATCCGAATCACGTTCCAGAATAGGTTTTTGAAGAATATCTTGGAAAATAAGCGAGGTAGAGCTATTTTGTTTCAATTCTCTAATGTAGTTTTTGAGGATTCTTCACCAAAAAAGATTGAGAAAAAATCGCGCTATCTCGCTCACTTTCCGAGATATTCTTAAATAATTCCCTCGAACCAAAATCTTTCATCTTTCAAATTCAACTCATCCCCTCCCCCCTCACACTAATAGTTTAATTCCTGGAAAACACCAATTCCCTAGATCAATTCCCTCAGTTCTTTCAATTGATTCGAATCAATTTAACAAGTTCAGCTCTAAAAACCCCTTTTTTTTACTCTTTCATGTCGGAAAAAATAATGGCATTATAGACACAAACGAAAAACTGCTGCACAGTTGGCAGCAAGCCAATCAAGCATGATGCTTAATTCCTGTAAACCAAAACGGTTTAATACAAATAAAAAAAAATGAAAAAAAAAAGTTTCAAACAACAGTTTTATATCAGTTTCATTCATGTACCAATAAAAATTCCCCCGGAGCACTGCCTAGAGCTTCGTGTCCAGCATTACTGAGCATTTTCACTTGAATTTCTTGCTGGTCAATAATTTTTTTTTTTTTTTTCGAGCGCTACTCAGCCCGGGCATTTTGAAACACGGTGTGCGTGCATTGAAATTGTATTAACAGGTTGAAATTGACTTTTTTTTTTTAGAATTTACAAGGGTATTCATAAAAAAAGGGAACGGTGAACACCGCTTTCATTTAGGTTTCACTCTTTTACACTATCAATTAACGAGATTTTGTTGGACGGAATTTTAAGGGTGAAAAAGTGTTGCTGAAATTATTTTTACCAGTAAATATCGATTTTTTTTTTTTTTTGAAGAGGTGCAACGGGAGAAATTGACTCGTTCTCAATAGAATATCTCGGAAACTAATGGACATACGCTCGCTTTGCCCTGAACTTTTTTCGTGGAGAATTTCAAGAGCTACAAAAAAAGAATTCGATCAATTTCAGAGATATTCGAGATAAATAATTGCAAGAAATTATTTATCTAGAATGAGTCTATTTCTTTGTCATTTATTTCTGATGAATGGCACGGAAATGAATGAAGATACGCTCCTTTTGCTGTAGAGCATTTTCGTAGAGAATTTCAAGAGCTACTAAAAAGGATGAGAGCAAAAAAGGCGTACATCCATTATTTTCCAACATATCCTTTGAAAAATGACGAAAAAATGGACTCATTCCGCTTTATCTTTTCACTACAAAATTTAATTGTATTGACTTTTTTTTAATACAATTGAATATTTTTAATCAATTTTTTTTCATCGAAAAATCAAATATTTTTCGAAACGATAATTTTGTAACTTCAAAATTCCTCGAAAACTCAAGATTTAATTAATTAAAAGAATATATATATTCCAACACGGAACGAAACTTTTGCTATTACGAATAATTCTGAGAATTTAAAACGATCTAATTACTCCAGCAGAAGATAAGCCCTCAAATTGAAACTTTACTCCAGTAAACACTCGTAATTCGACAATTGTGAAAATATTTAACTTTATTTTTTAATTTTGTTCAAAGATGGAAGAGAAGCCCTTAATCCTTCAATCCCTCCCCCCTCCCCTCTCTCCATCAATCCCTTCTCCCCGAGTTAAATAAATCCATCTGAGTACATAAAATACTTCAAAAAACTCGATTATCCCAAAAGCCTCCGAAACATGAGGGAGTTGGTAGTTTGAAGATTAAGAGTAAACATTGAAAGCCCACGAATGCATAATTTTGCTTCGCCGAGACCGATAGTGAGTGAACATGAAATAACGCTTCATCCAAAGTATTAATGAATCCGGTGATAAAGGTAGTATCTCAGCTCATTCGAGTACAGTGAACCCTCTATTTTGTTGATGCCGCATCAAAGATGTTCAAGCGATTTAATTAACATATAATACAAAGACTGGATAACAATAGTATATTACCTAACGAGTGCGGTAAAGTACTTTTTTGACGAGTGTGAGGTTGCAAAACGAGCCGAAGGCGAATTTTTTAATCACATGAATCTGAAAATTTTTACCGCACGTGTGAGATACAATTTTTTTACGGCGTGCGGAAAATATTATTTACAGTTACAGCCAGACCAGTATTATTTGTAGAGTTTTAGCCCATGGGCTTTCACTTATATTTTAGTGATCTTGTAGTTTTTGTGAGCCTAGTGTCAGGGTTGGAATGCACAAGAGTTGGAATAGGGAAAAGTAAAAAAATGAATAAAAAACCCTATAATGACGCACCGAAGATGATATCTTTTTACATTTTTCCGAATTTTTTCGTATTTTTTGTTCGTGTAGTTTATGAGATATAAATTATTAAAATTATGGAGAATAGCGGTGGTGGGGATGGAACGCCCTAAATCGGACCGAAATAACGAAATTACTCAAAAACCACAGGGTTGACCCATTATTTAAAAAAAATTGGTGAAGAAAACAGCATTTCAGCTAAATAATAGAAGAACAAAAATTCCCATTCATCGTATAGTTATTAAGAAACTTCAATTAGAAGATAGTCATAACTATTTGTCTCATTGTACATCTCATGCATGCACATGTGATACGAGATTAGTAATGCCCGGGTAGGAATGGACGAAGGATTCTAGACTGGTCCAGGCTTGAATCAAGGCTCATGAGCTTTGCTCCTGCCTGGATCTTCAGGCCTGATGCAAGCTTGCTGGCAGCCGGAAATGGGACACTGATCCAAGGTTCAGAGCTGAATATTGAATCGAATCTTGAGAGTCAAGGCTTGATCAAGGATCGATAATCAAGCTTCAATAAAGCTTGAATGACAAGGTTCGACAAAAACTCGAACTGGCGCTTCTCTTAAGATTCGAGATGCAGCCTTCAATTGAACTGTGTATTGTTATTCAATAGTTTAACTGCGTAACAAAATGGGCCATGATTATTCTCCTATTCTAGGTTGAAATTAACATTCAGGCAAAGCTCGATTAGCTTATTATTTTTTTTCGGGAATTTGTAATATATTTTTCCAATTTATTTTGGTTAAGTCATCATTGTACTTCAGTTTTTTTCTCAATTACTGAAATTTCTAAGATTTAGTAACTTTGTTTTTTTTACGTGATAAAATTTTCAATTTAATTTTTCTTTATTTTTTTTTCTCCATTTGATTTTTTTCAATTTACGATTCCCTGAAATCTCACTCGATCAGTCGATATTACTTATGTTCTAGCTCGCTAGAACTTATGATTTTTAGGGTGAAACTTGACTTGGAGACGAGAATCACTACATTGCGCCCCCAGCGCTGACCAGTAGAACTAAGTCTCCTAATTATTCAAAAACTGATCAAGGTAGAATGTAGACTGACCAGCAGCGATTCCCCAACCTTGGTTGATGCAGCTTGTATCAATTGTGAGGAAATCGTGCAAGTAACACTGATCCTCAGGCTTGGATCAGTCTTCGCGACGACTGTAGAACCAAGACTGAGTCAATTTTGGAATACTCAAGTTTGGAGACTTAGTCTTCTTCGAGTACGGGAAAGCACTTGAAGGAGCATTAATGATCGAGGTAGAATTCAAAAATGATTCCATTTTGGAATCCAGATTGATCGAATATGGATTCCTCAATCTTGATCCATGCAGGCTCTACCAAGCTCGGAGAACTGCTCGAAGGAATATTGATCTTCAAGATGGTATCCTGAGTTTATATGACGAGGGAACCTAGCTTGTTTCAAGCCTGGATGTCCAGCGTTGATAGAGTAAACTAGAACCAAGCTAGATTCCTTCGTCAGCCTTGATCTTTTTCACCTGCCCGGAAGAAAAAATAAGGCGGGCTAGAGGCAGCGTTTTGGCAGTTCCAAATGGCAGTCTAGTGGCAGTTTTTATGCCACTTTTCTGGCGGCGAACTGGCGGGATTTGCGCCAAAAGCTGCCTCTATACTGCCTTTTGCATAAAGCATCCAGTGGCAGCATAAGAGCGGTCTTTTGGCAGATACCATTACCCTGGTATCATGCCAAATGGCCACATGCCAGTACCCTGCCTTTAGACTGCCATCTTCATAATGCCATATTTAATTGATTAATTAATTGTACTTATAAGTACACCTAATTTTGTGTGGTAAATTCAGAAATTATGGCCATCATTTGCAGTTTTCGACGCAGATCACACCGATAAAAAAAAAAACGAATCGGTCACGCCGTTCCCGAGATATTACGTTTTTTTTCCGGGACCGGGGCTCGAACCTAGGCTGCTTTGGTTGATCTTCTTCCTTTGGATGTTCACTTAGTCCGCACGGCTATTCTGTAATACTTGAGAGTATATATTTTTATTCTGGTTCATAAATATCTATTTTTTCACGGCAATTTTTTAATGAATAAATTGTCTGTATAATAAATGCACGTGAATTCTTCAATGAAGGGAACTGTTCGTTTATTTCAAATGAGAAAATAGTCTACCAAATGATTATTAATTATTGAAAACTGGCGACTCTAAAATAATTATGAATAGATAAGAAAGTAATGGAACATAGCAAATATTTTTTTGACATAATTACAAAAGTTGTTGATTTTACTCAACTTAATTAAATCAGAAATATCAATTCTCTGAATTGACTAAAATCAGTACATTAAACAGTTATTTTTAGGTATTTCAAAAAATATTTGCTAAGGACCATTTGCCCCAATCTTTAATTCTTTTCACAATAATTTTTTTCGTAGGGTAACTTAAGTTGTTGAAATCATTTGTTAGCCGGTTGAAAAAACTGAATTACAGAGTACTCAGTCATCGTAGCCATCGTAATATCAAATTTTTTGTCCTAGCAATAAATTGTTTTAAGAAAAATCGAATCCATACAAACGATCGGTGTGAACCTGAAATGATTCAAATTAGTAACGGAACCGCCAATTAATACTACAATTATGAGAGATAGACGATTATGGAGAAAGGCAGTCAAACAACCTCATGAAGGCAGATTCATGGCAGCATGAACGAGCAGGTAAATGGCATCACAAGAGCGGATTGTAGAAAAGGCGGTCTTCTGGCAGCTCGAACACAGCTCACCGATGACGTTATTGAAAAACTGTGCTTGAGCTGCCAGATGACGGTCTTTTCTGTTGACCGCTCTTGTGCTGCCATTTTCCCGCTTGTAGGTACTGCCATGAAACTGTCTCTTTACGGTTAATATGCTGCCATTCCTCCAATCCACCAAGTGATCTGCCTTTACGCTACCTGTAAACTGCCTGTCACTTTTCAATAAAAATAATGAAACTGCCATGTGCTGCTAGTAGCACGCTAGTTATCCGCTGCTTTCCCTCAAATCTGCCTCTGAACTGCCTGAATCCTGTTCGTTGCCCGCCTTAATTTTTCTCTCGGGTGAGTGTAAGAAAATTCGAGAAACAAAAAAAAATATATTCACAAGCTGAAGATATGAGTTTCGAATAGTTTAATCACTTTTTCGGGTAAATTTAAGCACATCTTCCCGTATTATCAGCAATTAATTGAAAACAGACCTACAAATTCTTGTTTTTTTTTCAGTTTTACCGACCGTACTGTGTAATATTACGTTCAGAGTAAACATTGAAAGCCCAAGAATACATAATTTTGCTTCACCGAGACGAGTAGTAAGTGAACGTGAAATAACGCTTCATCCAAAGATTAATACTTTGGTTGATTAATAATTAATGCCGGTGATTAAGTCGATAACATTGGATTAACAAACTAGGTGAGATTGGCCGTCTAGTTACAAAGGCTGGGAAAGTCGAGGGAGGCAAGTTTTGTTTACAGAAATTGGAAATTTTTTGTATTTTCGGGATATTATCTTTAAAAGAGGTAAATCTGAAGATTTTTCCTTTTGATTTCTGGGGAGTATCTTGGAAATTAAGTGAGATAGAGCAAATCCGTTCTAAACCTTTTTTTGAGCTCTCGGAATTTCTTAAAATAAACAGGATTAGAGCAAGACCGCCCTATCTGGCCTAGTTTCCAAGATATTCTCAAGAAACAAATTACAAAGAATAGACTTATCTTAGCTAAATTTTTTATTCCTCTAATTATTTTGTGAATATTCCGGAAACTAATGGAGATACGCCCTTTGCACTTCGAATTTTTTTTTACAAAGAATTCTAAGGGCTACAAAAATAGATGAGAGTAAAATCAGTCCATCTCGCTTAGTTTCTGAGCTATTTCTCAAAAATAATCACAAAGAAATAGAATTATTCTAGAGAGATTGTCGGTTTGAATATTTTTTTAAGAATATCTAGGAAATTAAGCGAGATAGGATGATTTCGCTTGAATCCTTTCCTGTAGAAATTCTCTACAAGGAAGGAGTATGGCGAAATCGCTTTAACCCGCTCATTTTCCAAGATATTCTCAATTCAATCAATGACAAAAAAATGACTTACTCTAGATAATTTTTTTGTTTCAATAACTTTCTGAGGATATTTCGGAAAATAAGCGAGACAGGGCAATTTCACCCTAATCCTTTTTTATAGAGAATTTCAAGAGCTATAAAAAAGGATTCGGGCAACAGCATTCTATCCCCCCTTTTTTCTAATGTATTTATGAGAGCACAAATTACGAAAAATAGGCTTATTCTAGATCAATTTCATGTTTTAAAATTTTCCGAAAATATTTCGGAAAGTAAACGCGATAGGGTGATATTGCCTTGATGCTATTTTATAGCTCTTGAAGATTTTTAACAAGAAGAATGGTGGCAAAGTCTGTCTATTTCGCTCATTCTCCGAGATATTCTTACGGAACTAATGACAAAAAATAGACTTATTCTAGATTTATTCCTTGTTTCGATCATTTTCGGAAAAAATTTCCGTAATTAATGGGGATGCGCTCTTCTTGCTCGATTTTTTCCTCGTAGAGAATTTCAAGTGCTTCAGGAAAGGATGAGTGCATAATCACCTTATGTCACTATTTATTTCTAATATTCATTGAAAACACACAATAACAAAAATTGACATTAATAATAATCCTAATTGTCTGCACTTTATGAACAGAGTGAAGCATCACCACTTTGCTAAAGACTACATCGAAGAATTGAAGAGCTTCAAGACCAGGAAAATCCTCTCGCTCACCATCAGCATGGGGTTCCTTCCCACCAACAGAAACTGCAAGAGAGAACTTGGAGTAATTCGTAAACACAGATGTTAATCAAGAAACTGAAGAGAAAGTCCAAAATTCAACCGAAAGCCAATACGAAACGTGATGTAATACACAAGATTTCAAGGTCCATTGGGAGTTGATTCGAGAGCTCTGAAACAAACCGAATATACCCAAGCGAGAAGCTGCGTTAGCATCATCGCCAAGTTTGCATCAAGATTACCTGAATTTTTAAAAAAATTTAAATTTTCAAACCAATTTATTATATTTCGTCACCAGTTTTTCTGAAATATCTCGGGAATTAAGCGAGATAAAGTGATTTGGTCTGAATCCTTTTTGTAGAAATTTTTTAGAGGGCCAGATAAAGATTCGTGCAAAATCGCTCTATCTCTCTTAGTTTCAGAGATATCTCTAGAAAATGTGACGAAATAAAATTGATTTCTCAAAAAATTTCATAATTTTGTTTTTAGGCTAATTAATTTCATTTTGTCACGAGTTTTTTAGAAATATTTCAGAAACTCATGGACATACGCCCTTTTTATTTGAATCCTTTTTTTCAGCTCTGGAAATACTTTAGAAGAAAGAATTCAGATAAAATCACTCTATCCCGAATATCCTCTATAAACTAACGGAATAAAATCAATTTGTTTAAAAACTTCATAATTGTTCATTTTTTACGTTTATTCATTCATTGATTATCAAACTTTTGGATATTTGGAAGATAGTCCAATTTCCTGAATGACAAATACTTTGAATTATGCATAGTCATAACTCTGAATATCTCCGGAGTTAACGTTGATTTGGATGTGGGCTCGTATTTTCCTATTGTAATTTACTATTTACCATGTGTTGACCTGAATTTCCTGATGAAGATTCAAATTACGTTTATGATGAATTTCAATCAATTGGGAAAGTTCAACGTTATTGGAAAAGTTCTGCATGACAGAGTATTTGTCTCGTGAAGTTAATATTCTGAAGATTCTCTTTTGAAATAAAAGGTAAATTGTAAATTTTAGATGAAGATGAAACTTTTCTGTTTGTGAATGAAAAGAAAATGCAGAATTTAAGTTTATTCTAGATGATTCGAAGAATGGGGAAGGATTAAATTTTAAATTGAATGAATTTTCAAGAACTTTATCTGATTTATTGGAATCAGGTAAGGAATGATTCATTCTGTTTTTTCAGAATATCTTGGAAACTAAGCGAGATAGAACGATTTCATCTTCTTTCAATCCTTTCCAAAATATTTTCAAAACAATTTTAGTAAAAAATATTTGTTGAGAGAATTGGGATAAAATGGAGATTCTGATGGAACAGTTAGGAATTGATTTTTTTTGATGATTTCATTGTTAAGCTAAGAAATTTTCCGGTGGAAAACATGCGTCAATCGATTTTTTTGATTTTTTTTGAAAATTCTCACTTTTTCGAGAGTATCTCCGCTTTTATTTATCGCAACGACCTGGGACTGATTTTAAATGAAAGGTGAACTCATTTCCCATAAATTCATGGAGTTTTACGTTTTTTCTACACAGAGAAAAAGGTATTCTTAATTTAAGATAGTGCAGGGAGTTAATTTAAGATAGTGCAGTGAGTTAATTTAACTCACAAAAGTGAGTTAAATTAACTCACTTTTCTGGGTTAAATTAACTCACTTTTACTGAGTTAATTCAACTCAGTAAAAGTGAGTTAATTCAACTCACAAAAGTGAGTTAAATTAACTCACTTTTCTGGGTTAAATTAACTCACTTTTACTGAGTTAATTTTACTCAGTAAAAGTGGGTTAATTTAACTCACAAAAGTGAGTTAAATTAACTCACTTTTGTGAGTTAAATCAACTCACTTGTATAAGTTACATGAATTTACTTTTTCTTCCTCAATTTAAGAAAGAAAAAGCGGATTAATGTAGCTCACAAGAGGGACTAAATTCAAGTTACTTTTACATTTCCAATCGAATTTTATGGTTAGTACTCGAACCATCATAATTCACGTTAAAGTTTTAGATAAGACATCATGTTTCATCATTTTATATCAGATCAACCGATACAAATCTACGTTAATATACAAAGGGCGCTTAAATTATGAAAAATATTCATGATCTTGAATTTTGCGACGCAATCGATTATATTCCAAATATGAATGGTCCAATATAAATACGGTTGAAGTAGACAATGTAGTAAACAATGGGAAATCGTCCTTCACAGATTATCACTAGAATCATTTTCTAGACAGACTTAGGAAATAGATTTTGAAACAAAAATAAACTAGGTAATCGTTTTCGGAATTTATAGCATTTTGATTGAGCTAAGAACTCCAACATTTGATACATGAATAATATATTGTATGAATGAATTAGTGATGGGCTACCCAATTCTATAAGATATGCCAATAGGTTACATATTCTTTTTCATTGGGTCTCAGTCGTACACGTGTTGGGTATTTTGAGTGAAGTCTTTCGTATTTAATACAATTTAATTAGAGGTTATGGGGGATAGTGGATGGAACAAAATAAATTGTAAAAGTCAATCTTTACATTTATTTCTAAATTCACGATGTTTCACTCCTGATTAGGAGCTTCTGCAGGCTCTAAAATAAAATAATCAAGAAAATTAATCTAAATAATATAAGTTAAACATTATTTCGTTTTGACATAAATGATTGATATCGAGGGTCTAAAAGCAGAAGGTCGTATGGGCCAAAAATCGGGCTGCGTCCTGAAAAACATCATAAGGTCGTATGTCCACCTGTTTTTCAATTTTTTTTTTCGGTTTCTCCACGATTTGAGTGTTTTCCAGTCGCGGACAACCACTTTTATCGTGATTTGACGGATACGACCTTCTGCCTGGAAAGGAGAGAAAAAAAAATTATGAAAAAAAATAAAAATAAAAAATGTAGGGAATGAATAGAGAAAATCGTACCTAAAAAAATTTTTTCCTTAGGAATACTTTTTCCTCAGAATCGTATGGACATACGAACTTTTGCATTTAGGAGAAAAAAAATCGAGTTAAAATTTTTAAAAAATTCTAGAAATTCAAGGAAATGGAAAATTTAATTTGGAAGAAAAAAAGTCTTCGGGAGAAGGTGGGGTAAAATGGAAACAAGGGGTAAAACGGACACGGGCTGGTTTTGGTATTTTATACCCTGAAATTTACTCGAAACAGATGGAAATATTGAAGATAGATTTTTTCTGATGATTGCATTGGAAAACTGAGGGAATTTCACGTGGAAATCATACATCAGAAGTTATTTTTCAGAATTTTTCAAAAATTGCATTTCTTTGGTCAAGATTTGAAGGTAAAAGCCTTCTGTTTTTGAAAAACTTCAGGTTTTCGAGAATATCTCTGGTTCTATTGAACGTAGCGACCTGGGGCTGTTCTTAAATGAAAGATGAGTTCATTGCCCGTGGATTCGTGAGGTTGAAAAAAAATTATCAATTTTTCAAATACTTATAGGGCAAAAACTAATTTTCAGAAAATGACCAATAAGTATTAAAAAAATTGATTAGAAACAATTTAGAACCACATAAATCGATGGGAGATGAGCTCACCTCTCATTTGAGACCAATCCCAAATCGGTGCAACCAACAGAACCGGAGATATCGCCGAAAACTGAATTTTTTCGACTTTCAGAAGAGAAACCCCTTCAAAACTTGGCCAAAAAAGTATATTTTTCCGAAAATTGATTTTAAAAAAACCTTAACACGTGCTTTCCGCCTAAAATTTTCTCAGCTTTTCAATGCAATCATTAGAAAATTCCATCCTCTAATCGTTCAATTAGAGTGTTCATTTTACCCCACTTTGCCCAATAGTTTTTTTTTTAATGAACCATTCTCGAGATATCGCTATAAATATGATGCTACACTATTAATACTTACGCCCAAACTACACGGGAATAAATCCGAAATTTGGCAAACGAGTAGAGCGAAGTTACCTCTTTTGGTAGAGTGCAAAAAATCCTCCTCTGGGATAATGGAATTGCAACAAAATTTCATTGAATCGTCATTTTTTTTTCTTGGAAGTGGATAATAGTTTTCAGTATAATGCAGATGATACGGAAATTTGGAATGATTCGAAACTGTACTAAAAGCAGAAGGTCGTATCTACAATTGTGTCATAGAAATATCTATCGCACAACTGCGGATATATTCGAATTATTAGATGCTCCTCTAAAGACAGAAGGACGTATGTGCAGGATATACGACCTTCTGCCAAAGAAAGGGCCATTTTGGCCCATACGACCTTCTGCTCTTAGACCTTCGATATATATTCATTATTATGGCTAATTACCTTTAGATAAATGTAAGTTGTCATGATATTAAAATTGAAATTGAGAAACACGGAAAATATTTCGTTTTCTCTTTTTCATTATTCATCTTCAATTAACTATAATGATAAACCAATTCACAACATTCAAAGACAAAACTCAATACATAAGTACATAAAAATAAATCAATTCGTAGACTAGTTGTGACTGCGTCTGGTAGCGAGTGAGTTTTGTCTTTGAATATTGTGAATTGGTTTATCATTGTAGTTCATTGAAGATGAATAGTGAGAAAAAGAAAATGAAATATTTTCCGTGTTTCTCAATTTCAATTTTGATATTATGACAACTTACATTTATCTAAAGGTAATTAGCAATAATCACACATATATATAATGAAAGAAAGTGTCCTATGTGCGTGCCGCTAAAACTCAGAAACCAACCTTCATAGCCCCATGGGTATTATATGGGGAGTTAGCCCTCCACCCCTCATCCATGAAGAAGTTTTCCGTTTTCATCTACGGGGGTTGGTTTTCGAGATATGGGAGTAGCGAATATTGCTCCTTATGGGGGTGAAATAATGTTCCAGATCGTTCTACACAACACTAGAATGATCTAGAATAGTTGAGAATGCTTTAGAATGTTCTGGAATGTTCCAGAAGGTTCGGGAATTCTCTAGGATGATCCAGAAGGTTTGGAATTATTTCGGAAATGTTACAGAAAGTTCAAGAACCTTCTCGAATGTTGCCAAAGGTTTTAGAATTTTCTAGAATGTTCCAAGAGGTGTGAAAATATTGTGGAATGTTCTAAAACGTTTGAGAATACTCTGAGATGTTCCAGAACGTCCGAGAACTTCCTAGAATGTTCTCACAGGTGTTAGAATATTTTGCAGTGTTCCAGGAAATTCGAGAATATTTTAAAATGTCCCTAAAGGTTCGCGAATCTTCTGAATTCCGACAATGTCCTAGAAGGTTTAAGAAATTAGAATATGTTTTCAATAAGGAAGAAAAATACTTTCTATATTTTAACGTTTATTCTTTTATCTCAACTAACACACAATCCCATATCAACTCCTGAGCAAAGCCGGGTAGTTTAGCTAGTAATGAATATATGTCAATCATTCATGTCAAAACGAAATAATGTTTAACTTATATTATTTAAATTGATTTTCTTGATTGTTTCATTTTAGAGCCTGAAGAAGCTCCTAATCAGGAGCGAAACGTCGTGAATTTGGAAATAAATGTGAAGATTGACTTTTACAATTTATTTTGTTCTATCCAATATCCCACATAACCTCTAATTAAATTGTATTAAGTACGAAAGACTTCACTCAAAATACCCAACACATGTACGACTGAGGCCCGAAGAAAAAGAATATGTAACCTATTGGCATATCCTATAGAATCAGGTAGCCCATTACTAACTCATTCATACAGTATATTATTCATGTATTAAATGTTGGAGTTCTTAGCTCAATAAAAATACTATGAATTTCGAAAGCGATTACCTAGTTTATTTTTGTTTCAAAATCTATTTCCTAAGTCTGTCTAGAAAATGACTCTAGTGATAATCTGTGAAGGACGATTTCCCATTGTTTACTACATTGTCTACTTCAACCGTATTTATATTGGACCATTCATATTTGGAATATAATCGATTGTGTCGCAAAATTCAAGATCATGAATATTTTTCATAATTTAATCCTTTGCTAATCTATGTTAACATACAAAGCGCCCTTTGTATATTAACGTAGATTTGTATCGGTTGATCTGATATAAAATGATGAAACATGATGTCTTATCTAAAACTTCAACGTGAATTATGATGGTTCGAGTTGTTGTGTACCAAAATGAAGAACTCACTTTTTAGTACTAAATTATTTATTAACACAACTTAAACAATTGAAATTACACGTGAACTGTGATTGTCTCAAATTACAATAACGTCGTAGTGTTGTTACGTTACAGAGATTCGTTACTAACTAACTCAATTTTGGGTGATCGAGGGGTATTTATCCCAGGGTTGGAAGGTAGTGGGAGAAACTCTTATTCTAGAAGTTTCTTGGGTTTTTCCCTTAATGTTATTTATTTAGAATGTTCGGGAATGAATTTTATGATAGGGAAATTTCGGGATGGATTAAAATGTGTTTGGGACCTTGGGTCAGTTTATTTGAGGACCCAAGTAATGGAGGGCTGGATTAAGACCTCGGGCGGACGGACAGACGGGCAAGGGATTAATAATCGTAAATGGCGCCGAAGATACGCGTTGTACATCTCAATATAAACATAGGTAATGGAGTACATATTAGGAAAAATAATATAATGTGGTAGGTTACACAACAGAGTACTAACCATGAAATTCGATTGGAAATGTAAAAGTAACTTGAATTTAATCCTTCCTGTGAGCTACATTAATCCGCTTTTTCTTTCTTAAATTGAGGAAGAAAAAGTAAATTCATGTAACTTATACAAGTGAGTTGATTTAACTCACAAAAGTGAGTTAATTTAACTCACTTTTGTGAGTTAAATTAACTCACTGCACTATCTTAAATTAACCCCCTGCACTATCTTAAATTAAGAATACCTTTTTCTCTGTGTAAAATCAATTTTTGAGTGATTCATAGCTTATTTTAGAAAAATCTGTTTTCCATCATATAATCTTCAAAATAGATCGTTTTTTTAAATCACATAAATTAATGGCCAATAATCTCACTTTTGATCGAAGATCGGTACCAAGTCGCTGTGACTAATGGAACCAGAAAAACCCCAAGAAAGTGAAATTTTTTAATTTCGTAAAAGTTCAGACTCCCGACTTCCCCATGGAAGACTCGAATTTTCAAAAACATTCTCAAAAATAATCTTTAACATATGTTTTCCATCGGAAATTTCCTAAGGTCTTCAATGGAATCATTAGAAAAATCCTATCTCAAATATTCCTCGCGATTTCACCATAATTTCTCTAATATTATAACACAAAAACCGAAGTATCTCTCTCCCCCCTCTCCTAATGCCCAATTTGTTTTATTGAAAAAAAAAGAATTCATGAGCGATTTTGTGGAAGAATTTACAACAACAAAAAAAAAGTTAATTTTTCTCTACTCGAGATTTTTCAGAATTTTTCAAATTATTTTGAGAATGATTTTCAAAATTATTTCCAAAATTATTTTCTCCTCAATCTAGATCAGTGTTTTGATTAAACCCAGGATACCACTTCCTATTCCAGCTCTAATAAATGTTCACCAAGATGTGAAAGTTCCTCAAGCATCTCAGAAGATAGCAGATACAATCCAAGTAAAAGGGAAAGAGGGGAAGAAGGAGGCGATAGCTGAATGAAGGCTTGAGGATTCGAAGGAAGTGTGCGCGAATGAAAACGGAAAGTCTCGGAGCTTTCAGTGGCTTTCGAGAGCCAATGGATATTTTGCAGTCGGTGTAACGCTGATGCTTTGTGCTCAACAGTTTTGAGTAAGTATATGCAAACTCGGATACAGTAATATGCTGTTCAGTATACAGATATACTAGAGTAAATGGATGAATGGAGGGTTAAAGGGGAGGCAAGGGGGATTTATGTGCTGTGTCTGGCAGGCATCTTTGCCAAGTATCTCTCACGTTCTCGTCAAACTTTGGAAGCGTCCAAGAGCTTTATTAAGTTATTACGAGGCTTCTGTCTATTCTCTTCTATCAGCGTGTATTATTAATTATCACTGCTATTCAGCTGCCTTCAACACAGTGATGATTAGATTTATTTTGTTATTGGTTAATTGTTGGGGAACTCAGTAAATTTTCGTGTTTTCATTGCAAATTCAATGAAATTATGGTTTTTGATCAATATTCCAGAAACTAATGGAGAGACGCCCTTTCTGCCTCAAGACACTTGTTGAGAGAACTTTATAATTGTTCTATCTCGCTTAGTTTCTGAGATATTCCTGAAAAAACGTATAATATACAAAAAAAAGAACTTATAAATAGATTTTTTTTGTCTGATAATGTTTTTAAAAATATTTCGGAAACTAAGCAAGATAGAGCAATTTGCTTCTATCCGTTTTCGTAGAGAATCTTATGGACTCCAGAAAAGGACTAATGAAAAAATTACTCTATCTCGCTTCTTTCCCGAGATATTTATTGAAAACAAATGACAAAAAATGGAAATATTCCACAAAGATTTTTTCGTTCTATATTTTTCTTAAATAATTTCGATAACTGAGCGAAATAGAGCTATTTTATTCTCACCCTTTTTCTTGTAGAGCTATTAAAAGGTATCCGAGTAAAATTACTGAAACACAAAAAACTGAACTTTTCGATATTTTTTTTTTCGGATGATGTTTTGAGAATGTCTCGGAACCTAAACGAAATAGAGCGATTTTGTCCTCGTTTATTTTCCGAGATATTTTCAAAGAACTAATTTGAAAAAAACGGAATTATTCGAGATGAATTTTTCATTCCAATAATTTTTCTCAAATAACTCGGAAACTAAGTGAGATAGAGCAATTTTGCCATCATCCACTCTCCTACAGAGATTCGCGAGCTCCACAAAAAAATTCTCCACGGAAATTTGCCCTATCTCCTTCCATTTCCGAAATATTCTCAAAGAATGATCAAAAAAAAATCACCCTCTCCCATTTTACCTCAAAATGACGCCCGAATCATTCAAAGCCATCAGCATCATCAAGCCTTCCCAATAGCCTTTTCATCCCGCCAATTAATCACAGCATATCCATCAATGGAAATTTCTCCAAAGGACAGAATAGTGACTGCAATCATCCAGTATCACCAAATGTGATTGACTACATCAAAGGATAACGAATTGCCCATGTTTCATGTACGACGCAAAGGATTTTCCAGACTCCATTCTCTCCACCATATGAGGAATTTGTGCGGTAGAAATGAACCACCGGACGGTAGCAACCATTGTATACCATGAGACACTGGCATGATTGAGGTGACCAATGGCTACAATTGGGCCAATAATTACAGTACCGTGACAAAGCACCGATGCCTTGCCTCGATATGCTCTAATACCTGAACACGTACACACAGATAAATGCATCTATTGGTATTCAAAACATACAAACTGAACACACAAGTTATATCATGTAAACACGAATTTAGAGATGAGGTAGTTGACTCTATGATGTGCATCTGCAAACCTTCGTGATTGTGTTTGATTATTGCGCAAGAATATTGGGAGAGTCAATTGATGCTCTTCTATTTTTAGAAAATCGATTTTCTGAGTTTTTTTTGGCAATATCACGTAGATTACTGAAAATACGCTTTTTTGTTCTAGAGCTCTTCTGTAGCTATTGCAATTATATCTACAAGACAAAATTTGCATATGAAAAATTCTGTAAGAATTGAAATGCATATGTACAGTCGTCAACACTAAAATTCGTCAACGAACTGGAAGGAGGAATACATTTGAAACGTTCACGAACTTTGGTTGAAGAGTGTAGAACGAAAACTTATTGACTGATTAAAAGAGAATCGACAGAAAATAAATAATCAAGAGTCAAACTACTGTCTCAGTAGTCTATGACTGGGTAATAAAAAGTAGTTAGACGCCCCACTCTTCCTTTTTCTCTCATCGACCAGCAATCAGATAAGTTTACCGATTTTTATAAAGGTACCCATATTTATTAAAGTGTCATCTTGAATCTTTTTCCTATAAGATCAGTCGAATTATTGATTTTTCTCTTGTTTATATTAAAATATGAAGTGATACTTAAATTTGAAAGGAAGTAGCTTATTTCATTTATTTTCTTTTTTGTGATTATTGCAATTCAATTTATGTTTTCACGAACGAAGAGTTCTCATTATAGTGGAGTCATTTAAGCAAATGAAATGCAAAAAAAAAGGGGAGTAATGAAAAATATATCAATCGATAGATAAAAATTCCCTCATTAACATATCAAAAGATCCCACGGATATTGTTATCCGTTTAGTTGTAATTAATTAAAAACAAATGAGAATTCTGACAAAATATACTTTGATCATTCATATCTTTTATTAAGTTGCAATTAATCAGTAAGCGAAGACGCCATTTTGTAGCTGATTCAATTTGCTACGAAAAGTGAGCGAGAACCACTGGTCAATAATGCTTCGCTAATTCAATATTAATTTTTTAATTATTTTTTCCCAATATTCACCAAGCCATCAGCTGAGTTTTTAGCTCCGCCCCTTCGCCACCATGATCGGGTCACGTGAAGCGCACCGAACACCCGAAGTTCAAACATCTTTCGTTCGAATCCTTTCCTTTTTTCCTCGTAATTATTATTTATTTTAGATCACTTATTAATTAAATGATAATAAAGAAATAAATTATTAACTCAATCGGAAAACCAGTAGTTTTTTGGGTAATCCAAAATTATCTATCAAATGAATTGAATGAATAATTATTAATGTTTATTTTTCATGAATTTACACGGAGAGAAATAAATTTTTGTGGTAAGAAAATTTCTTCGCAGCAAACTTTCCCTTCGCAATTCTTAGATCTACATATATTGAACTAAGTTATTTTTTTTTAACAAACACCTATTTTTTCTGTGTACTCTAGAAACGATTTTCATCAATAAAAAATGTGCAAATCAATTTTTCGAGAATCCCCGACGCATTTCTGTTCGAAATTTTGTTCTCAAGATGCTGTGGGAAATTCAGATGAAAATAATGAAAATTATTGGAGTTATGCTGCGTGCCAATTTGAAAAATCAGGTTTCCAGAAAAACGCGATTGAAGTTTCGACTAAGGCTATGAATATAAAAAAATGCCTTGGGGAAAATTCAAAATTTCATGAGAAAAAAAGGGTTTTAGGAGATAACTTTTCATGCCCGTATTCTGGGAGGCCCAAAGTAATTTTTAAAGCACCAAAAAAAAAGATTGATTATTTGAAATTTCGACAGTGGTGTTACCCCTTATTTAATTTATTTTTTTATTATTATTTGATTAATAAGTGATCAAAAATAAATAATGATTGAGAGGAAAAGAGGAAAGAATTCGAGCTCAAAAAACTACTCGTGTTCCCCATTCAATTAATAATTTATTTTTTTATTTATTATTTAATTAATAAGTGATTTAAAATAAGTAATAATTGAGAGAAAAATCGGAAAGGATTCGAGCGAAAGATGTTTGAACTTCGGGTGTTCGGCGCGCTTTACGAGACCCGATCGTCGTGGCGAAGGGGCGGGGCTAAAACCTCAGCTGATGGCTTGGTAAATATAGGGAAAAAATAATTAAAAAATTAATATTGAATGAGCGAAGCATTATTGACTAGTGGTTCTCGCTTACTTTCCGTAGCAAATTTAATTAGCTACAAAATGGCGTCTTCGCTTACTGATTATTTGCTACTTAATAAAAGATACGAATGTTGAAAGTACATTTTGTCAGGATTCTCATTTGTTTTTAATTAATTACAACTAAACGGATAACAATATCCGTGGGATCTTTTGATATGTTAATGAGGGAATTTTTATCTATCGATTGGTATATTTTTCATTACTCCCCTTTTTTTTTGCATTTCATCAAGAAAAAATGCGTAGCCTGCTTGAACTATTATACTTATTGCACTTTTTATACTTTTCTTTTCGACGATAAATATATAGAATGAATCTATAGAAATTCTCTATAGTGTTTTTTTATATGTGTTAAGACAATATCGCCCTATATCGCTTACTTTCCCAGATATTTTCGGAGAACTAATATAAAAAAAAATTTGTTGAATTTAATTTCTCAATAGATCTAACACAATTCTTTTAGAAGACTCATTTTTGGAAAAAATAATAGAGTTTTTTTTCTTCTATTCAGTAATTCAACTGTTACAATCATAATAACGTGAGACGTTACTGTGCTATTTCAAAGGATTTGCATAGTGAGAGAAGTGTGACGCAGGAGAAACACTGATAAGAGCTGCATTCTCAACTTCTGTGCATATGTACAGGACTTTGTGAAAGTCAGTTAAACAAAGTGCACAAAAAAGCTTTTTTATTGGTTTTTTAAAGAATTCGTAGAGACTTTCAAGTTTGGCTTTTTTTTGAGAGTAATAAATTGCCTTTTCCTGAGTAATGGGCTTGTATAAATGAAGTTCGTATTTCAAGCTTGTTCTAGAACATTCTCAGATACTTCATTGGATATATTTTCACGTAAAAACCGCGGAGTTTATGAATAACTTCAAAAAAACTTCTCTTCTTGCTATTCATTTTTTGAGAATATCAGATCTCAGAAACTAAGAAAGATCGAGCAATTTTGCTAGAATCATTTTTTGTAGAGAATTTAAGGAGCTACGAAAAACGATTCAAATAAAATTGCCCTATTTCGCTTACTCTCTTAAATATTTACGAAAAACGATGGGAAAAAAAGTCAGTCTAGAACAAGTCCTTTTTGGCGTTAGTTCTTCTCAAATATCTCGGAAAATAATGGAGATACGCTCTTCCTGCTCCGATCTGAAATTCTCTACAAAAAAGGATTCGACAAAAAAGGGCGTATCTCCATCATTTTCCGAGATATTTCATGGAGAATGATGAAAAGCACAAGTCTGTCCTGTTTTACCTCTTCACTACTGAATTTCAGGATCATCAGATGTCTCCTAATTTCACTGGCATAATGCACATTCTTGATGCTATGTACCGAAGGGACAAGAATAATGACTACGAAATACCCCAGTAATCGGATCAACCCATTTATGGTGCACCAGTACTGTCAATGTTGGGTGGACTAGCACTCGAACAACCCAGTTTACTCACGAAATCCTCTTACCAGAATTTCCGGTAAAATTCCACTGATAAAAAGAGCCACTATTTACGAAACCGTCTCCATTAGTCTAAGGGAAATTGATTCGTCAAACAAATTCGGTAAATAACTTTTTAGATTCATCAGCAGCATCAAAGTGAATTCCACTTTTTTCTGAGAGTTTAAAATCCTGGGAAATTATGGAAAATCTTGCGAAATTACAGATTGCGATAAAGTCATGATTTTCTGGGAATTATGTAGACAAAGGAAGGCTGCAATTGGAAGGTGCTCAAATCAGGAATTCTTTGCATAATTTTAGAAAATCTTAGGAAATCTGGAAAAATTCCGAATTGGGGGAAAAAATGATTATTCAAAAAACTATGTGGAGAGAGGAAGGTTGTTGGAGTTAATTTGGGAAATTTTGGATTATTCTGGGAGTTTCCGGAAAAATTCAAAAAACGGAAAAACTCTGCTTCTCCAAACATTATGTAGGCTAAGACAGGCTGTAATTGAAAGGAGTTCAAGTTGAAAAAATTCTAGAGAATCTTTGAAAATCCCGGAAAATGACAAATTTAGAAATAATCTTGATCCTTCAAAAATCGTGTGCGCAAAGACAGATTACTGCAATTAAATTTGAGAAAATCTCGGTAAATATTCAAAAATCCCGGAAAATTCTTAGTTTGAAGAAAATCAGATTTTTCGGGAACCATATGCACAAGGAAAAGTTGCCGGAGTTTTATATGGAAAATCTTGGAAAATTCTGGATTGGCGGAAGAATGCTGATTATGAGGGACGAAAATTGAATTCTGTCCCTTATAAGGGAGAGAAATGGAAATCTGTCCCTTATAGGCGACAAAAACCAATTTTTGTCTCTTATAACAGAAACAATTCGATTTTTGTCCATTATGAGGGACACATTTTCATTTGTGTCCATTATAAGGGACAGAATTCAATTTTTATCCCTTATAAGGGACAGAATTCAATTTTTATCCCTTATAAGGGACAGAATTCAATTGTTAATCCTTGTATGGGACAGAATTCAATTTTTATTCCTTACTAGGCTGTTTCGCGCGCTACGCGCGCATATAACTTTGCTTGAGGCGCCAGCCAAAGCATGTATGTATAAATTAAGAATACAGCCTAATAATAGTCTACTTAATCGATGAATTGTCTTGTCACCCTTAATGTCGACAAAAGAGAATTGATTCAAATGAATTACAATAGCGTTTTGCGGTGAAACGAAAAAGGCCATGCTTTTTCTTATTTAGGATTTCCTATTTTCAGGAATATCTCAGGAATCGAGTAAGATAAAACAATTTTGCGGAAATTCTTTTGTGTAGCTCTTAAAATTCTCTACAAAACATTATTAGAGCAAAAAGGGCATATCTCCATTATTTAGCGGAATCCTTAAAAAAACTGTTCTCTCGGTTTTTATATTTCCCCCTTCAAATCACTCAATATGCCTTCTAAGGAGTCCGAACTTTCATGCAGGAAGTGGAAATTAGGATCCGAGTCGATTTTCCATGAAACTTTCAATGTGTAGTAAGCATGGATTACTGCAGATGACTTTTTCCAGCTGTAGGACCATATTTCATCGGATTTGGAGCATTCCCTCTCTCTGTTTTTATCTTTTCCCCTTCAAATCACTCAATATGCCTTCTAAGGAGTCCGAACTTTCATGCAGGAAGTGGAAATTAGGATCCGAGTCGATTTTCCCTAAAACTTTCAATGTGTAGTAAGCATGGACTGATGCAGGCGACTTTTTCCAGCTGGAGGACCTTATTTCATCGGATTTGGAGCATTCTCTCTCTCTGTTTTTATCTTTCCCCCTTCAAATCACTCAATATGCCTTCTAAGGAGTCCGAACTTTCATGCAGGAAGTGGAAATTAGAATCCGAGTCGATTTTCCATGAAACTTTCAATGTGTAGTAAGCATGGATTACTGCAGATGACTTTTTCCAGCTGTAGGACCTTATTTCATCGGATTTGGAGCATTCCCTCTCTCTGTTTTTATCTTTCCCCCTTCAAATCACTCAATATGCCTTCTAAGGAGTCCGAACTTTCATGCAGGAAGTGGAAATTAGAATCCGAGTCGATTTTCCATGAAACTTTCAATGTGTAGTAAGCATGGACTGATGCAGGCGACTTTTTCCAGCTGGAGGACCTTATTTCATCGGATTTGGAGCATTCCCTCTCTCTGTTTTTATCTTTCCCCCTTCAAATCACTCAATATGCCTTCTAAGGAGTCCGAACTTTCATGCAGGAAGTGGAAATTAGAATCCGAGTCGATTTTCCATGAAACTTTCAATGTGTAGTAAGCATGGACTGATGCAGGCGACTTTTTCCAGCTGGAGGACCTTATTTCATCGGATTTGGAGCATTCCCTCTCTCTGTTTTTATCTTTTCCCCTTCAAATCACTCAATATGCCTTCTAAGGAGTCCGAACTTTCATGCAGGAAGTGGAAATTAGGATCCGAGTCAAGTTTCCATGAAACTTTCAATGTGTAGTAAGCATGGATTACTGCAGATGACTTTTTCCAGCTGTAGGACCTTATTTCATCGGATTTGGAGCATTCCCTCTCTCTGTTTTTATCTTTCCCCCTTCAAATCACTCAATATGCCTTCTAAGGAGTCCGAACTTTCATGCAGGAAGTGGAAATTAGGATCCGAGTCGATTTTCCATGAAACTTTCAATGTGTAGTAAGCATGGACTGATGCAGGCGACTTTTTCCAGCTGGAGGACCTTATTTCATCGGATTTGGAGCATTCCCTCTCTCTGTTTTTATCTTTTCCCCTTCAAATCACTCAATATGCCTTCTAAGGAGTCCGAACTTTCATGCAGGAAGTGGAAATTAGGATCCGAGTCGATTTTCCCTAAAACTTTCAATGTGTAGTAAGCATGGACTGATGCAGGCGACTTTTTCCAGCTGGAGGACCTTATTTCATCGGATTTGGAGCATTCCCTCTCTCTGTTTTTATCTTTTCCCCTTCAAATCACTCAATATGCCTTCTAAGGAGTCCGAACTTTCATGCAGGAAGTGGAAATTAGGATCCGAGTCAAGTTTCCATGAAACTTTCAATGTGTAGTAAGCATGGATTACTGCAGATGACTTTTTCCAGCTGTAGGACCTTATTTCATCGGATTTGGAGCATTCCCTCTCTCTGTTTTTATCTTTCCCCCTTCAAATCACTCAATATGTCTTCTAAGGAGTCCGAACTTTCATGCAGGAAGTGGAAATTAGGATCCGAGTCGATTTTCCATGAAACTTTCAATGTGTAGTAAGCATGGACTGATGCAGGCGACTTTTTCCAGCTGGAGGACCTTATTTCATCGGATTTGGAGCATTCCCTCTCTCTGTTTTTATCTTTTCCCCTTCAAATCACTCAATATGCCTTCTAAGGAGTCCGAACTTTCATGCAGGAAGTGGAAATTAGGATCCGAGTCGATTTTCCCTAAAACTTTCAATGTGTAGTAAGCATGGACTGATGCAGGCGACTTTTTCCAGCTGGAGGACCTTATTTCATCGGATTTGGAGCATTCCCTCTCTCTGTTTTTATCTTTTCCCCTTCAAATCACTCAATATGCCTTCTAAGGAGTCCGAACTTTCATGCAGGAAGTGGAAATTAGGATCCGAGTCGATTTTCCCTGAAACTTTCAATGTGTAGTAAGCATGGACTGATGCAGGCGACTTTTTCCAGCTGGAGGACCTTATTTCATCGGATTTGGAGCATTCCCTCTCTCTGTTTTTATCTTTCCCCCTTCAAATCACTCAATATGTCTTCTAAGGAGTCCGAACTTTCATGCAGGAAGTGGAAATTAGGATCCGAGTCGATTTTCCATGAAACTTTCAATGTGTAGTAAGCATGGATTACTGCAGATGACTTTTTCCAGCTGTAGGACCTTATTTCATCGGATTTGGAGCATTTCCTCTCTCTGTTTTTATCTTTTCCCCTTCAAATCACTCAATATGCCTTCTAAGGAGTCCGAACTTTCATGCAGGAAGTGGAAATTAGGATCCGAGTCGATTTTCCCTGAAACTTTCAATGTGTAGTAAGCATGGACTGATGCAGGCGACTTTTTCCAGCTGGAGGACCTTATTTCATCGGATTTGGAGCATTCCCTCTCTCTGTTTTTATCTTTTCCCCTTCAAATCACTCAATATGCCTTCTAAGGAGTCCGAACTTTCATGCAGGAAGTGGAAATTAGGATCCGAGTCGATTTTCCATGAAACTTTCAATGTGTAGTAAGCATGGACTGATGCAGGCGACTTTTTCCAGCTGGAGGACCTTATTTCATCGGATTTGGAGCATTCCCTCTCTCTGTTTTTATCTTTTCCCCTTCAAATCACTCAATATGCCTTCTAAGGAGTCCGAACTTTCATGCAGGAAGTGGAAATTAGGATCCGAGTCGATTTTCCCTGAAACTTTCAATGTGTAGTAAGCATGGACTGATGCAGGCGACTTTTTCCAGCTGGAGGACCTTATTTCATCGGATTTGGAGCATTCCCTCTCTCTGTTTTTATCTTTTCCCCTTCAAATCACTCAATATGCCTTCTAAAGAGTCCGAACTTTCATGCAGGAAGTGGAAATTAGGATCCGAGTCGATTTTCCCTGAAACTTTCAATGTGCAGTAAGCATGGAATGATGCAGGCGACTTTTTCCAGCTGGAGGACCTTATTTCATCGGATTTGGAGCATTCCCTCTCTCTGTTTTTATCTTTCCCCCTTCAAATCACTCAATATCCCTTCTAAGGAGTCCGAACTTTCATGCAGGAAGTGGAAATTAGAATCCGAGTCGATTTTCCATGAAACTTTCAATGTGTAGTAAGCATGGACTGATGCAGGCGACTTTTTCCAGCTGGAGGACCTTATTTCATCGGATTTGGAGCATTCCCTCTCTCTGTTTTTATCTTTTCCCCTTCAAATCACTCAATATGCCTTCTAAAGAGTCCGAACTTTCATGCAGGAAGTGGAAATTAGGATCCGAGTCGATTTTCCCTGAAACTTTCAATGTGTAGTAAGCATGGAATGATGCAGGCGACTTTTTCCAGCTGGAGGACCTTATTTCATCGGATTTGGAGCATTCCCTCTCTCTGTTTTTATCTTTCCCCCTTCAAATCACTCAATATCCCTTCTAAGGAGTCCGAACTTTCATGCAGGAAGTGGAAATTAGAATCCGAGTCGATTTTCCATGAAACTTTCAATGTGTAGTAAGCATGGATTACTGCAGATGACTTTTTCCAGCTGTAGGACCTTATTTCATCGGATTTGGAGCATTCCCTCTCTCTGTTTCTATCTTTCCCCCTCCAAATCACTCAATATGCCTTCTAAGGAGTCCGAACTTTCATGCAGGAAGTGGAAATTAGGATCCGAGTCGATTTTCCCTAAAACTTTCAATGTGTAGTAAGCATGGACTGATGCAGGCGACTTTTTCCAGCTGGAGGACCTTATTTCATCGGATTTGGAGCATTCCCTCTCTCTGTTTTTATCTTTCCCCCTTCAAATCACTCAATATCCCTTCTAAGGAGTCCGAACTTTCATGCAGGAAGTGGAAATTAGGATTCGAGTCGATTTTCCATGAAACTTTCAATGTGTAGTAAGCATGGACTGATGCAGGCGACTTTTTCCAGCTGGAAGACCTTATTTCATCGGATTTGGAGCATTCCCTCTCTCTGTTTTTATCTTTCCCCCTTCAAATCACTCAATATCCCTTCTAAGGAGTCCGAACTTTCATGCAGGAAGTGGAAATTAGAATCCGAGTCGATTTTCCATGAAACTTTCAATGTGTAGTAAGCATGGATTACTGCAGATGACTTTTTCCAGCTGTAGGACCTTATTTCATCGGATTTGGAGCATTCCCTCTCTCTGTTTTTATCTTTTCCCCTTCAAATCACTCAATATGCCTTCTAAGGAGTCCGAACTTTCATGCAGGAAGTGGAAATTAGGATCCGAGTCGATTTTCCCTAAAACTTTCAATGTGTAATAAGCATGGATTACTGCAGATGACTTTTTCCAGCTGGAGGACCTTATTTCATCGGATTTGGAGCATTCCCTCTCTCTGTTTTCATCTTTCCCCCTTCAAATCACTCAATATGCCTTCTAAGGAGTCCGAACTTTCATGCAGGAAGTGGAAATTAGGATTCGAGTCGATTTTCCATGAAACTTTCAATGTGTAGTAAGCATGGACTGATGCAGGCGACTTTTTCCAGCTGGAAGACCTTATTTCATCGGATTTGGAGCATTCCCTCTCTCCGTTTTTATCTTTTCCCCTTCAAATCACTCAATATGCCTTCTAAGGAGTCCGAACTTTCATGCAGGAAGTGGAAATTAGGATCCGAGTCGATTTTCCCTAAAACTTTCAATGTGTAGTAAGCATGGACTGATGCAGGCGACTTTTTCCAGCTGGAGGACCTTATTTCATCGGATTTGGAGCATTCCCTCTCTCTGTTTTTATCTTTCCCCCTTCAAATCACTCAATATGCCTTCTAAGGAGTCCGAACTTTCATGCAGGAAGTGGAAATTAGGATCCGAGTCGATTTTCCATGGAACTTTCAATGTGTAGTAAGCATGGATTACTGCAGATGACTTTTTCCAGCTGTAGGACCTTATTTCATCGGATTTGGAGCATTCCCTCTCTCTGTTTTTATCTTTCCCCCTTCAAATCACTCAATATGTCTTCTAAGGAGTCCGAACTTTCATGCAGGAAGTGGAAATTAGGATCCGAGTCGATTTTCCATGAAACTTTCAATGTGTAGTAAGCATGGACTGATGCAGGCGACTTTTTCCAGCTGGAGGACCTTATTTCATCGGATTTGGAGCATTCCCTCTCTCTGTTTTTATCTTTCCCCCTTCAAATCACTCAATATGCCTTCTAAGGAGTCCGAACTTTCATGCAGGAAGTGGAAATTAGGATTCGAGTCGATTTTCCATGAAACTTTCAATGTGTAGTAAGCATGGACTGATGCAGGCGACTTTTTCCAGCTGGAGGACCTTATTTCATCGGATTTGGAGCATTCCCTCTCTCTGTTTTTATCTTTCCCCCTTCAAATCACTCAATATGCCTTCTAAGGAGTCCGAACTTTCATGCAGGAAGTGGAAATTAGGATTCGAGTCGATTTTCCATGAAACTTTCAATGTGTAGTAAGCATGGACTGATGCAGGCGACTTTTTCCAGCTGTAGGACCTTATTTCATCGGATTTGGAGCATTTCCTCTCTCTGTTTTTATCTTTTCCCCTTTAAATCACTCAATATGCCTTCTAAGGAGTCCGAACTTTCATGCAGGAAGTGGAAATTAGGATCCGAGTCGATTTTCCCTAAAACTTTCAATGTGTAATAAGCATGGATTACTGCAGATGACTTTTTCCAGCTGGAGGACCTTATTTCATCGGATTTGGAGCATTCCCTCTCTCTGTTTTTATCTTTCCCCCTTCAAATCACTCAATATGCCTTCTAAGGAGTCCGAACTTTCATGCAGGAAGTGGAAATTAGGATCCGAGTCGATTTTCCCTAAAACTTTCAATGTGTAGTAAGCATGGACTGATGCAGGCGACTTTTTCCAGCTGGAGGACCTTATTTCATCGGATTTGGAGCATTCCCTCTCTCTGTTTTTATCTTTTCCCCTTCAAATCACTCAATATGCCTTCTAAAGAGTCCGAACTTTCATGCAGGAAGTGGAAATTAGGATCCGAGTCGATTTTCCCTGAAACTTTCAATGTGTAGTAAGCATGGACTGATGCAGGCGACTTTTTCCAGCTGTAGGACCTTATTTCATCGGATTTGGAGCATTCCCTCTCTCTGTTTTTATCTTTCCCCCTTCAAATCACTCAATATGTCTTCTAAGGAGTCCGAACTTTCATGCAGGAAGTGGAAATTAGGATCCGAGTCGATTTTCCCTAAAACTTTCAATGTGTAGTAAGCATGGATTACTGCTGATGACTTTTTCCAGCTGTAGGACCTTATTTCATCGGATTTGGAGCATTCCCTCTCTCTGTTTTCATCTTTCCCCCTTCAAATCACTCAATATTTCTTCTAAGGAGTCCGAACTTCCATGCAGGAAGTGGAAATTATTATCCGGGTCGATTTTCCATAGAACTTCCAATGTGTAGTAAGCATGGACTAATGCAGGCGACTTTTTCCAGCTGTAGGACCTTATTTCAACGCATTGGAGCATTCCCTCTCTCTGTTTTTATCTTTCCCCCTTCAAATCACTCAATATGCCTTCTAAGGAGTCCGAACGGAGATGACCGCAAAACGCTATGCATACATAATATATGTATATAATATATATATATATATTATATATATCTATTATGAATGCATAGCGTCCCGCGTCGACATGAAAAATGCCATGCTTTTTTTTTTATCTAGGATGTGGGAGAGAATTCAATTTTGATCTGAGGGCCTATTCTCGACTGAGGAGGATTTTTATTCCACGGGGAATCCCAATCGTAAGCGGAACGATTACACGGAAAAACTATCCGTTCACGATTGAAATTTCTCGCACGGATTCATTCCGGTGGAATTCGCTTTATGTAGATTATAAGCTACAGAATTTGCTCTTTGTACCTTATAAGGGACAGAATTCCATCTTCATACCTCATAAGTGACGGATTTCCATTCTGTACCTTATAAAGGACAGCATTCGATTTCCGTACCCTATAAGGGACAGAATTCCATTCCATTTCCGAATTCCAAAATTCCATTTCCGTACCTTATGAGGGGCAGAATACGATTTTTGTACTTAATAACGGTCAGAATTTCATTTTTGTACTTTACAAGGAACAGATTTCTATTTTTGTACCTTACAAGGGACGGATTTCCATATTTGTACCTTATAAAGGACAGATTTCCATTTTTGTACCTTATAAGGGATAGATTCCTATTTTTGTACCTCATAAGTAGGGCCGGAGACTTGATTCGTGACAACGTCCCATTGATCTGAAGTTTGATTCAGTATCGAATACTTCGAATGTTGATGACAGATACGTCAAGACATTGAAGTTATCGGAAGGTTAACCTGCTGGGATTGTGACAAATTTCATTCTTTTTTTATCATTTCAGGTGAATCTCCTTCGCTTTTCTGTTTGTCACAATCCCCGCAGATTGACCTTTCAATAAATTCAATGTCTCGGCGTATCTGTCATAAGCATTCGAATCATTCAATTCCTCTTCATTCCCAGCTTCAACTCCCCATTAGAATAAACTTCAGATCAATCGGCCGTTTTCAAAAACTAAGTCTCCAGCCTTACTCATAAGGGACAGAATCCAATTTTTGTCTCTTATAAGGGACAGATCCCCTTTTCCGGGCCTTATCAGGGACAGAATTCAATTCGCATTTCTTATAAGGAAGTGTTTCATTGCACCAATTGATGGATTGTTGGTTTATTTAGAACGACATGGAGGGAAATAAGCTGAATTGTTTTGTCGATACTGACATTCAAATGTAAGGCACGAAAATAGCTTGGAACAATATTTATTCAAAAATGATAATAAATTCAACACACATCTTTCAATTTTTGAAAAATTTTTAAAGAAATAAATCATCATAAAAAAAATATTCGAAAAATTTGCACTTTCCGTTTTTTCTCTTGTGCATATTCGCATATTTTCCATTTTTCAAACTAATTGATCTGTGAACAGAAAAAAAACTAAAAATTGGCACATGTTGTTCGAAAACTCGTTGAATTCCTCAACAAGGACTGGAATCTGTTAAAAGGAAAATTTGCGAATGCTGTGAAAATGATGGTAAAGACAAATTGCCGTCAATAGTTAGGTTTTATTCACTAAAAATGATATTCGTCTCTACAATAAAGTGGTGAGTCGCGTAAATAATATTGTCCGAAAAACTATTGACCCGTTGATTAAACCGTTAGTTAAACTGAGTTGAATGTCTTTAAATGGATAATTGGCCAATTGTTGAATAACCGAAAATACACTGATAATTCACTAAAGCACTGCACTGGCGGTGTAACCTTGGAACCCGATGATGTAGCTACGTTGAATAGGTGCCGAAAAGGCAAGATGCGTGCCCGTGATGACCCATGTATAAGTCCGTTATACAGTTGAGGATCCGATAAACGACCGGATGCATTAACAATGCATTCGTTGAATAAACCCACTAATTAATAAAGTGAATGTCGTTGACCGTTCCATAACCGAGGAAAACTAGCGGTAGACCGTTGAGAGCGTCTCAAAAGAGATGCTTTCTCGATGAGAGCTCGACGAATACTCCTAATTTGATTGTAGGAGGGGGGGTAATTCGAAACGCCTTGATTCGAGACTTTTCGGCTCGAACCCCACCTGATCGCTCAGGATTCTAACACCAGTTTCGAACACATGTCGGCTATTCCCGGGATGAAAAAATTCGAGTCTTTCAGTGGTCGAAAGACTCCTGTCCCGGTCTCTGACAGAGTCCCTATTCGCGCCATGGCAGGGACTTTCTAGAGACACCTTGCTGTCTCTCCGAACGGGACACGTGTCTTTCCTACAGGGACTCTCAGTCCCTGCTCTACGAACCAGAATTTTTACTTGAGAGACTCACAGTCTCTCAAATTAGAACTCCTCCAGTCTTTCTTCGAGAGCCATCAGTCTCTCAAATAAGGAATCCTCCAGTCTTGCTTCGGGAGCCATCAGTCTTTCTATTATTCAAAAAAATATTTATTTTTATCCATATTTTTCTTTGTCAAAAAATACATTAATCAATATTTTAGATGATAATAGATTGTTGAGTGCGACTTAGTTTTTAATAATCCTTAATATAGATCGATTCCAGTTTTAATTAACACAACTGCATGTTTTTCTTTAAATTTTCATAACTTTCTGCCCGTCATCTATAAAAACTATTGAAACGTAAAGAAATCTTAGATGACGTTATTTTAAGGTTTTAGTGAAGTAGTCATTTCCAGCAATTGAATGAAAGAAAAGAGAACAATGTCAAATTTCAAAAAAGATTGATAATATAAACATCAAAACTCAAATATATCCATTTTACCCCTATGTCCGTTTCACTCCTCTTTCCGCTAATATTGAGAATTTTAATTAAAGTCAAATATGAAAAAAATAATAATTCCACGCTTTGCAAAAATTATAAAAATTGAAAACTTAGAAATTATTAAGTTGAAATGAAAAAAAATCATTTCTCGGTCTCTCTCATAAGGACTTATGTCTTTGCAAAGATTTATGAATCTAATGAGAGACCAGTAAAGATAGAAGTCCTTACGGGAGAGACACGCGAAGATAGAAGTCTTTACGGGAGAGACCAGCAAAGATAAAAGTCTTCACGGGAGAGACCCGAGAGACACTGTAGAGACAGTTGCGGGACTTGCGAGACACTCTAGAGACTGAAAAGTCTTTCTAGGAGTCTTTGAAGACCGTAAAAGACTCTCCAAAGACTCAAAAATTTTATCCCGGGTTCTCAATATCATATTCAGAGTATTTTTCCAGAAAATCTCAGAAATTGTTTAATGGGTTCTTTTCTTATAGAAAATTCCGATTTCTGAAAAGTCATATGCGTGAAGGTCAATTGCAGGGGTTGAATTCGGGAAAAATCCTGGAGAATTCGAAATTAGGGAAACTTTCTTTCTTTTTCAAAGACCATGTGAACAAAGGAAGGTTACTGGACTAAATTTTCAAAAATCTTGGAAAATCCTGAAAAATTCAAAATTTAGAAAAAAATCTGATTTTTCAGAAATGATGTGCGCAAAGGAAATTTTCCGGAGTTGAATTAGGGAAAAATTCCGGAAAATTCCAAATTGGAAAAAATCTGAAATATTGTAAAATAATTAATTCCCCTCATTATCTAATTTTTTTTATTTAACATCGGCAGTAATCTGACTTCCTCAAAATGCAGTTGAAATCATTCCTCAACTTTTTATTGGACTTTCTGAAAAGTTTTATGAATAAAAAAAAGGGGACGTAACGGAGGGGAAGAGGAACATAGTCACGTCCGTTTGTGTTTCACGAAAACCGGTGACACAGGTTCCTGAGTTTTGGATAATGGCCCTTGGCTCTTGTTGGTTTCTGGGAGTAGGATGAGAAGTTGAAAGCCATGTTGTACAGAAGCTGGAGAATAACGAGGGTGGACAGGTCCTCTGGACCACTACCTTTCTACTCTTCATATGCCATTTTCCATTCTACATTTTTCTTTTCCTTTTTTCAACTTTGAAACGTGTAACTGCTAAGGTTTCACTCATCGAATTCTGGTACTTGTCATTTTGTGGAATGAAGAATGTCTTCAGAAGTAAACGACTGTGTGGAAAAAATCTGAAAAAATTTGAGAAGGTGCCTCAGCATGTCTCCATAACTTTGAAATTTTTTCAGATTCTTTCATAGAAGCCCTGACTTAGCAAAAAATCTAAACTATTTTGCCTTGTCGACGCGATTTTTTGTTAAAAGAAGTTGTAACGGTTTGCTCAGCTGACCTTGAGCCAACTGTTAAAGGCACAAAGAAAAGTCTGAAATTAACCCAAAATTATGCTTCTAATTTTTCCCCAATTTTATCCTAATCAATTCGCCTTATTAGAAATGGGCACCAGTCATTTTTAGCAAAATCTGATGAATTTGGGGGAAAACGATAAATCCCCAAGTTTTAATTTGATTCTAATTAAATTACAAAACCCCAAAAATGCTTGATTTTACCCGCTTCCTCACGTGAAACCCTTATTTTATCCCAAGGGGGAGAGGGGATGATACCCTCTCTTTGGGTATTCGGGACAGATCAAAAACTTTACACAAAACTCCTGAAAATTTCCGTTTTAAACAATAAAAATTAGGTATATTTAAGGAATATATATGTACATTTATCAGAGAAAATAGGAATCTTTTTGTGTAGAATAAGATAATTATTCCACCTTAATTATTAGCCTCGAACGCAACTCAGAATAAACAAAAATAACTTCAATCTCGCTTGGGTGAACACACCCCAAACAGACGCTAACTCGACGTTTTCTTTACCTTTAATCTTTACTGTGAAATTACTGACTCTAAACTCAAAATAATAATTGTGCGGGGACTCGCGTACCTTACGTTATTTGTGCTTTCTTTCCTCCGTGTCGACCTCTTTCCTTTACTTGATTTTCTATAATTCTTTACAATTTTCTTGACTTTTCTTTGATTTCTCTAACTTTTCTTCACATGATGTGATCGCCACGGCGTCCCGTGGAAGAAGAACGAGTCTTCTCTCCCACGAGTTGGCGTTGGGTTCCCTCGGCTGTTTTCGCTTAATTTCGGTAGAGCCGAGGCCCAACCAAACCAATCATTGCGCGAGTCCCCCACTACCTGCCTCAATGTCACTGAATTGACGTGAATTTTGAGAATTCCCCGCGAGTTTCGCCACTCAAACAATTTCAAATAATATAGCAAAAATAATCAAAATAATCTGGACAGTATTTTCCTGACAATCATAAACGGAAAAGTTTTGTCTTTGCTTTCACTCAAGTCTTTGCTTTTCACTATCCGCGGTTGTTCGTCGTGATCTCCAGCTTCTCTCGCTTTTGTCCAACATCGCTCAGTGCTGGCTGGTGTCGGACCAACCACTTGGATGCCGCTTCTGTCCAAGCTTCTCTCTGATTGTCCTGGATGCTGCTAATTTTATCTTTAGGACTGGGGAAATTCCTTCCCAGTCCTAACTCTCGACTTTCCTCCGTTTTTCGGAGTTGAATTGAACAAAAACAAACAAAAACTATTAGTGAGGTCACAAAAATATGTTGACCTCGCTCTGGACATGTGCTGTCTCGACTCAAATTGAG
Source organism: Aleiodes leptofemur (assembly GCA_963942555.1). Taxonomy (NCBI): domain Eukaryota; kingdom Metazoa; phylum Arthropoda; class Insecta; order Hymenoptera; family Braconidae; genus Aleiodes; species Aleiodes leptofemur. Next base: position 14,142,469 of record OZ012611.1, on the reverse strand, counting down.
CCCTATCCTCACCGGGTACCACGAATTGCGACCATTACCGTGTTTTTTAAGAAATTTATGTGTAATTCTGATTTTTATTATTTCTGTGACGGTAAAAACCGTCACGAGGTCGTTCAAGCAAAAGAATTTTGCCCCCGTTATCGGCATTCTTTTTCTAGAAAGAGGTGGTTTGAAAAACAAATCTAACAAAAACATGAAGATTCTCCAGATCATCTACATTTTATCTTATTTTTTTCAAAATTTTCTATGGAGGCTTTCATTAAAAAAAAAAAAATATTGTTTTAAGCCCAAAAGGGCATATCTCCATTAGTTCCCAAGATATTCATTAACCCTCTGACTCGACAAACGCACGAAAGTGTATCGGTGGGAGAAGGGAGGGGGCCAGCCAATCGTGCGCGCCTGTATGATTGTAGTAGTGCGTGACGTCACGATGGCGGCCCCCACTCTCGGTAATTCAGGTACGAAGTTATTCACACAAACGGTTGGGGCCCCATCGAGTGCAAAATATTTCTTTAATGTTTCAAAATTCGACATCTTTTCGTAGAATTCTGCAATATGAATAATAAAAAAAGAAAAGTCCAAATAAAAAAACGAACTTAAATGATAGCTATTGAGTTTTATTAGTATTCAGGGGCCCGGTGAAAGATCTTACGGTATTGCTGCCGCGCATATCTCAGCGCCGTCACGTGACTTTCACCATGCCTCCTTGTGCTCTGGTCGGTGGTGGGGACTCGGCGGTCGAGTCATAGGGTTAAAAAACCGCCAAAAAATTAAAAAATCTCCAGTTTCACCTCTTCACCCCTGAACTACAGAAAACCCTTAATATCAATTTAAACTCCTTCCTCACCTCCCCCACAATGAATTTCCCCTAATGAAGCAGTGGAAATAGCCACATTCTGCATGAATCATTTTGATTAAAATGATGCACCTAAAAAGCAACTCCATTCAGGTCCATGTGGCCACTCGATCTCCTATGTCCTCGATGATCTACTGATACATTCCTCCCATACGCCAAATTTTGTGGCTTAAAATTCATCGCCACAATAACGCAGAATGAACAGACGCTTTGGAGCTGATATGACACGCAGACAGATTCGAGTGAAAAGCCAGCTTGTTACGATGCTATTAGCGTAGACTCCACGTGTAATACGAGAGTATCGATTACATCAACTAGAACTGAAGTTATTTGGTGCTAGTATGTTCAGTTGACCGCATCTGCATTCATTGTAAACTGCAATTGATGTTCATTTTATTCGTAAATCCAGTCCCCATGTGTTATCTCCATCTTTTTCTGGATTTATAGGAGCAATCGGAACAGCTGCTGAATCCCACGAAAATTCGACGATTGTCACAATATTTTCGTTTAATTTCAGAATTTCAGCGGTTTTGTTGTGACTGGTGGAAAATTGGGTTTTTTGCGAAAATCTGCATTATTCTGGGATTATTGAGATTGTTTTTTGATACTCAGTTTTCATTGATTCTTGAAGTTATGGAGGGGATAATGGACTGTTTTAGGAGTGGATGAAGTAAAACAGGAGAATTGTGGTTTTTTCAGCGGTTTTTGATAAATTTCTCGGAAACTGATAGAGATACACTCTTTTTGGTCTGCAACATTTTTGTAGAAAATTTTCAGCACTACAAAAAAAGGATCCTTGTAGTATTAGGCCGGCAGCTGTGAAAATCAAAGAGGTCGATTTTGGATTTTTAAGTTAGTATGGTCCGATTTTAATGTTTTTTTTTTTGAAATTCATAAAAAAAATCACTGAAAATTTGTGACCTAAAATTAAAGTGCGCTAGCTATTTGTTTAAAAAATAGCCTTTTCACATGGCCCTTTCGATTAAAATATCTCGATAACTATTGAAAATTTATCGAGACATGCAGTGGACGAAATTTAGAGAATGGATTCCCGAACAATTAAAAAAAACTGCATGTCTCTACGATTTGTTACTCGGGAGATATGAATTTTTAATTAAAAAGTAAGGCACCGCGCGCGAAGATGCATAAACAAATGCTCATAATCTCAAGCGGAAATTCTATTTTTCGCGATAAAAATTCAAAAAAAAAATTTCGGGCTCAGCTGATTTTTTCCCTGATAGCTTAGGCAAAAATCTTCAGTTAAAAAAAAAAAAAAAATTAAAATTGATCAATTTGGTACCGAGTTATGACCATTTGTTTATGCGTCTTCGCGCGCCGCACCTAACTTTTTAATCAAAAATTAATATCTCCCGAATAACAAATCGTAGAGACATGCAGTTTTTTTTCAATTGTTCGGGAATCCATGCTCTAAATTTCGTCCACTGCATGTCTCGATAAATTTTCAATAGTTATCGAGATATTTTAATCGAAAGGGCCATGTGGAAAGGCTATTTTTTGAACAAATAGCGAGCGCACTTTAATTTTAAGTCACAAACTTTCAGTGATTTTTTTTATGAATTTAAAAAAAAAACATTAAAATCGGACCATACTAACTTAAAAATCCAAAAACGACCTCTTCGATTTCCACAGCTGCCGGCCTATATCGTGGTATCCCACTTAGTTTCTGAGATATTTGAAAAAAAACAAATGACAAAAAAATAGACTTTTCCCAAAGAAATTCTTCGTTTCAATAATTTTTTTAGACTATCTTCGAAACTAAGCGAGAGAGGGTAATTTCGTCTTTATCTTTATGCAGAAAATTGTAAGAGAATTTTTATAGCTGTTTGAGAGAATAGTTGGTCGAAGAAGACGTATCTCCATTAGTTTTCGAAATATCCTCAAAAAATAAATAATAAGGAAATAAATTGATTCCAGTCATTTTTTTTTTAAGATTCTTTGAGAATATTTCGGAAAGTAAGCGAGATAGAGCGATGACGTTCTGATTCTTTAGACGCGTCGGTGTGGAGATCGAAGGGGTCGATTTTGGGTTTTTATTTTAGCATGCTCCGATTTTGATGATTTTTTTTTTGAAATTCATGAAAAAATGCAAAGAAAGTTTTTGACCAAAAATTAAAGTGCGCTCGCTATTTGTTTAAAGAATAGCCCTTTTACTTGACGCTTCCAATTGAAATATCTCGATAACTATTGAAAATTTATCGAGACATGCAGTGGGAGAAATGTAAAGAATAGATTTCCGAATATTTCAAAAAAAAACTGCATGTCTCTACCATTTGTTATTCAGGAGATATGAATTTTTAATTAGAAAGTTAGGCACGACGCGCGAGAGCGCATAAACGAACGATCGCTACTCGGCACCAAATTGATCAATTTCAATTATTTTTTGCGATAAAAATTTCAAAAAAAATTTTCGGGCCTAGCTGATTTTTTTCCCGATAGCGTAAACGAAAACCTTTAATAAAAAAAAAAAAAAAATGAAATTGATCAATTTGGTGCCGAGTTACGATTATTTGTTTATGCGCTCGCGCGCGCTGCGCCTAACTTTTTAATTGAAAAATTTATATCTCCCGAATAACAAATGGTAGAGACATGCAGTTTTTTTTGAAATATTCGGAAATCTATTCTTTACATTTCTTCCACTGCATGTCTCGATAAATTTTCAATAGTTATCGAGATATTTCAATTGGAAGCGTCAAGTAAAAGGGCTATTTTTTAAACAAATAGCGAGCGCACTTTAATTTCTGGTTAAAAACTTTCTTTGCATTTTTTCATGAATTTCAAAAAAAAAATCATCAAAATCGGAGCATGCTAAAATAAAAACCCAAAATCGACCCCTTCGATCTCCACACCGACGCGTCTACTTTTTTGTAAAATGATGCGGAACGTAGAGCGTGCGAGTAGAGAGTGACAGCTTTATCATCCGAACTCTATTATATATTTTCGAATGGTCTTCAATTCAGTTATTTCTTTATAAAAAACAAAACTAGGAATTTTTTTCTTGAGTTACAAATTTTCAAACATAATATTTTTGGAAAAATGTCATTTTTTTCTCCTCAAATGGCTGGAATATTTAGCCAGCAAATAGCCGTGAAATTTCCTTTTTCTATTTAAAGAAATAAAACAGGGGTTTCACCAATGGATAGTGGACTTTGCAACGCTGTGGTACACAATGATAAGTTCAGACTTGAATTGTTCACTACTTCATTTCATTCAATAATACATGAATGGATATTCTCGAAAACTAATAGTTCTGTGAGTGTCAATTATTATAAATAAAAATGTCGCAGTGAACGGAAAAAAGATCAGCGAAAATTACTGGGATGTTCCATGAACGCAGGGACATATCGTGATGCATCCAAAAAAATACTGAGAGGAAGATGAAAAGTTAAGGATGTTCTACACCTACCGTAAGTGGGGGTTGTGCGGCATGAGAGGGGCAGTGATTTCATCAGTGTTCCAATCCCTGAACATGAAATAATGATTTTTTAAATTCCTCATTAAAATGATTTTCAGGGAATTATGGAACGCTGTGGGTGTTCAAATATTATATTATTATCATTACGTTTCATAGATATTTTTTTTATCCTTTATTTAATTAGTTTGAGAATTATTTGGAAAAAAGCGTTGAATTCTAGGGAATTTTGGCGCCACAAGTAGGCAGCACTTACGCGAAATCGACAATTTTTCAAGCATTTTTATTAATTTTAAGGCCAATTATTGACCCAATCGTTGTATAAAAATGAACAAATTGTGCGGGGGGTTATTTCTCACCTATATCCGAACTTTCATCAAATTTGAACAATCTTTCGAAAAGTTTCTTAAGCTTTTGTGAATTTCCCATAAGAATCATGTTAAAAATGGTTTTTAAAAAATTTATAACTTTTAAACCAGGTATGAGAAGAATCCAAAATTTTGCATGCGGTTTCTTTATAAGTTGAAAAACCTTGGAAAAAAATTTAATTGAAATCGTACATTTTTAAGTTTTAATAAAATACCGGTAGAACATCCTTGAACGATGGTTATTAAAAAATTTATAACTTTTAAACCAGGTATGAAAAAAATCCAAAAGGGTCTAGCGGAATAAGTACTGACAATTAGCCCCCATTGAATTTTGTGGCGCCAATTTTTTCAAAGATTCATTACCGAAAAAGAGAATTTTCTGTAAATTTACTGTTCTCTACATTGACTCCAACCAATTCTATATTGAAAAAACGCGTTTTTTACCATAATTTGCTTTCCATGCAGCTAAATGTGTCATAAAAATCTGAAAAAATTCTGAAAAATTGGAACTCCTTGGAAGTTTATAAAAAAAAAAAATCCGAATTTTTTACTCATAAATTCGATCTTTTATGATTCAATCTCCATTTCAGATAATCATTTCAATAGGCATCGACTGGCCTACTATTATGGCAAAAATTGATATAATTCTATTCCTCATTTTCAGTACACTGAAGAAAAGAAAATGTCCGAATTCGACCTGCAACATATTTAAAAAAAATGAAAACTCGTAAAATTTCACATATTGCGTTCAAAAGTTATCAATAAAGAATCCCTTGCATCCAATTAATAAGTCATCATGGCTGGAGTGGTTAATAAGACATAACACAGATGTAAATCATCATTGTTTATTAATTATTTTGGTTATTACAGTCTTTAAGACTGTTATAATGGTTAGAAGTTCATTAATAGTGCACTCTGGAGAAACATCACTTTGACAAGGAGCAACTGCTGACTTCACTGGAATTCTGAAATATGGAACTAATGATCAGAGCCAATCAGTTCAAGAACTCTTTTATATCTCAACATAGGAGTCTGCCCACTTTCATGTCCACAAATATCAGTAATTGGGCTATCTTGAATGAAAATCCTTCCCGGGAAAAAATCGTCATATGTGAACATATATGTACATATATGGGACATATATGAACATCTGAAAAAATGCTCACGCAATCCATATAAGAACGTGAAAATGATAAATTTGGATAATTAATGGTAAATACACGTTCTGTTAGCTGTTTACCGCTTACTTTGAGAATTTAAAATTCTGGCAGCATTCGAACATCAGTTTTTTTCGGTATCACTAAATTATTCCCAATGATTGAAATAATTCAATTGAATTCACTTTTTCCAAGTCCGAAAGACATTGATCACTATATCCGGATTAGAATTCATTAAGTAGGTATGTGAAATGAAAATAGCGAAGATGGTAGGATGATTGGCTCATCATAGGACGGTCCCGGGTTCGATCCCAGCTGGATGTTTTTTTTTTTTTTCAATTGAAATTCGTTATTAATGAAAAATTGAGTGATGAAGGGAATTAATACTGATGTATTATGTCCATATATTAGAACATTTAGATAATATATCACGGGAAAATATCGACATATATGATCATCTATGCCCTTATATGATCATAACTGCCCATATATGATCATTCATGCCCATGTATGATCATATATGGGACTGCCATACCCGGGAAAAAATCGGCATATATGGACATATATGTCCATATATGCTCATATATGTTCAGATATGTACATGTACGGTTAATTCGCATATATGTCCATGCATGGGAAGTTCATATATGATCATATATGATCATGTATGAACATGTATGATAATTTTTTTCCCGGGTTTCATCAAGTTTCTAAACTCCGAAAGGATTCTTATTCAAGATAGCCCAATTACTGATATTTGTGGAAATTAAAGGGGATAGACTCCTATATTGAGATATAAAAGAGTTCTTGAACTGATTGCCTCTGATCATTAGTTCCATATTCCAGAATTTCAGTGAAGTCAGCAGTTGCTCCTTGTCAAAGTGATGTTCCTCCAGAGTGCACTATTAATGAACCTTTAACCATTATAACAGTCTTAAAGACTGTAATAACCAAAATAATTAATAAACAATGATGATTTAAATCTGTGTTATGTTTCATTAACCACTCCAGCCATGATGGCTTATTAATTGGATGTAAGGGATCCTTTATTTATAACTTTTGAACGCAATATGTGAAATTTTACGAGTTTTCATTTTTTTTAAATATGTTGCAGGTCGAATTTGGACATTTTTTTTTCTTCAGTGTACTGGAAATGAGGAGTAGAATTATATCAATTTTTGCCATAATAGTAGGCCAGTCGATGCCTATTGAAATGATTATCTGAAATGGAGATTGAATCATAAAAGATCGAATTTATGAGTAAAAAATTTGGATTTTTTTTTTTATAAACTTCCAAGGAGTTCCAATTTTTCAGAATTTTTTCAGATTTTTATGACACATTTAGCTGCATTGAAAGCAAATTATGGGAAAGAAAGCGTTTTTTCAATATAGAATTGGTTGGAGTCAATATAGAAAATTGTAAATTTGCAGAAAATTCTCTTTTTCGGTAATGAATCTTTGAAAAAATTGGCGCCACAAAATTCAATGGGGGCCAGTTGTCTGTACTTATTCCGCTAGACCCTTTTGCATACGGTTTTTTTATGATTTGGAGAACCTACGAAAAAAATTTCAATGAAATCGTACATCTTTTAATTTTGATAAAATACTGGTAGAACATCCTTAAGAGGGGACACGAGAGTTAGTAATGAGTTCCCCAAGAAATTTGCTGGATGGCACAGCAATTTTTCATGAATCTCCCGAGCATACAGTGTGTCCCTGGGGGCCTGAGAGGTTCAGTAATTTTTAATTTGAGCTTGGGGTATTTTTTTCAGATTTTTTGTTTTGTGTAGTCACCCGGCTACTGGAAAGATCTGCGCAGCCGAGAGCCTGTACTTAAGGAGTTAACACGATATTTGAATATGGAATATTTATCTTTCATTCATCTCCGCTCAGGTACACGGAGAAGAAAAAAGTAAAATTTTCCCCGGGAAAGTCGAGGGAAAAATCCCCCACCAGATGGCAATGAGGTACCGAAGTGACAACAAGGTAAATATTCGACGCTGGAAGTAGAAAAATTCTACTGCGAGGGAGTGGAAAAATTCCGAGCATTGACAAGAAATATTTCCATGCTAGAACCATGAAAAAGCCTCTCCAAAGAAGTCAAATCCTATAGGGAAAGAATTGCAATTCTAGCCGTATGAAGTTAAAATTTTGTCACATGAGAAACTGAATTTTTTTTAGTGTCAACGTTGATAATTTCCCAAAAAAACCGAAACATCGTTTTTCGTCCTGTAAAAAAATAATTGGAAAATTTACAATTAATAGAATAAATAATACAAATTAAAACTCAGAGTTAATATTGAAATAATTTTTATTTATTAAGGAAATACTGATTACATCCATTTTTTTTACAATGGCCAGCAAGAAGAACGTTAACCATACAAATAACTGAGTAATTATTGAAAACATAAATTTTCAATTAAAATGCTCTGTTTCATTCAACAAATTTTTTTCTTCTAATTTTCACTACAGTGGTGGGAAAATACAATTAAAGAAGTATTTTTAGAAATATACACACTGAATCCTTCAGATTTCTGCACTTATAAATTGATAACCCAACTAATAACACATCAAATGGGTTATTGAAGGTTATGGTGTCATCGAGACACTGTCAAATTACCCAATATCATGGTCGATAGTAAATAACAACAATTGCCAATCGGAAGCCGAATAACCCGGAAATGTCCGAAGAGCGTTCGGAATAAAAAATAGTAGAAATATTGCCGGTACGACGGAGTAAAAAATCCCCTACTTCTGCATAAAAATTCATTTGTAAAGGTGGAAAATTATCCTTCCATTCGGCTATTAATTCTACATTTTCCATGTGATTTACCTGTTGGTGTATAAATTGCCTTACTACTATAGAAAATTTGACTGGCCCTTGATAGATATTTTTGCTTAATATCGTTGAATTACTATCTGAGTTTCTCGTTGGCTACATGATTCCCCGGAAAGAAGGAGAATTCTTCAACTTTTTTTCTCTCCGTGTACACGGAGAGAAATACAATAGTAACCATTACTATGTTCAACATAGTAATGGTTTTTTCGCGTCAGGCCACATAGCGATAATTACCATGTTAACATAGTAATCATTGCTATGTTCAACATGGTAATGATTGCTATGTCCAACATAGTAATGATTGCTATGTCCAATATAGCAATCATTGCTATGTTAAGGGGGGGGATAGGGTATTTAATTTTTTTTTCTCGATTTTTTGAAAAATTTTGAGGTAAAAGTACCATATTTCAGGAATATTCTGTGAAAATTTCAAGTCGATCTGAGAAAAATTGACGGTAATACAGCATTTTTAGTATGAGTGGTTTAGAATCGAGCTCAAATCAAAACTACGCTTCCAAGCAAAGAAGCGTTAGCCATAGACAAGAGTGGCAACGTATTCTGGACACCTCTGATGATAGTTTCATATTGTGCGGACGCGGAATTGACGACTCTATGTAAGTAAAAAGCTTAAATTTCAAAATTTAAGTTCAAACTTCAAATCGATTTTCCCACAACTTGCTTTTTAAAAGTCGGTGGACACTCTCACTCAGAATCTACTGAATCGATCGATTTGATTTTTTGCACACGTTTTTAAAACATATTCAGCGAGGTAACACTGTCGAGTTTTTTTTATTTTTTTTATTTTAAGTATTTTTTATAGGAGCTCGAATGCTGGTTTTTTAGTTGAAAATCGTGTTTTTGACTGTAAAGTGCAACCAAAAATCCAAAAATGTGAAAAAAAAATTTTTCTCGACAGGGTTACCTGGGTAATCTTATAAACTAACGGAATCGCTTCGCTTTTTTCGTTTTAGGTGATTCAGTCTTGAGTTCCGCTGTCCACCGCAAAACGCTTTTTTTTTGAGGCGCCTGACAAGAGTTGCTCCCACTGGCTCAAATCTTTATATTTTTCCACGAAAATTTCACAGAGTCTTCTTGAAATGTGACTCAAGAATACCCCATGGGAACAACATCATTTATATTAACTGTTTCGTCAATAGCAATTCATAAAAATATGCCTTTTTTTGACCGAATTAACCCTACCCCCCCCCCCCCCCTTAAAAATAGCAATCATTGCTATGTTGGACATAGCAACTATTAATATGTCTAACATAGCAACCATTACTATGTCCAACATAGCAATGATTACTATGTCCAGCATAGCAATGATTACTATGTCCAACATAGCAATCATTACCATGTCCAACATAGCAATCATTACTAAGTCCACAGGAATCACTGCTATGTGGTGTGTACTATGCCAACATAGCACCCAGTACTATGTGATATAGGAACCATTGCTATAACATAGCAATCATTACTTTTTCTTTTCTCTCCGTGTAATCAAACCTCATAAGCACTGTTTAAAAAAAATTGAAATTTCATAGACAATTTAATGAAAATTTTCATAAGCGTGCTATTGATGTCTTGTTCTAATGGAAAAATGATTACAAAAATTTGAGGTTCAGAGAAAATTCGAAGGAATCTATGAGTCTTAAGTTGAAGTAAGACGGAAATTTTATCAATTATTTGAATTCTCAACTGAACATCAATATTCAGAACGAAAATGACTTGAATTTTCAATTTTTTCGTGAATTTTTACCTGATTTTACCAAATTTTCCAGAAACAATTAAACTGAAATTTACAAATTTCATTGATTTCCCGATGAAATTATTTGAAAATCAATGATGTGGCTGCTAATTCAATGACGAGATCATCTGAAATTTCAGTAGAAATGTGACTAATTTTGAAATTGCCGGGAAAAGCTATCTTTCCAGTGGAAAAGTCGGATTTTCCCGGAAAATGTTCTTTTAACGGAAAAAGCCGAAGGAAGGTCGGTGGAGGAGAAAGAAGCCATCTTTCCATTGGAAAAGTTGGATTTTCCCGGAAAATATTATTTTTTTTAAACGTGCCTTTGGCACGGAAAATTTAGACAAAAATTTTTAACAGTGTGAGCCGCAAGCTGGTAACTCTGATTGTCTTTCTATCATCATCTAACAGATATTTCGAATAATCCCGCGCATCTCGATGCTCCGATCAGCCAATGAAATTTGGGTGTGACAGGATTTCGATTCGATTTATCAAAGTTTCACCAAATGTATTTTTTAGAAAGGCCTATTATCACTTTAAACCTAGAATCTTTTCTCTTTTTTCTCTTTCCTCTGATTCTCACCCATCAGCGGAGGACCACACAAATGGATAAGTTTTCTCCGGCAAACCTGAGGGCAAGTTTAATTTAAATTAGATTTTATAACGCTCCACTCTGTTCTCACGGTTTCGTGGTCTTTTATCCTATATTTTCAGAGTAGATAGAGGAAGGGGGATTAGAGGGGGAGGTTACTCTATTTTCCACCTCAGACACTCTAGTTATTATGTATTTTTTCTTTTTTTTTCGTCTCAGTTTATTGCGTTATTATTTTTATTTTTATACGATTATTAAGTGACTGAGAATATTTTCTCGTTCTACAGCGAAAATTTGAGTTTTTTTTCCGTAGAAATGAAGCAGATGTGGGGGTAAATGGGAAAAACTTGTTTGTGACGAATTTCAGTGGATAATGGATCTAGAATGAAGTGCGATGCACTTTTACATTTTATTCAGAAAATAATTTACTAAGGAAAAATTGAAAATTGAATTCACGCAAATCGATAGTGAAAAAGAGCAATGGAAGTATTCTAGCTTTTTGGAATATTTTTTTTTTTGATAAATAACTTGGAAATAGTGATGGGTGATTCTGAATCGATCTTTGCAAGATCGATTCTTTTTTCTTGGAAATCGATTGCTTGGCGATTTTAAGAAACTCAATTAATCGATTTTCCATTTCTTTTTTGGGAGAATCGTATTGATTTTTTGTATAGGAGAAATGACAAATATAATTTTTCCTTAAACTCAAACTGGTATAACCGAAATATCGAATATTATGCAATATCTTGAACTTAATGCGAAATATCGCATCGATCAATCGAATATTTGAAACTGATCGATCGGAAGTTGAGGTGATATTTTTTTAAAATTATATTTACTTATTAATCAATTCATCGATTCTCTCAAACCGATTTTTTTTTTTTGAAAAAATTCATTCTTGAAAAATCGTATTTTCTGAAGATCGATTTGTTGAGAATCGATTCTCATTCAAAGATTACCCATCACTATTTCAAAACTCAACGGGGCACTTCACCTCCCTTAGTGTCCAAGATATTCTCAAAAAAACTTGAAAAAATAATCTATCTAGAATTACTCTATTTGTTTGCCATTTGTTTTGTAAAACGTCTCGGAAGCTAAACGAGATAGGGCAATTTTCCACGAATTCTTTTCTTGTAGCTCTCAAAATCCTCTACGAAAGTGTCTCAGTGCAAAAAGGGTGTATTTCCATTAATTCCGGAGAGATTCTCATAACGATTAAAAAATAGGTAAATATCTCATAATTGTGATATTTTGAGATATTGGTTTTTATAGCTGTTCAAGTAGTATTGGAGATTCATTAGTTCATTTTTCCATGGTAAGTATTAAAATTGTCTATTGCTTATTGAATCCAGCGGTATTTGTGCAGAAGAGCGCCCATAAAATTTAAATAATTATCGAAGTCAAATCTTCGGAAAAAAATATGGAATGCGCAAGCAGGATTTGAACCCACGACCCTCTGATTACATGTCAGGTGCTCTGACCACTGAGCTATTGCGAGTTCCTATACTTTCCTTTAAATTTTTTGACCAACATATATTACATCATTTTCGCCACCTCCCTTCCTGAGGCAATTTACATTAAATTAATTAATTTTATTGTGGGCTCTATTATACACATTTACCAATCCAGCTGCTAGTACTTTAACGAATCATAATTGCCAAACTACTGATAGCATAACCGTGTATTACATTATGTCCTTCTTTTTGACTCCGATGGGCATTTGCCTGAAGTCTCATTGCAATAAATTACAATTGCAATTACAAAAATGGAATTTTCCTGTTTTACATCGTCACTACTGAATTTTAATCCAATTCTCCCTCTCTCTCTCCCCTCGCTCTCAATATTTCTTCAGCAAGATCTATTTGATTCGTGGCTTTCCACGATAATCCTTTCCTCGAATTTTCCCACGACTGATCTCGTTTATCATTCCTTCCGCCCACACCCTCGACGATTTTCACGTGCACAAACTATCCTCGACTACTTCTGTGCTTAATTGGAGTGATTTTACGCCCTCCAAGGTACTACCACACCAGGTATAATCTCCACTTCCCTCTTCTCCTCACGTGTAGAGTTCAGAGGGAGGTTTAATGCCCGACAACCGGAAAAGCCTCAGGTAAATTCTGTAGCTTTTGACGTTGAAAAGAAGCATGTGGAGGTTTTACATGGATGAATTTCATTCTACTGAGGGAATTTAATTAATTGATTTAATTCAGTAATTTATCTGTCTATCTTTCATTGAGAATATCTCGGGAAGTGAAGAACATAGAGCGTTTTTATCTCAATCTTCTTGTGGAGCTCTTGAAATCCTCTACAAAAAAGAATTAGGGCAGAATTGCTCTATCTCGCTTAGTTTCTAAGATATTTTCAAAAAAAAATGTATCTAGAATAAGTCATTGAAATCACTATAAATATCTCGGAAACTAAGCGAGATGGAGCGATTTTTCTATCATACCTTTTTGTAAAAAATTTTAAAAGCTACAAAGAAGGATTGTGACTGAAAAGGCGTATCTCCATTCGTTTCCGAGATATTTTCCAATAAATATCAGCAAAAAATAGAATACTCTTGAAATTCTCTATGAAAGGGGATTTAAGGATATCCTTGTGGTTCGGGCAATCTATTTTTTCTTTTCAATTTTGGTCACTTTCGATAGAATAGCATGAGTAGATTTTTTTAAAATTTTGTTTACCCCATGTTACCGGACAAATAAGGCCAAAATTAATTTTTGAAAACAATTAAATTAACATTGAAACTCCATAAGCGAGGTTCAGTTTAAGTTTCACTGCAAAAATTCATGGTCACAGACCTATTTTTTCTTCATATAACCTTATATATTTTTTGTTCGTCAGAATGTTTGTTTTTTTTTTGAAATCGTGAAAAATGTATGTTACCGGACATATAGTGACGATTAATTCAATTGGTTGCATGAAAACATCAATGGCGGCCATATTGGTATTTGAAATCCGAGAATCCTCCAATCCCAGTCCTCGATGCTGGGACAGCGTCAGTCAAATGCGGAACAATATTGAATATTCATAATATTATTTATTAACAATTTATCATCGTAGACATCGTTCTAGTATCGGTAAAATGTTGAAAAATCGAAATAGTTATAGTAATTATAATAACTAAAAGGAAAAAAAAAAAAAAATCGATCATTTGAACCTGCCGCAAGGATATCCTTAACAAGAAAAAAACAAAATAAGAGAAAGGAAAACAAGAAATTGCCTGCAGTATTGAGCTTTGATTCACCATTTGAATGTCGTATATTTTTCCGTCGTGAAATTTCGTTGTTTCTGACACACTAATTTTGTGGGAAATGCCCGCAAGGAAAGAACAGTGAAAAGTGCAGCTGAATTATACTCTTCGAGAAGCACTGAAACTCCAGGCTATTGCATTTCGAGTGGACAGAAAGTATTCCAATAATTTTTTTTCTTCATTTTTAAATAATTAAGTTGAAAAAGTTTTCGCATTTCTGGGATTTCATTTGAGTCATAAAAGGAAATGGAATTTTTATGATAATTAAATTGAATCTCAGGAAGATTCGTGCCAAGAATTACAAAACTTTTTGAATTGATGAAATTTTTTTCGTCTTAATTATTGAATTGATGCGTAAAAGATATTGGTGAGAAAAAAAAGAATCATTTCAGTAACAAAAATTTGTCATTTCTTACTCGATCATTTTTCGGGAATATCTTTGGGAATCAGGTGTGATGGAGCAATTTTGCACAAATCCTTTTTTGTAGAGAATTTTAAGAATTACTGGAGTGAATTTGAGTGAGATTGGTCTATCTCATTTAGTTTCCAAAATATTTTTAAAAAAACTATTGGAAGAAAATTTCTCTATAAGTGATTTTTCTTGTTTTCAGATTTTAACGAAGATCTTGAAAACAAATTGAGTTACGCTCTTTCTGTCCTCATTTTTTTCAGAAACTCTTCATGAGAAATGTTAAATATGGAATCGTTCTATCTCGCTTAGTATCCGAGATATCCTCAAAAAAATTTTGGACGAGAAAAACTATCTAGAAAAGCTCATTTTTTTGTCATTTGGTTTTGGAGAATCTCTCGGAAACTAAGCAAGATATGATGATTTTGCCAAATCCTTTTTTGTAGCTCTTCAAATTCTCTACGAAAAAGCTTCCTGCAAAAAAAAAGCGTATCTTCATTAGTTTCAGAGATATTCTTAAGAATAAAATCAACAAAGAAATGTCTCATTCTGTTTTACTTCTTCCCTATTTTCGTCTCTAAAAATCGAATTTCTCATTTGAATTCCATCAAACACCTGTGCACAGGCAATTCATTCTTTGATCAGTGATGCAAACATTGCTGAGGCAGACAACTTCTCATATTCCCATGTACATTCATTCTCTTCCTCGACCCCCCCCCCTCCTCTTCCCTCACACCTATCAGTTACTCTCAGAAAACGTGACAAAAGTGATGCACGTAACTAGGCTCAATTCCATTCCCTTCAAATGAAACCCCATCTACCATCAAACTTCTCTTACCTGAATTAGAGGCGAAGCTCCCTTTTCATTCTCTGCTTACAAAATATTCCTCATTATTCTGACTATCCCTCAAATTTGAATGAAACCACGTCTAATGGAAAAGCTGGGATCCTTGACCTATAGAAAAAACTTTTGAGAACTATTCCATACCTGCATCATTATTTCTTTCTACCAAACACAGCAGCTTACGATCGATCATTTTCCAAAATTGATTAATCGATGCGATATCTCCCATTAAATTAGAGATATCGGATAGCATTCGATATTTCTGTTCCACGAGCTCTAATTTAAGGAGAAAAAAAACAATATCGCAACAATTTTTGATCGATTATTTTCGAATATCGATTAATCGATGCGATATCTCGCATTAAACTCAAAATATCGTATACCATTCAATAGTTCCGTTGCATATGTTTTCTTCTACAGGATGAGGGATAAAAATTTCGATCAATCGATTCGAAATATCGATTAATTGATACGATATTTCACATTAAATTTGAGACATCACATATCATTCGATATTTCCGTTTCATCAGCTTTAGCATGAACGGGGGAAAAAAATCAATTTCACGACTTCCGATCAATTTTTTTCAATTATCGATTAATCGATGTGGTATCTCGCGTTTAATTCGAGCTATTGTGTATCCTTCGATAGTTTCGTTTCACACATTCCAGTTCAAGGTGATCTACATGCAATCGATGAATTTCGAAACTTCGATTAGTCGATGTCAAAATTCGATTAATCGAATTTCGGATCAATCAATAACTTGATTCCGATTCACCTGTTTTTTTTTATTTGGAATCGATAATTCCATTCCGATTCACCTATTTTTTTGGTTTGGAAGAGGAAAACACGGAAGACTTACACAGAGCGTCCTCTGCCGAAACTTTCCTGAACTTTCAACTCAATTCACGTTATGCTCTCTATTATATCGACCCTCGCCCAATATTCAACAAAAAACAAAGAACGAAATTAAAGTGAAAATTAATTTAACCAAAATTCATAAATTAATGAAAAAAAATGATTAATTCATTTAATTTTGCATTACTTTAAATTGTAAAAAAATTCCAAAATTACAGACCGAAAAAACGATAAAGAGATAAGAAAGAGGGTTGAAATAAAAAAAGAAAGATTTTTTTAAAAATTCCAAAACTTGTAATTCTTTTTTTTTGAAATTCGAAAGATTCTCTGTCCCTTTTTGCTTTTTTACCAAAATTCAAATTTAAAAAATTGGATCTCAAAATTCTCTGACAATGACTCTATTTGACCCCACCCCCTCAATTCTATTCTCCCGGAATTAATTATTCCCATTGAAACTGAGAGAAAAAAAAAAAACGAATCGTGTCTGATTACACATCTACGATTTCCCCTGTTCTCTGACGTCATTCCCTCCCTTCTGACGTCATCCAAGGGTTCATATGGATTTTCCCACCCCGATCTCCCTCTCAAGCCCCTCGCCATCACCCACCGCACCACCACAACTCGCAGAATTCAACACACACACTCTCAGAATCCCACGTAACAAAGAAGTTAATTCTATATAGGGGTAGCTACGGCGCCGGCGCCATTTTGTATCGTCTAAAAATAGTTCCACTACTAGTGAAAGACTTTAGTGAGTGGTGTAAACGACTTGTGCACTGTAACGGCCAGCATTTGTACTAGAAGATATTTTTCATATCCCAGGGGGGATTTGTAGTAGTGAGACGTGCGATGTTGCTTCAGCGAAAAATTCGTCGAATTGAATAAAAATTTTCAAAAAATCATAAAATTGAAGAAGAAAAAATTGCCTAATTTTTTTTTTTGCGAGATGAATTGAATCAGTTAATAGTGGGAAAAATAGTCACAGAAAATGGCGGATGGATTTTGGGGGTTGAATTTAACGAGTGACGAGTGGAATTGTAGAGGGTCTCATTATTGAGGGGAATTAAAGAATGAAAATATTGAATTGAGGGGGTGGGGGAGAGGGGAAGACTGAACTGAGTTCGAGGAAAATGGGGAAAATGTGAGGAGAAGAGGGGAAAGTGAAAGTTGGGAGGGGAAATACGGTTTTGCCTATTATATAAACGTTTCATTTGTTATTGAGTAATTAATCGGCTGAATACTGAACACGTGGATTGTGGGGGGATTGAAGGCGCACGTGGAAATTAATGGCCTAGGGGGTCTTTTGTGACTGGATTTGAGTCAATGGAGCAGTGAAGACTGAAGGGTTTTTTTTCTGTGGAGGGCGGATTTTTGAAGGTTTTTCGAGGTTTTTTTTTGGAGGATTTAAGGGGAAAATGGCACTTGTTATGCTGCCCTGTGACCTGCCGTGGTGGCCGGCTGTTGTTAAACAGCTGGACAGAGCGGTAGTGGCTACGAATTCGAAGGATTTGGTGGAGGCTATGGAGAAAATACATGATATGTGCAAGTGAGTGCATTTTTTTAAATTTATTTTGGGTTATTAATTGTTTTTTTTTAGATAGCGAGAAAAGTAAGAGGATAGAGCGATTTTGGTCTGATGCTTTTTGTAGCTCTTGAAATTGTCTATGATAAAGGATGAGGATGGTATTGCTCTATCTCGTTTAGTTTCCAAGATATTTGAAAAAACTAGAAGACTAAAAAATTGACGCATTCTAGAAAGAATTTTCGGTGATACCATTTTTTTTGAGAATATCTCGGAAACCAAGGGATGTGGAGCGTTTTTGATCCGAGCTTTTTTTGTACAGAATTTCAAGAGCTACTTAAAGGTATTTGAGCAGAATTGCTCTATCTCGCTTAGTTTCCGAGATATTTGAGTAAAATAAAAGATAAAAAAATTGACTCATTCTAGGTGGAATTTTCGATGAAATCATTTCTTGAGAATATCTCGGAAACTAAGAGAGATAGAGTAATTTTGATTGAGTCCTTTTTTGTCGAGACTTTCAAGAGTGACAAAGAAGGATTCGAGTAAAATCATCTTACCTCACTTAATTTTCGAGATATTCTCAAAAAACTAATGACGAAAAAATAGACTCATTCTACATAGAATTTTTGTTGAAATTATTTTTTTAAGAATATCTCGGAACCCAAGCTACATAGAGCGATTTTGTTCTGATCCTTCTTTCCAGATCTTGAAATCTTTCGCTGAAAGGATTAGGACAAAATCTCCTATCCTGTTTAGTTTCGAAGATACTCTAAAAAAAATGACAAAAACAATCCACTTTTTCTACATAAATTTTGTGTTTCTCTAATTTTTTGTGAAGATCTCAAAAACTAATGGAGATACGTCCTTTTCACTCTGATCGTTTTTTAAAGAGAATTACAGAAGCTATGAAAAAGGATTCGGGCAAAATCCCCCTATCTCTTGATTTCTAACATATCCTTGGAAAACAAGGAACCGAAAAAAAATACTAATTTTTCAATTATTTTTCTCAAATACCACGGAAATTAAGCGAGATAATGCGATTTTGACCTAATTCTCTTTAGTAGCTCTTGATATCATCTCCAAAAACGTATCATGACAAAAAAAAACAGCGTATCTTCATTAGTTTCCGAGATATTATCAAAAAAATAATGAACAAAATTAGACTTTTATCTTTTTACTCTCGAAAAATCTTCATAATTTAAATTAAACGGCGATTGTCGTCGTATTAATTGGTCATTTAGGGTGTGAAAATTGTTTCTATATTAACCTGATGATGTCATGAATAGTTATTTCTCTTTTGTAGCAGAGGTTGAAAAGCCCCAGGGGCGATAGAAATGTCTCTCGTTTGTGCCGCATGAGTTTGTAGTAATACCGATGGATTGCCAAGTACCCAGTGTGCGGTAGAGGATATATTTGTATTTTATTTTTGGAATTGATGGCTTCTGTGTGATTCTAAAAAGCATCAGCCGGGTTTATAACCGGGTTTAAACACAACCTTCGAGGTTCGTCGCACTCTTCCGTTTTAAGCTTCTTCCTCTTCCGGATGGAGGGGATTTTGTTTGTCAAGGCAACACAGGCTATTCTCAATTTTTAAAATTGTCTTTTCTATTCGCCAGAATTTTTTTTTCTGAAAATTAATAAATTCCATGAAATTTCTGATGATGAAAAACAAGATTCAATTTTTTTAGGAATGTCTCGGAAATTAAGCGAGATAGGGCGTTTTTGTTCTGATTTCTTTTTCATAGAGAATTTTGAGAGCCGCAAAAAAGGATTTGAGCAAGAAGGGCGAATCTTCATCAGTTTCCGAGGTATTTTCAAAAAACAAATGACAGAAAAATTAAGTTTTTCCAGATAGAATTTTCTTTTTTTGCGAATACTTCAGGAACTAAACGAGATACGTCCTTTACACACGAATTCTTTTTTGCAGCTCTCAAAATTCTCTATAAAAATATTTTCAAAGAAAGTCACCCTATTTTTCTAAGTTTTCGAAATATTCTTAAAAAATTATTGGAACAAGAAATTTATCTGGAATAAGTCAATTTTTTTTTCTGTCCCCGGTTTGTTCTGAATATTTCGGAAATTAATGGAGATACGCTCTTTTTATTGAAATCTTGTTTTATAGCTTTTGAAATCGTCTGCAAGAGAGAAATCGTCACCTTAGAAACAAATGGGCGTAAGTGCTATACTTACACACAGCACTTACGCCCCTGCGTTTCTAAGGCGACAAAATCATGCAATAAAAGCTCTTTCTCATTCGTCAGAATTTTCATCAAAAATTAATCAGATAATTTCAATTTTTAATGTTTTTCTTTTCTTCTATTTTTTACAGCATAAGTTTGGATCCAGACGAGGACGAGCAAGACCCCAATCTATTTATCGGCCTATCAAAGTTCATTGACGAAGATCTTGGCCCTAGTGAACGTGAACAGCTATTCAATAGAACAATACCACGTATTGTCGAAAGGGCAAAGGCATTGAGAAACACGAAGCCACCACAGGGACTCTATTTCAGTTTACAGCAGCAAGGTGACCTTAATTTTAGAACAAACTTCTTCATCTAATAGATAACTGAAGTAATGAAAAATTAACTGAATATTTTTTTTTAGTCTATTGTCGCCTTAGAAACGAAGTGGTGCAAGTGTTATACTTTTACATACTACTTACGCCCCTTTGTTTCTAAGATGATTATATCCTTTTCAACCCTTTCTTAAGGGCCTGTCAGCTGAACAGTATATCAATATTTGTAGGGGAGGTGGGGGCAAAATGAATCTATTGTTGAAAATTGCATTTTTTGGGATTTTGCTGGGAGTAAAAGCCTCTTCGAAAAAATAAAAAAAATCACACATATTGGATCATCTTCTCAATTTTCGTCAGATTTTTTCATGAAGTCCTTCATTCTGAAAAAAAAATCCTGAATCATGTTGCCCCACTTTCTTCTATGAATAAATAATTCCTCATTGAATTTGTAAATTAAAATCTTTGAGGAAATTTTGCTACTTCTCTTATTATTTTTCCAGTTTAGAAATACAGTGGCGTAAGTGCTATGTTTATACGTTATTTGTGTTACATGCTCAGACGTTACTTACGCCATTTCGTTTCTAAGGGGATGATTGCATATTCCAGTGTGTAGAAAATACTTTCGATGTTCGACTTGAAAAATTACTCGTTTTTTTTTTTCATCTTTTTTCATCTATTTTTCTGGAAATTGTTGCAGGTGATAGTGTGGAGTATACGTATGGTTTTGCGTCGTCACTTGTAGCAAATGCCTTTTTCTCAACTTATCCAAAACGAACAACCAAGACTCATCCAACTTTGGGAGATTTTAATTTCACGAATTTCTTCAAGCATTTGCAATTGTGAGTCATTATTATTTTATATTTGTTGTATTAATCAATTTTAATGAGTGTAATTCGTTTTCTTCCAACGGTTTGAAGGTAGTATCCCAACGAGCTATAGTACAGTACACCTTTTTTTTAATGCCATATCAAAGATGATATTTTTTTTTACATTTTTCTGAAATTTTTCATAATTTTCGTTCGTGTAGTTTATGAGATATGAATTATCAAAGTTACTGTAAGTAGCGGTGGTGGGGATGAAACGCCCCCAATCAGACAGAAATAACGAAATTACTAAAAAACCACAGGGTTGACCCATTATTTAAAAACAATCAGCAAAGAGAACAGCATTTTGATTAAATAATAGAAGAAGAAAATATTCAATTCTCCGTATGGTTATTGAGAAATTTCAATTAGAAGGCAGTCGTAACTATTTGCCTCTCTCTATCTCATGCATGTTATGAGAGATTAGTAATGTAAAAAAAAATTCAAGAAACAAAAAAAAATTATATCCACAAGCTGAAGATATGACTTTCGAATAGTTTAATCACTTTTCCGCGTAAATTAAAGCACAATTTCCCGAATTATCAGCAAATAATTGGAAACTAACTTACAAATCCTCATCTCTTTCTGTTTTATCGACTGTACTCTGGGATACTACCTTAAGGGATAGTGGAACGCCTCATATTTATTGAACTTTCAAACCCGTTTTTTGACCCGATTTTATTAATATTTCTATCATAGAAAAGTGGCAACTACTAGGGAAGCCAATTAGAGTTTCGATGCTTCTGATACTTAATGCAAAAAACCATAATTATTACTGAACAATGGATTTGAAAATTTGAAATTTACTGGGTCTTCCGTTATCCCTTAACTCGAAGTTATAAGTGATTATTCTATCTTGTTATTTATTTTTATTAATCCCAAAACCAATGGAAATACGTTCTATTTATCTTAATCCTTCTTTGAAGGGAATTTCAAGACCTACAGAAAAGAATCAGGCCAAAAAGAGCGTATCTCCATTAATTTCCAGTATCTTCAATTAAGAATGATCACAAAAATGAGAAAAATTCAATTTCTCCTTAAAAATTATTCTAAGACTCGTAAATTCTCATCATAATTCACAGGCCCTACCTTTTCCTCCATGGAACCACTGAATTACCTTTTTTTTCTGTTCACGCAATAAAATCGAATTAAAATGGCTTTTAATGACACACTGAACTTTGCGTGACTCCATCATTTTAAATATTAACTCTATAATCTTTGACCTTTTCCTGTAGTACTTCATGTTTGACACGTGTGGGTGATAAAATGAGTTTAAAAGAAATTGCTTTGCTCGCAGCCTGAATTTATTTTTCTGCTGTAAATAATGATAATGTGGTTTTAATTTACAGAAACAGTCAAAAATCAAAATTACGAAGTATTCTTCAGTACTTTGAGTTTATTGAGAATGAGTCAGCTCTTGAAGGACGAATGATCGTCTCTAGACAGGTAAATTCGTAGTTTTATTTTATTTAAAGTTTTATTATTTTCTATATTTAACTTATGCCCTAGAAAAAAAGGGGAATATTGGATTTTGATGTTCTACATAATAAAAATCGAGGAAATATTTGAGATAGGATTTTTTCGATAATTCCGTCGAAAAGCTGGGGAAATTTTCGGTAGAAAATATATGTAAAAATTTATTTTTGAGGATTTATTGAAAAATTAGAGATTATTAGGAGAAAATTGGGTGTCTAAACTTTTACGAAATTGGAAAATTCAACTTTCTCGGAGATATCTCCGGTTCGATTGGTCGCATCGACTTAAAGGACTCGTCTTAAATGAAAAGTGAGGTCAGTTGCCATTAATTTATGTGGTTTCAGAAAAAAATTATCCGTTTTTAAAGAAGATATGATGAAAAATCAGATTGTCATCAAATAAGCTACAAGTCACTCAAAAGTCGATAAAAATAATTTCGAACCACGTAAATTGATAGGAAATGATCTCATCTTTCATCTAAGATTCTTACAAAATGAGAGAATTTCCCGAAATCCCCAGAAGAATAAAACAAAATTAAAATTGAAAACAATCAATTGACACATATTTTTCATCAGAAATTTTCTCAGCTTCCCAATGGAATCATCAAAAAAAAATACATCTCCAACCATTTCATCAAAATCGTCATTTTTTCCTTTACAAACAGGTTTTTGGGGAATTTCCAATTTTTTTTTTTGCGAACATTTCGAAAACTAAGCGAGATGAAGCGATTTTATCTTATTCCTTTTTTGTACAGAATTCCAAGAGCTACACCAAAGGCAAAAACGCTCTATCTCCCTTAGTTTCCGAGATATTTCCAAGAAATCACTAGAACAAAAAATCTATCTAGAATGATTCTATTTATTTGTCATTTTTTTTTCGCGAATATTTCCGAAACTAATGGGATACACTTTTTTTTGTTCTAATCCTGCTTCGTAGCTTCCGAGATTCTTTGTAAAACAGGATTTAGACTATCTCTCCGAGATAGTCTTCAAAAATATACTTAAAAAAAAAAAAAAAAAAATTGACTTTCCCCGTTTCCCCATTTTTCTATTGAATTCGCAATTTGAATTGTTCAGGTGATGACGTCCAAGCAATGGCTCACTATAGAAGATTGGCTGGAGAGTCAAGTACCCCTGTGTCCTCTGACTATCAGGCATGCTGGAAGAATGGAGAGAATTGATATCGACACGAGAGTGCTACATGTGTGCTTCGCTAGTTCCCGATTTGGTGACGGAGCACTCGAGGATATCGTTAATCAAGAAACTGTACATGTAAGTAAGTATGTTACTGCTAAAAGTGGGTGAAATTACTATGATTTACTCGACTGATGGTGCAGGAAGATGATGGAATGAGTGGATACAGGATATTTTATAACATTCCGGAAATCTATTGATTAATTAATTGATTGATTGATTGATTAATTAATTTTACTTCGGCAGATATCGACGCATCCAGAATTGCTCGCTGTGATACTGTCTGTGGAGGCCTTAGAAGACAACGAAGTACTCATTGTAGAGGGTGCTAGACATATATCGCGGATCAATGATCCTAAGAATAAAGCTATTTACGAAAGCATACCAAATCCAAATCCTGTAAGTTTATAATTAGAAAACAAAAAAAAATTCAAAAAGTTAAGAAAAAATCGAGAAAATAAAATTGAGATTGATTTTTGTAGAATATCCCAGAAAATAAACGAGATAGGGCGATTCTACAGAAAACTTTTTTTAAATCTCTTGAAATTTTCTGCCAGATAGGCTCAACATAAAAATGGCGTATCTCCATTAGTTTCCAAGATATTTGCAAAGAACTATCAAAAAACATTAGATTTTAACAATAGATTTCTCGGAAACTAAGCGAGATAGGGTAATTTCACTCTCGTCTTTTTTCGAAGCTTTTTTCGAAGAAATTTTCTACAGAAAAGATCTATAAAAATCGCTCTATCTCGCTTAATTTCCAAGATATTCTCAAAAAATTATTAGAACAAAAAAATTATCTGGAATAAGTGTTTTTTTAATCATTTGTTCTTCCAGAATATCGCGAAAACTAAACGGGATAGATCGATTTTGCCCTGAACTTTTTTTGTGGCAAATTTTAAGAGCCACAAGAAAGGCACGTACAAAAGTGCTTTATAAAGATTATTTTTTCTATAAAGAATTGAAACTTTTTTTTATAAAAAATTGGAAATTTTTATGAAGACTGCATAGAAACGTTATAAAGTCTTCATGAAGTATTTTCATATGTGGGTATTTACAAGATTTCCCTATTTCACTCAGTTTCTGAGATATTCACGAAAAACTGAATAATTTTCGTTCCATAACTTCAATAACAAAAATTTTCTCTGATTTCTCAAGGTGACGGTTTGCTGCATGGATCCAGAAGACTATTCGAATCTTCCTCTCACCCAGTTCGAGGAGGACAATGTACTGAGGGAAATGAACAAATCCCTATTGGCATTTCGTCAAAGACATGTACCTGGTACACCAACTGACACAATTAAGTCTGATTTAGATGCTGACAGTTGTCCTGCAACAAGGAGGCTCTCTCCAATAGGCGAAAGCTTCAGCAGTGCCTCCCCTGAAGTTGAGACTGAGGAGAAAAAAATCCCAAGTACAAATGGAAATATGGGTAGTTAGTTCATTCAGATAAATTCCGTTTTTTATCGATTTTTCAATAATATTTTTTCCCAATTATTTTCTTTTCTAGAGAATTTCAAACTCACTTCATTGTTTTCTTTATCATTTGTCTCTCCAGAATATCTTAAAGATGAATGGAGATACGCTTTTTCTTTGCAATAATCTATTTTTGTAGGAAATTTCAAGATCTATAAAGAAGGATTAACGTGAAATCGTTCTATCTCGCTTAGTTGTCGAAATATTCATCAAAAACAGATGACAAAGAAACTGACTTATTTTAGATAAATTTTTTGTTCTGATCATTTTTTGATAGTATCTTCGGAACTAAGCGAGATAGAGCCATTTCAACCAATCCTTTTTCTAAAGAAAATTTCAAGAGTTACAGAAAAGGATTAGAGCAAAAAGGTCGTGTCTCTATTAGTTCTCGAGATATTTTCAAAAAATCGACGAAATACAAGTTAATTACGTGCATTTGATTTTCTTCAGGTTCCAATGAAACAAATAGCCCTGATCGTAATGAGGATATTAGAGGCAGGCCAAATGGGAGATCCGTGAGGTCACAGAGCCCAAGTAAAATGGGTAAAAGTACAAGTAGCGGTAGTAACAGAAGTAGATTTATTGTATTAGGCTCGAGTGGAGAAGTGTTGCCAGTGACGAGAAAATCACTTGGACAAATGTCCGTTTACGGAAGTTGTAATAGTCAGAGTACTGAGAGCTTTCACAGTGCTAAGGACACTATTGATGAAGAATTACCAGGTAATTCCACATCAAATTCTCGTCTTTTTGGTAACGAAACTAATTATTAAAATTATTAAATTTTCAGTCAAAATTTTTTTTTCACATTTTTTCGGCTATTTTTGAAGTGAATGGGTTTATTGAAAAATGTAAAGAGACGTTTTTTGTCAAGAATTTTAAGGGCTAAAAAAAAGGTCTCTTGATAATTTTTTCTAAACCTCATACTTTCGGAGATACTCTTAAAATAATGTGAAGTGTATGAAAAAAAATAAAGAATTTGTTGTTCATTACAGAATTTTTCTCAGGTCGTAATTCTGCTATTTTTTTTGTTACACTGAGCAGACGACGATGAGCAGAGATTATCGAGAAGATATAGTAATCAACTAGATACACCAGAACGAAGAGGCACATTTGCACAGCGACTGAAAGAAGCACTTAATCGCGAAAGCACTGCCAGTGGATCTTCTGACAATTCATCTGGTGAAAGCAGTTATGCTGTTGGCATCAGTATCACTGGGAGTCATGTTGGAGATCAAGACATCAAGTAAGTAATTTCATTCCTGATAAATATAAAATTTGGAAAATTGTAAAATGTGAAAAATTTCAATTTTTACTGAGGGGAAACCTCGTAATTTCATGTTCAATCTTTTTCGCAATGTTTTATGTTTATCTGTTCAAAAAATTAGACTTTTCCTAAAAATATGGGATTTTTGTACATTTCCCGAAATTTTCCCAAATTGAACTCTGGCAACCTTCCGTTGCCTACATGGTTTCTAAAAAATCAGGAATATAAATTTTTTTTTCATCAATTTGAGATTTGTGACATTATCAAAATAATGAAAAATACTATCAAAATAATGATTTTTTTCTTGAAGATTTCTTCTCGACCTTTATTTGTGTTAAGAAAATGAAAACATTGTTTAATTAACTTTCCATTTGTTACAGAGTTAAAAGAGGCGGTTCTCGAGGCTTTGTGCTCCGCGATGAAACGGTTGATGAGGATTTTCTGAAAGAATCTTTGGAGGCTGAACAGAAGTGGCTGGGGAGGTTCAAGCAGACTCAGCCACCGGTTCTCCAGAGGAGAGATACGAGTGCCAGCAGTAAATACAGCTTTAGTACAGAATATAGCTCTGGTAATGATTGTCATTTGAAAAATATAATTGGGAAAGGTGGGGGGAAAAAGGATGAAATGGGGATATTTTAGTTTAGTTCCAATTACGAAAACCAAGAGTAATTGGGGGTAATATTTGTTATTTGGATTTTTTCGATGATTCCATTGAAAATATGAGGGAATTCTTGATGGAAAGCATACGTCAAAATTAATTTTGAGGATTTTCCGGAAATTCGAAATGTTTTGGGTCGAATCGGGGGTCGAGACCTTTACGAAATTGAAAAGTTTCACTTTTCCGTGAATATATCCGGTGCTATCGGTCGCCGCAACTTGCAAACGATCTCAAATGGAAAGTGAGATCATTTGCCATTAATTTATATGGTTTTTCAAAAAAATAATCGATTTGTGAAAATTATATGATGGAAGAACTGATTTTCCTAAAATGAGCTATAATCACTCAAAAATTGATTCTGAAAATTAAGAACCACATAAATCAATGGGAAACGATCTCACCTTTCATTTAAGATCGCTCTCAGGTCGCTGTGACAAAGAGAATGGGAGATATTCTCGAAAAAGCAGAAATTTTCGAAAATTCCTGAAAAGGTAAAATTTTCAAAAAATTCAAAAAAATCAATTGATACTCTTTTTTCACCCGAAATTTACTCAGCTTTCCAATGGAACCATCAAAGAAAATCCATCTCCAACACTTCCATCAAAAATCCCCATTTTCCGCCACTTTCACGGACTTCGGGCAGCTTCTTTACGGAATCTCTCCGAAACCACTTGTCTTAGAGGAAAAACTCAAGAGACCTTTTTTGTAGCTCTTGAAATTTTCTACAAAAAAGTTTTCTTGACAATTTCCCTTAAACCTCACCATTTGCAAGTTCCTCTTATTTTACCCTAAATTTTCCATTTTTTCTTCCAGAATTTTGCTCAGAATTGGAAGAAGTGTACGAACAATTATCAAAGTGGCTCGATGATCCAATAGCAAGTGATGAGAATCGTGAATTAGACGCTAGAGATCGTGCAGTTGTGCAATTTGCTGGTTCACTATTGAGAAGAGCCTTAAGTGAATCATTTGCTGGTGTTCCTGTCCAAGAAGGTGAACCCCAAACAATTATCGGGCCTAATGATGTCCAACAGAAGCACAAATTAGCACTGGCAGTGAGATCATTGAGCCTCGAATTGGCAAGACAGAGAAACAAACGCCAGCAATCGGTAATTATGATTATTCTGTCATTTTTACTTCGATTTTAGTGAATTTTTGGGGATATTTTTGAAACTTTTGAGTTTAGGAGAAATTATCGAGAAAAGTGAAGGAGATGCGCCTTTTTTCCCCAGATCACTTTTGTAAAGAATTTTGAGGGCTACAAAAAATAATACGGCTAAAATTACC
The DNA here is from genome assembly GCA_963942555.1 of Aleiodes leptofemur. Lineage (NCBI taxonomy): Eukaryota > Metazoa > Arthropoda > Insecta > Hymenoptera > Braconidae > Aleiodes > Aleiodes leptofemur. The sequence goes on along the minus strand of OZ012611.1, from coordinate 14,113,862 downwards.
CTATCTCGCTTACTTTCCGAGATATTTTCAAAAAACGATTGAAAGAAATTTTTCATCCAGAATTAGTAAATTTTTTTGTCATTTATTTTCGATGAATATCTTGGAAACTAAGCGAGATAGCGCAATTTCACCTCAATCCTCCTTTGTAACTCTTCAAATTCTCTACAAAAGAGGTCTCTTCATATTTTCCCCTAAACTCAACGGCTTCAAAGATATTCTCAAAATACAAGAACAATAAAATAATTTCATTTTGATGATACTCGTGCAATGAAATTTTTTTTTTATTGAATTTAATATAAGAAGAATGAGAGACAGTTGTCAGCTGCATTTTCAATTTTAAACAAAATTATAAATTAAAAAATAAAAGATGAAGGACAAAATTTGGAGAAAAAAAATGTGAAAAATAAGAATATACAGGTATCTGATAGCGAGGACGAGGAATATTCGGACGCACTGGATCTGGATACGAGAAAAAAATCATTATCAGTAACATTTACATCAACAGTACTTCAAACACTCGCTGAAGAAGTTGCAACTGTTTGTCTGCCTTCATCAGGCACTGAGGAGAAGAAATTAATTGGAATAACTGAGGTACAGGATGATGAAAATATTCGAAAGTCACAAGATGTGGATAATAATTTGGTGAATTGAATTTAATATTAAGGTAGTATCCCAAAGTATGGTCGATAAAACATATTTAAAAAATGAGGATTTGTAAGTTAGCTTCAAATTAATTGCCGATGATCAAGAAAAGACGTGCTTCAATTTACTCGAAAAAGTTATTAAACTATTCAAAAGTCATATGTTCAGCTTGTGAATGTAATTTTTTTTTTTGGTTCTCCAATTTTTTTTACATTACTAATCTCCTATCACATGCATGAGATAGAGAGAGAGAGGCAAATGGTTACGACTATCTTTTAATTAAATTTTCTCAATAACTACACGGAGACTTGAATATTTTTTTCTTTTACTATTCAGTTAAAATGGTGTTCTCTTCACTAATTGTTTTTAAATAATGGGTCAACTGTGTGGTTTTTGTTAGTAATTTCGTTATTTATGTCTGATTTAGGGCGTTTCATCCACACCACCGCTATTTTCAGTAACTTTGATGATTCATATCTCATAAACTACACAGACAAAAATTATGAAAAAATTCAGAAAAATGTAAAAAACTATCATCTTTGATCTGGCATCAAAAAGATTAGAAATTAACTGTACTCGAGTTCGCTGGGATACTACTTTAAATTAAACGCCTCGTTCTCTATAACAATTAATTTATCAATAACTACGAATGCAAATTGGTTTAATGTTAAATTTTCTCATTATTATTTAATTTTCGTTATTTAAAACAATAACATCTGTCTCTCGTTCTTGCCTGGGCTTTCATCTCAACTCTATTTTTTCCGAAATATCTATATCATGGCAAGAAAGGCGTATCTCGCTTAGTTCCCGAACCATTCTCAAAAAATCATTTTAAGAAAAAATTATTTAGAATTATTTTTTTTTGCTTTTGTTTTTTGAGAATATCCCGGAAACCAAGCGAAATAGAACGATTCCGCTCGAATCCTCTTTTGCAGAGAATTTTGAGAGCTACAAAAAAGGATCCCAGTAGAATCGCTCTATCTCAGTTAGTTTCCGAGATATCCTTAAAAAAATCAGTGGAAGAGAAAAATTATCTAGAATTTTTCATTTTTTGATCATTTCTTCCTTTGCGAATATCTCGAAAACTAATGGAGATACGCCTTTTTCATCCTGATCCTTTTCTGTAGAAAATTTCGAGAACTACAAAAAAGCATCCGGGTAAAATCGCTTCATCTCGCTCAGTTTTCGAGATACTTTCAAAAAACTAATTGAACCAAAAAAATTATCTAGAATGAGTCAATTTTCTGTCATCAGTTTTCAATAAATATATCAGAAGCTAAGCGATATAGAGTCACTTTTGTCTGAATCTTCATTTATATCTCTTAGAAAGTCCCCACAAAAGGAGTTACTCAAAAAATTTCGATATTTCTCATGTTTTTCGAAATATTTTAAGGAAAACAAATTGTTGAGTGAAATTTACTCTTATTTTTCCACTTTATCTGCTGATTTATCTGAGATAATTCGAGTCAATCATCTGTGCATCAATTCTACTGCTGATGTTGATTAATGGAAGAGTTTCTGCGTGGGGAGATGATTGAATTTCTTTTTTTTTTTTTGTTGATTAAAGATTCCAGGAGAGAACAGTCTTCAGGACGGGGGACTTTTGCCAGTTGCGACTGGAAATTGGGGCTGTGGATCGAGATTAAAGGGTGATCCTCAGCTGAAGCTTGTTATTCAGTGGGTGGCTGCATCACTCGCTGGTGTACCAAGGCTCATTTATTACACCTGTGGACATTCGAGTCTCTCGAAGGTATTAATCAGAGAATTTAAATTGATTTTAACGAGAAATCTATAATTTTGAGGAAATATGAGTAGTGAAGATTTTTTTTGAGAATATCTCGGTAAACAATAGAGATACGCCTTTTTTTTTATCTTAACACGGTTTTGTGGAGAGTTTCAAGAGCTACAAAAAACAATGTGGGTAAAATCGCTCTATCCCGCTTAATTTCCGAGATGTTCTAAAAAATTATTGAATGAGAAAATCTTTTCATTACTCCATTTTTTTGTCACGTGTTTTTGGAAAATAACTCGGAAAATAAGCCAAATAGAGCGATTTTTCTTCTTTGTAGCTCTTGAAATCATCTTTAAAAAAAGATTCATATAAAATCGCTCTATCTCGCTTAGTTTTCGAGATAATACCCAAAAAATATCAACCAAAAAAATAAATTCATTCTGTTTCACTCCTTCAATTTTAAATATCTCGGAAACTGAGCGAGATACGCCCTTTCTCCTCCAATTATTTTTCGTAGAGAATTCTAAGAGCTATAACTCAATATTAGAGTAAAAAGGGTGCATCTCCATTAGTTTCCGAGATATTCTGGGTGCTCCATCGCTTCTAATATTCCGTAAGCTTTGCTTCGATTACTTGATGGCTGAAGAGACAGCAAAACTTCTATTCACTGTTTTCATGTTTGTGCTTTAACAATGATGGACTTTATTGGTTCCATTCTTCATTTTGTTTCTATGGAGAATTTAATGTCACTTTCAATTTTTTTTTTTAATTTTTTTTTCAATTATTTTAGTTGATTAGAGTAGTGATTATTATGTTGGTTTTTTTCAACTGTAATAGCAGAGGTAAAACTGTAAAATTATATTATTTGAAAAAGCTTCGATGGATTTTTAAACCTGAAGTCTTCATATTAATAAAGAAAGATATTCTCCAAAAAAGCTACTAATCGTCTGCATTATTCAATTTAATTTACGAAAAAAGAAAAATGTCTTTATCTTTTAGTTGGATACTGTGAGCAGAGTTCTAACAGACAGAAGATGGTCAGTGGGTGATTTATCAACGGCAATGCTCAGATTTGCTGTTCACACACTCGAGGACAGAGTCAAAGGGAGAAATAGCCTATTTGAAGAATTAATTGGTGTTGATAAACCAAGTCCTTAGCCAGACGCAATGCTGTCCGTTATTGTCGATGTTATTGCCACGATGATTGAGGGCAGCCTCGCTACTGACTCAATTACTTCCTCATCGTCGTCGTCTTTAATAAGGTAGAGAACACAAATGATGATCTTGTTTTTTTAATTGATACAATTTTGGTAATTAAGAAAAAGTAAAGGAACAAAAAAAATTTTAACGGGAAGAGAATGACTCGTTTTTTGCCGATTTTTTTTCAAGAATATTTCGGAAGCTAATGGAGATACGTTTTTTTTTGTCCTAAGATCCTTTTGTAGCGAATTTCGAGAGCTAGAAAAAAATATTTTAGGGAACATTGCCCTATCTTGCTTAGTTTCCGAGATATTCATCAAAAACGAATGACGAAAAAACAGACTTATTTTAGATAAATTTATTGTTTCAATAGTTTTTTGAAAACTATCTCGGAAACTGAAGGAGATACGCCCTTTTTGCCCGCATCCCTTTGTGTGCAGGATTTCAAGAACTCCAAAAAAGGATTCATGCAAAAAGAGCGTATCTCCATTATTTTTAGAGATATTCTTGAAAAATGATTGGTACATAACAATTTACCTAAAATATTTCTACTTTTTGTCATTTGTTTTTGATGAATATTTCAGAAATTAAGTGAGATAGCGGGATTTTACTTGAATTCTTTTTCGTAGCTCTTGAAATTTTCTACGAAAAAAGGTTCAGATAAAATCGTTCTATCTCTCTTAGTTTCCGAGATATTCGTAGAAAAAGATCGACTTTTCAATTTTAACAGAAAAAGATGAATAAAAATCAACAAATTTTAATATAATAATAAAAAAGTTGCGTATTCTCGGCGATGCTTCATTATTTTGACGCTCAAATTGAAAAAAAAGCTTGAAAATATATCGAACCTTAAAGTTAAGAAAAAAAACTGAAATTTCAATGCAAATGAATAAAAAAAAGCGTAGAACGATTTTAAAGTCAATGTTAAAGCATATATTTTTAATTCCGAAAAAATATCAATGTGCGAATAATAAATTAATTAAAAAATAAACTAAGAAAATTACTAATGAAGTGAATTGAAAGAAGAAAATATCGTATAACCAGAGCATATCAGTGGAAAATGAACAAAAAAACAAGCGAAACACTTCGAGCGTCGAAAATGAAATAGTCGCTTTAGAAACAAAGTGGCGTAAGTGCTATGCTTATACACAGCATTTACGCCACTCTGTTTCTGAAGCGACGAAATAAAAAATTCAACGATTATGAAATTTTTCAGAAAAATCTATTTTAATTCATCATCACTTTTTCTTAAATATCTCGGAAACCAAGTGAGATAGGGCAATTTTGCCCTAATCTTTTTTTGTAGCTTTTGAAATTAACTACAAAACTGTCTCATGGTGGAAAAGGGCAAATCTCAATTATTTATCGAGATAAAATAAATTGTTCTGAAAATTTCATATTCTTAAAATTAATATAAAATCGCAACGATCTAATGGAATTGTTTTAATAAATAATTAACTGGCAATAATGAACGTGGAACAAATGAATTATATTTTGTACAGTTCATACAAATGAAAAGAAAAAAAAACTGAGAATTGAAAAGTCAAATTATTTCGAGACAAAAAAAAATATTTAGATGATAATTTTAGTCTCTGATTTTTTTTTTCAATGAAATTATGCTTTGATCAAAATAAAAAGATTTTAAGGTAAAAATTGAAGGAATGAAGTGGCCTAGGATTTTATCAATAATGGATTGCAAATGGTCTTCCAATTTTTAGTGAAATATTAAAGAGAAAACTATTAAAAAAAAATGAAAATTGAGTATTGAACATCAAATTTAAACAAATTAGTAATATTTCCCTATTTGAGAATTTTCGAAATTATTTTCAAAACTATTTTGAAATTTTTTTTTTTCGATATTTTATTTCGAAAATTTTCCAGAATTAGGGAAAATCAAATGATAAGGAAACTATTGTGGGATATGTAACGTTGTACATTGTATATAATAGAAAATTAATAAATTTTTATCGTATTTAAAGAGTTGAATCAATCAACGAGAAATATTCATCACATTCTTCGTATTTTTGTTTTTTCTTTTCTATCTAAATTATCTTTAATTCACATTACCTTAATATTATCAATTAGTACAGATATTATCGGTGTTTCTTTTTCCATTTCAATGAGATAATTAATTCAATAATCAAAAGAACAAATTACGAATTCTTCTCGTGTGACCAGGACCAATTCCAGCTCTCTCGTACAGGAAATTGAATTTATTTACGAATTGATTCATGTCGTTGCAGCCCTTTGTTATTATGCCGAGGTAGGTAATGAGACCAAAGTCATTGCATTGCTGAAAGTACAAAGTTCATGATTCAATTATCTTATTAAAATTTAGTTGGTGAGTTTTATTGATAGAAAAAAAAAGACAGGGCAAATTTTTTTTTTTAATTATTTTTTTAGAATATCTTAGAAACTATAGGATATTGCAAGGCGATTTTGCAAGAATCCTCTTTTTTAGAGAATTCCAAGAGCTACTAGAAAATGTTAAGGCAAAAAGAGCGTATTTCCATTAGTTTCCGAGATATTCTAAAAAAATTACTAAAAAAATTGACTTCTCCTGTTTTATTTTTGTTACCATTGGATTAAACTTACGTTGTAAAAATCAGCTTTAAATTTATCGCTGTTCAGAACTGGTAAATGATGCGCAAGTGATCTTGCTGCTCTCAAAATCTCATGATTTGACTTCAATTCGCCGGATTCAACTGCTTGGAGATACATCAGAATCAGTTTAACACGTGAGTGGAGCATTTTGATTGCACTATGTTGTGCCATGAGGTGTTCGACAACTGAAATTAATAAATACATTCAATTAATGTCATTTGATGATTCAAAATAGTTGAAGCAATAGTAGTATATCCCAAAATTCAAGGAAAGTAGAAGAATTCGATTATGAAAAAAATTAGTCAAATAATTTGTTCCACATTCTTTTGAGAATATTAGCGAAACTATTGAGTTTAGGAGAGTTTCCCAAAAGACTTTTTTTTCCATGCAATTAAATTCTCAGCTTAGAAAATTCTCTATCGAAAAGGTCTTTTGTATTGTTCCTCTTAGCCCAATCATTCCAAGATATTCACAAAATAATCTGTAAAGTTCTCCTTTTTCATGATTAATTTTGGAAAAAAAAAATAGTTCAGAATGATTGATAAACATTTTTTTATAAATTTATTACCAAGTGAACTCTCTCCCTGATCATTTGTGCACATTCTAGCAACATGATCAACTCCAATTCTTTCAGCTTCTTCAGTAGCTAATGTATAAGTTAATGGTACGAACAACATCGTCGCCTCTCCATTCACCAAATCGATTACTGACTCGAACATGGCAACTGACAATTGCTGAAAAGAAAAAAAATGAGGTAAAGTTGATCCGATAAAAAAAATTAGTAGCAAAACTGTAAAGCGATTAGGATTTTGCCTTGATCCTTTTTTTGTAGAGAATATCAAGACCTACAAAACAAGAATTAAGATAAAGTCGTATCATCTCGCTTAGCTTCCGAAATATTTTCAAAAAATGGTTGACCAAGGAAAGACTTATTTTAGAAACTGTTTTCTTTTCAATGATTTTTTGAAAGAAACTCGGAAACTAAGCGAGATAGTGCGTTTTTGTATTCAAACCTCTTTGTAGAGAATTTTAAGAGCTACCAAAAATGATTCCAGCAAGAGTGCTCCATCTCGCTTAGTTTCCGAGATATCCTCAACAAACCATTGAAAGCCAAAGATCTACGGAAAATCTCTATTTTTTTTGTCATTTGTATTCTGCGTATATCTCGAAAACTAATGGAAATACGCCTTTTTTACTCTAATTCCCCTTTGCAGCTCTCAAAATTTTCTACAAACGAAGATTAGGATAGAATCGCCTTATCTCTCTTAGTTTCCGAGATATTCTCAAAAAAAAAGTTGACAATATAGATTTTCCGTGTTTCACCTCTTCAATATTTAATTAAATAAATTGATAAAATTGGCGTACATCAGTGTTTTTTGGTTTAGGATCGAGCTTCAGCAGCACTGGACACTCATTGATAACACAGAGTTGTTTATGAACATTAATATCGCTCTCATTGGGAACATCACCGGTTGTGTACCATCCAAGAAAATCCATTTCACTGAAAACTTGTTTGAATTGTTCCTCTTTTGTATTATAATAATCTCTGTCGATGATAACGTCACCCCCAATTACAGTGAACAGCAGCTCGAATGAATTCATTATCTCGATATTACGACCCTTCTGCTTGCCAATGAGAGCTCCATAAACTGCAGAAGAAAGAATTGATTTAAATAAGATTAAAGAAATGAAGAAATGAAAACAGATTTTTTTTACAGTCATTAATTTTTGAAGAATATCTCGGAAACTAAGTGAGATAGAGCGATTTTCCCTTAGTCTTTTTCTTTCATAGCTTTTGAAATTCACAACGAAACATTGTAGGGGCAAAAAGGGCGTATTTCTATCATTTTCCAAGATATTCTCAAAAAACTATTCCAAAAGAAAGATTGTCTTGAATAAGATTATTTTTTTACAATTAAATTTTGATATATATCTCGAAAAATAAGCGAGATAGCGCAATTTTACATCTATTCTTTTTTTTAGCTCTTGAAATTCTCTACAAAACTTTGTGAGGGGAAAAACGACGTATCTCCATCATTTCCCGAGATATTTTTAAAAAACGAAAAAAAACAAGATTTATCCTCTTTTACTAAAGAATAATCAATTAATTAATTTTCATGATTAATTGTCGTACCCAATTGTTCACTGCCCTCTTGAGCCCTGAGTCTCGTCCAATGTTCACTGACATTCATAATAACTAGAGGATGAAGACTTATCGAGACAGATCCAACTGTGCCAGATGATGCCATAACTCTGCATGGATTACTTGGATTTGTCGATACATTTGACGTTGACGGCCTCTCTGTCGAGGCAATCTCCATTGGAGCATCAACAACAACAGCATTGTTCTCGTCTACCTCCATTTCACTCTGATTTATCTGTCCCTCACTCATTCTCCCCAATTTTTTAGGTTAGTTCTTACAAATAACCTTTTTTTTGTGAATTCACCTCTAAATCGAGTTTTCCTTAAATTTTTCACTCGTGAACATTTAATTGAGGAAATTTCCTTTGTTTCTGTGGATTATTTCGAATCTTTCATTGTTTCCTAGGGGCAATGAGGTGCCGGTTGCACAAGGCTCTAAAAATTCGCTTTTTCTAAGCTAAACGAACCTCAAAATCCAGAAAATTGGTGATTTCTTCAGGACAGTTGAGAAAATTGACTTTTGCAGTAGAAAATTTTCGATTTCTCGAAGAGTTCAGTTTACATGTATTTATATTTTTATTATTAATAATTTTGGAATTTATTTTGTGGCGATTTGTCGAGAGCCACAACACACTGATGGGATTCCACTTTTGCACGGGATGCAGTGACATCTACCGAGAAGAATTGATGTCAGTAATGTAGAACTCTAGTTTTTTTATTTGAAAATTTGAATTTTCGGGTTTTTCGCCGTTTTTGGGGAATATCTCGGGAATCAATGGAGATACTGTTGGATCCAATGCATTCTTATTGTACAGACACATACAGTTATAGTAGGACCAGCCAGAAAGGGAACCTCTGGAGCTAAAATTTACACGCTGTAGCATAGGAGCTGTGGTTCCTCTTTTGGCCAGTACAACTATACACGTTCTGTAAACACATGCACACAAACTGACACACACACACACAGACACCTTCTATTCGTTGTATTATTATTTGAGGGGTTTGAGGGATTCCTCATTTTTTTGCAGTCTTCAAAATATACTCAATCAGTTCACATCATTGTGTCTACCAGTTATTTCTCTCGCTCTCGATCTCATCCTTGGCGAACACACTATTCCTTGACCACTGCAATTAGATGCTGCTTGCAATTACTCAATTGTTCCTACAGATACGCCCCTTTTTGCCTAGCCTTCTTTCGTAGAGAATCCCAAGAGCTACAAAAAGGAAGAGGAAAGAATCACGTTATCTCGCTTAGTTTCCGAGATATTTAGCAAAAAAAGATGATGAATAGGAGATCTTAAAAAATCCATTTTTTTAATGAAAATAAACTTGGCACACGTCTGAATTTTTTTCGTATTTTTGAAACAAATGAATTATTATGAAAAATGAATATTCTAAAAATATGTACTTATAGTTTTTTGAATTTTCTAATTGTGCATACTGTGGTGACTCCGGTTTTTGACAGTGTCCCAGTAACTGACAATTTTTGCAAATTTCTCAGTTATATTTTAATGAACAATAGATTGTTTAATATTCAATTGCTGAGCTTCTTTAGCACAACAAATATGTATCAATATAAGTAAATAATTGTTACTTTCAATTTTCGCTGTCGAAAAAAAGCTCTAAAGTGTCTCTAAAGTTTCAGAAACCGGGGCCACCACGGTACTTTTTATTTATTTGAAATAATTTATTTGTTAAGACAAAACAAGTGGATAATAGTATTGCTTTCCAACTGATATAGCTTTTTCTGTTAATACTCTAGGAATATGCTTTCGACTGGGAGTGATACAACTTTTTTGAAACCATCATCAAAATATCGAATTTTGAAAGATTCATTAAAACACCAATAACTCGAGAACTAATCATGCAAATAAGCTCAAAATTGACAGACATCTAACTGATACAACTCTCGAGATAATATATGAGTATAAATAACATCAGTTCAGTAGTTTCCAGAAATTCCATTAAAAATTGATTTTCGAAAAATGGACATATCTCAAAAAGTATCGATCGGATTCTCTTCAAATAAAGCTTTAAACATAGAGTTCTTCGAGAGGAAGTTTTCCACAAAATATGAAACTTTTTAAAAAGCGTTTTGCTGCAATTGAGACTTTTATGCACACACAGACATACACACACACAAAGACATGCGCTAAAAATATTATTTTCTCTCTATTTAGACAATTTTAAGTATCTTCTATTTAAAAAAATTACGATCGAAAACTCCGATGATTACATAGCTTCCATTCGGAAGCAAAAAACACTGAAAATGATCAAATTCCTGCTATCTTCAATATCATCTTTTTTAAGTAATTTTTTTGTGAGAGGGGAGCGGGGATATTTCGGAAGCTAAGCGAGATAGAGCGATTCTAAGTCAATCCTTTTTTATAACAAATTTCAAGAGCTACAAAAAAAGATATCCACAAAGTTCCGCTATCCCTCTAATTGCCTAAATATCTTCGAAAAAAACCCAACAAACTGACAACCTCTCGTTTTTCACATTTTCGACCAATGAAAAAATAGCGCGGGAGAAATTCACCCTGGTGAATGGCGCTATGTCCCCTTCCCTCCCCTTCCTTCCAAGAGTCATCGTCACACTGTTGCTGTTGCGTGCGATCAGTCCACTTCAGGCCCCCAGTGCGGTTAGTCAACTCGTTCGGTAGTGCGTTTAAGCCTTTCATGATCAAACAAAACCCGTGATAATTCCCCAATCTCCAATTAATCATAAAAAAATACATTCCAGTGCAGAAAATACGTCAATCTTCAAACTTCAGGTGTTGAGTTTATTTTCTCGTAAATAAAAGAAGGATTAGGAATATTGTTTTACAGTTGGAAAAAATACAGTTGAATATATATATATACACTTCTATGCTGCTTAAACAAAGGAAATTACATTTTTTGTGAGTAAAAATTTGATTATACTGAAAATAGATATCTAATAATTTTTTTTTCTCAAAAAACTGTTTGAAAAAATTGATTTTCTCCATGGTTTTCGTTTTTGATTATTTTTTTTGGTGATTTTAAAATTTGCTAATTTAATTATTTTTCTCCTTAACAAATATAATTATTTTTGAGAAAAGAAGGATATGGACATGTAGAAAATTCAAAAAAACTATAAATACATATTTTTTACATATTTTTTCTATAATAATTAATTTGTTTTTGAATAAATCCAAAAAAAAAAATCATTTTAAAATGTCTATAAAACTTTAATTGGATTCTATGATAATAAATGCGTGCGAATAAAATTGAGTAATTGAAAGATTCAATTGTGTTTGCAATGAACACTGAAGCATTGTTCAAGGTCAACCACTTGTGAATTTCATGCTGTAAAGCTCATGAGTTCAATGGTCAATTAATTCAGTAACTTAAGGGTTAAAATGGAATGCAATAATTTTTTGTATTTTTTTTTTTAGATATCTTTCTTTCGTTCTTTATTAAATTTCGGACATCAGGTTTGGGAACTTATCGGAGCCTATTAATACATTCGCTATTACTAACGAAAAAAACTGCAATCGAATAAATAACTTCATGAAATTTATTTTTAAGAAACAGATAAATATATATAAATTAAGACAAAATATCACATAAATTATCCAATGATGAATTCAATGATGAGAATGATTACAAATAATGAAAAAATAAAAATAAAAACAAAAATAATGAATATACGTCGTTTATAGTATTCCAATGTGAACATAACGAGAATCAATTTAAATAATATGATCAAATAATATATCAATTAAATAATTTTAACACCGTATCTGGGAAACTAATGGAAATACGCTCTTTCTTTCCCTCAAATCCGTAACAGGGAAGAGTAATAAACAATAATACGTCCTTGGTGTTCTAAGCATATTTTTGTGGAGAATTTTGTGAGCTCCAAAGAAGGATTCGGGTAAAATCGCATTATCTCGCTTACTTTCCGAGATATTCATCAAAAATTGATAGAAGAATTGACTTCTTCAGAATAGATTTTTTTTTCTCGATTATTTTTTTTGAGAATATTTCTGAAAATAAAGGAGACTTGTTCTTTTTTGCCTTTAAAAGGCTGAGGATGAAAGGGGCGTATCTCCATTAGTTTCTGAGACATTATCAAAAAACTATTGAAAGCAAAAAATCCATCTAAAAAGGTCAATTTTTTTATCATTTGTTTGTGGATGGATATTTTGGAAACTAAGTAAGATAGCGTGATTTGGCACGAATTCTTTTTTATAGCTCTTTAAATTCCATATAAAGAAGATATAGGTGAAATCACCCTATCTCGCTTGGTTTCCGAGATATTCTCAAGAAATTGTGAAAAAATCGAATTATCCTGTTTTACCTCTTTTCTACTGAATTTATTCTGATTATCCTAAATAAATTATTAAAAAAATGCAATTGATTTGATTATGTTGATCTTCATGATTACATAATTGAGGACAATTAATTTACGAAATAGGAATTTAATTTCGTTGGATTTCGCAATGGTAAAATCATTACGAAAGCCACACAAATACAGGTACTTTGTAATTTCCACACGATTTTACATAAATTCACTTGTATTCGAAGTAATTGTAGTGCCGGAGAGTAAATTACTCGCATCCAGGTGTTTACATCCTTTTTTTTTCTCTCTCCCTCTCTTACGGCAGTTATGGACTCATTTGTATTATTTTTATGTTCCACGTCAGGGTCAACTTGTTAGAAGGGACAAAAGATTGTTGTTCTTTTTTGTTTGACAGTTTTAATTAGATTTTCGTGTTTCATGGCAAAAAATAACGCAGAAATTGAGGAAAATGACTGTAATATGGGTTAACAAGATAATTTGAATTAAATTTAGAATTGTCGTCTTCTGTTAATGTGAGTAATGAAATTTTCTATTTTTTTCATTTAATTTTTGAAACAATTTTTCAAAAATCTTTGTTTTTCGGCTGATGACTTTCTAAGAATATCTCAGAAACTAAACGAGAAAAAGCGATTTTGCTTGAATTCTTTTTTATAGGAAATTTCATGAGCCAGTAAAAAAGATTTGGACAAAATCTTGCTTAGTTTCTGCGATATTCGTGAAAATCAAATGACAGAAAAAAATTGATTTATTTTAGATCAATTTTTTGTTACAATCATTTACTGATGAATACCTCGGAAACTAAACGAGATGAAGCGTTTTCCTCAAATCCTTTTTTTTAAAGAGAATTTCTTCAAGAGCTACAAAAAAAGATTGAAGCAAAATCGCTCTATCTCTCTTAGTTTCTGGCGTAGTAAAAGAGAACAATAATAATAATGATAATATTAATAATAATCATGATGATAATAATGATAAAATCTCATCGATTCACGTCATCACTGGACTTGATTGTTGATGAATGAAATTGTTTCAATAAATGAAAATAATAATTGAGGACAAAAAAAAAAGACAGTTGCAACATTACTAAGTGTATCAGTAACAGTTTTGGGGGGGAATCACACGATGATGATGACGTCACGGGCAGAGAGAGCGGAGGTATAAGATTTTAAGTAGGTTAGGTGGCTGCTACGTCGGCCAACTGAAGACACTTTGAGGCCCACTGGTCACGAGACACGCTATCCATTCCATTCCATTGGGCCTTTCCATCGTGGGCGATTAAAATTGAGTGAAGAATGAATTGAATGAATAACGGAAATGGAGATGATTTGAAGAGGTGAAATGGAATAATTGGATTTTGTCATTAGTTTTTTTGAGATAATCTCGGAAAGTAAGCGAGAAAGAGCAATTTTGGTAGAATTCTTTTTTGTGGAAAATTTCAAGAGGTACAAAAGAAGATTCAGCAGAAATCGCTCTATCTGACTTAGATCTCACTTAGATCACTTAGTTTTCGAGATAATTGAGAAAAACTATTGGATCAGAAGATCTATTTAAAATGAGTCTATTTTTTGTCATTGGTTTCTGGAAAATATCTCGGGAATTAATGAAGATAAGCCCTTTTAGCACGAATACCTTTTTTGAGAGAATTTTAAGAGCTACAAAAAGGATTAAAGTAAAAATGGTGTTATCTAGCTTAGTATCTGGAATATTTTTAAACAATTAATGGAAGAGAGAATCTAATCATAAGGGCATTTTTTTATTCATTGGATTTTGATGAATTACGCAGAAAATAAGTAAGATGGGGTGATTTTTTCCGAATTCTGATTTGTAGCTCTTAAAATTCTCTACAAGAAAGAATTCGTGCAAGATCGCTGTATCTCGTTTATTTTTTGAGATATCTCCAAAAAACTATTGAAATAAAAACTTGATCTCAAAAGAGTCCTTTTTTTTGTTATTTGTTTTTGATGAATATCTCGGAAACTAAGCAAGATAGCGCAATTTTACCTGAATTCTCTTTATTTGTAGAGAATATCAAAAGTCACAAAAAAGGATCGAAGTGAAATGGCTCTATCTTTCTCACTTCTCCAGATGTTCTCAAAAAACTATTGAAACGAAAAATCTATCTAGGAAAAGTCTAGAAAAATTATTCTCAAAAACGTTTTTTTGTCATTTGTTTTCGATGAATATTTCGGAAACTAAGCAAGATAGTGCAATTTTACCGGGATCCTTTTTTGTAGCACTTGAAATTCTCTACAATGAGGATTTCCAGCCAAATGATTCTATCTCGCTTACTTTTCAAGATATTCTTAACGAACTGTTGAACCAGAGGATAAGATAAGATAAGATTTATTTCTTCTCTATTATTATACAGGAAAAATAAATCTTATAGTATATTTTCACAGTTTTTTATCCTTTGTGTGCAGTGTATGACAACTTATTTAGGATAAAATTCTATACATCGACCTTTAACCTTCTTTTGCTCGGTGCCTGCTTGTCCTCATGATTACTTTTGGTCGAACTATTCTCTATTTTATTTGATAAAAACAGCCAAAATTG
Source organism: Aleiodes leptofemur (assembly GCA_963942555.1). Lineage (NCBI taxonomy): Eukaryota > Metazoa > Arthropoda > Insecta > Hymenoptera > Braconidae > Aleiodes > Aleiodes leptofemur. The sequence goes on along the minus strand of OZ012611.1, from coordinate 14,098,664 downwards.
AATTGAAGTTGAATTCAGATTCAGGCTTAGTTCGAATGATAATATCACATTATTTCTAATTGCTCAGCATTTGTTGAACCAGAGAATCTATTTAGAAATACATCATCATTTTGTCATTTATTTTTGAGAAATATCTTGGAAATTATCGAAAATTGGAAATTAATTTGCCTTACCTCGCGTAATTTTCTAGATATTTTCAAAAAATTATCTCCAAAGAAATCAATTCACTTATATTTCTACTGAAATAGAATTTCAATTAATAAATTGTCCTTCAATCATAAAATCCCTGAAATACTCATTCTACACGTGTCACAATGCTCTTTATCAAGATCACATTTGCACACGAGTAGCGTAGGTATAGCTCGTTTATTTGCCTCTTTTTTCTGTTTTTCTTTTATTGAAATAAAAACGTTTCGAAGGCTTCCTCGAAGCTTGTGGCCGAAGAGAAAGTCGACGTGTTGACCAGGACACATAGGAAGCAACTGTTATTTCTTGTATTAGCCTTCTCCCCCCTCCTCAATGCGGTCCACTGAAAACTTCTATAAACATTCCTGTGAAAGTCCAAACAATCTCGTCCAAACGTCTTTATTCGCAATAGCGACTGTCAACATCATTGGGCTTTTTTTTATTGGAGCAACAAAAATTTTTCTTCTCCGAAGAAATTAAGACAGTATCGCAGCGAACTCGAGTACAGTTGACCCCTAATTTTTTGATGCAGTATCAAAAATTATATTTTTTTAAATTTTACTGAATTTTTTTATAATTTTTGACCGTTTAGTTTATGAGATATTAATAATCAAAGTTACTGAAAACAGCGGGGGTAGGGATGAAACTCTCTAAATTAGACAGAAATAATGAAATTACTAAAAAAACCACAGGGTTGACCCATTATTTAAAAAAAATTGGCGAAGAGAACAGCATTTTAACTAAATAATAGGAGGAAAAAATATTCAATTCACCGTGTAGTTATCAAGAAATTTTAATTGGAAGGTAGTCGTAACCATTTGCCTCTCTCCCTCTATCTCATGCATGTGATAGGAGATTAGTGATGTAAAAAAAATTCGAGAAACAAAAAAAATTATATTCACAAGCTAAAGATATGACTTTCGAATAGTTTAATCACTTTTTCGGGTAAATTGAATCACGTTGTCCCGAATTATCTGCAATTAATTGGAAACTAGCCTACAAATCCTCATTTTTTCCTGTTTTATCGACTGTACTCTGGGATACTACCTTAAGAAAAAATCGTAATCCGTGATATTTCATCAGTTTATTCGAAATATCTGGTGAACCGTAAAGCTAACGAGAATATATCAAGAGACCTTTTTTTGTAGCTCTTGAAATTCTGTACAAAAAGAGGGAGAGAGCGAATATTTCCAAAAAACTATTGGACGAAAAAATCTATTTTGAGTGACTCTATTTTTTTGTCATCGGATTTTGATGAATATTCTGGTAATGAATGGAGAGACGCTCTTCATTGCTTTCGTCCTTTTTTTGTAGCCCTTGAAATTCTCTACAAAAAAAGATTAGAGTAAAAAAGGCGTATCTCCACTATTTTCTGGATTATTCTCCAACAAAGATTGGAAAAAAAAATAAGTCATTCTTTGCAAGTCTGAAATTCTCTACAAAAAATTATTGAGGTCAAATAGCCCTATATCCCTGAATTTCCAAGATATCATCAAAAAATTCTGGAAAGAGAACATCTATTTAGAAGTTCATTTTGACATTTTGATGAATATCTCGGGAATTGGGCAAGATAGCAGAATCATTGGAGAAATCTTTTTTGTAGCTGTTTTTCTTCTCTATAAAAAAATGGGTCGCCAAAAATATTCGTATTTTGCTTAGTTTCCGAGATATTCTCCGAAATCTAAAAAAACGAAATCCTCCCAAAATAATTCGTAAAATAAAATTCGATAATGAATTCACAAAATCGTTTGAATAAATTTCAGAATTCCTCTCCTCATCTCTTTATCATCACGGAAATGTCCAATAAAGAACTTTCAGACTCCACAAATTGATATAAATTGAACGGCATAATTTCTACAAGAGTTTAAATGTTTCAGTAGAATGTTAAAGTCATGTGAAGACTTGAATATCACCTTGAGTGAAAGCTGGGATGATCTTGAATGGTTGCACTGGTTGTTATACTGCTTGACAAGGTTGAGGCTATTTCAGCAGAGAGAAAAAGAGAATATCGTATAAATCTTCGAAACCAGTTGATTACGAGTCTCTTTCCCTCTTGGATTTTTTGTCGTCTTGAGATAAAAAAAAAAGAAAGAATTTCGTAAGACTGGAAGTCTGTAACTTTTCTACAATAATAACAGTTATCTAAATATTGATCCGCAGCTTTTCCACAATGAGAACATAATAATTATCTGAATATGAATATTAATCAATTTCAATTAATTTTAATATGTATTGAAAAAAAAATTGAAAAAAAAGGAAGCAGGAATTCTTTAATGTGTTCATAGAGAGGGGGGGGGGATCAAATTAATTATCGACACATGCGCATATTAAATTCGAAAAACATTCGCTTTCACTAAATCACTCATTTACATGAACTTCTGTGCACTAGCATGAAGAAACTAGAAAAAAAAGTACACTTCACTTTCATCAAAAATTAATATAAGTTATATAACAGAAGACTTCAATTATTTTTCGGTTAACATAACGAAAAAAAGAGATTTTTTGAAAAATTTTCATTCAATCGAAGAAAAAAAAAGAGTTTGAAGAGTAAATTTGGATTATTTTGAGGATATCTCGGAAACTAAGCGAGAAAGAGTGATTTTGCACGAATCCTTGTTTGTAGCTCTTGAAATTTTCTACAAAACAGGTCTCTTGATATTTTTCGATGAAACCACTCACCTTTGGAATATTCCAAATGAACTGAAAATAAGAAAATTATTCTATTTGTTTTGAAGAGAAAAATTTTACTATTCGTCGATAATTTGTGTAATTATCATATCAATACCCATATTCTCATGCAAGCCATTGAATAGTCGATTTAGACACTTCAGATGATAACAGTTATTACACTAGTCGCATAATAGAAGCCAACCAGCGTCATGCTTGCCCAGGCACACAGTTATTCACTTCATGTCGTTGCCTTAGAAAAAAAGGGCCTTAAGTGCTATTTATATAAGCATAGGACTTACGCCTCTTTGTTTCTAAGGTGACGATGTAAATGTTCACTCCACAGGAATTATTTTGTTGACAAGATATAAATGTCAGTCTTTAAGTTTCCTTGGTCTTGCTCTTCAGCCTCTGATTGTTATCTGGGCCTCTGTTTGTGACACGAAATCTCAATTTCCTGAAAATTTTCATTTCTCCTCTTGATTTTCTTCATTTTAATTCGTGTCACAATGGAAAATTGAATGATTCTCTAGAAAAAAAATGATAATTTGCAATTAAATCCGCATAAATCTGCATTTCATCTGAAATAAGCAATGATTATGCAAAGTTCATTGTTAGTGTTTGACGTTATGTCAACGAGTGAATTTATGAATGATAAATCATGAATTTTAATAATCAATTGAGGACGAGCAAAGAGGACTTGAAAATCTTTCTGAAACTACTAGGCTTGGATGAAAATGTGGAAAGATCTGTTCTGTAGAGAATTCAATTTCCTATAAAAAAAAAGGTCTATTTGAAAACTAGCCAAATTCTAGCAGAATTTAGCGACGTTTAAAACGGAAACTTGACCGAGGAGAGAGAAGATTCTAGCGACATTTGATCCATGGTTAAGATGCAAATTACCTCCACTTATCAGTCATTATTAGCACTAAAAAGAAACAAAACTCTTCGTAAATGCCCAGAAAGTCACCAGATTGATTGTAACGGTTATTCTGAGTGCTTGAATCTCAATTCTTTTTTGAACTATCTCTATTAATTTTCAGTAAATCACCTATTTAATTAACATCTGTGATAAGTGACATCTGTGACAAATTGAAGTGTCACTTATCTTGTGACGAGCGGGCTTTTTTCGTTCGAATAAAACGGTTTTGCCATACGGCTTTATTATGTCTTCAACTATTACTATCTTCCTTTTCACTAGACTATTCGTCTCTCACCGACCACCCAACTGACTATCACCTAGAAAATCACCTAATTTCAAACAAGGTCTCTTGATAAATTTTCCTAAACTCAATATTTTCCGAGATATTTGCAAAGTAATGCTCAAAAAATGTTTAACTTTTGTTTTTTTTTCACAAAATGTGAAAAATTGTATTTTCATTGTTTCTTCAATATCTCTGAAACCAGTGGGTTTAGGGGAGAATGTTGAGAACCCTTTTCGTGTAGAGAATTTAATTTACTCCACAAAAAAGTCTCTTGATAAATTCTTCTCAACTCAATAGTTTCCGAGATTTTATCAGTCTATCAACGGTCTTTCTTCGTTCCTGCAATGCAGTTTTGGAATCAGCTTCCACCAGATATCACAAGTGCTCCTTCACTTCCAATTTTCGGAAAACTTTTCTTCAATTATTTGATGGCTGAAGAGATAGGAGAAGTTTCTGTCTAGTGTTTTGGTGATGGTGCTTTATCAATGATGGACTTCATAGACTCTATTGACTCGGTTTTTTTTATTTGGTTTTCATGGAAAATTCTATTTTCATTTTATTTAGAATAAAATAGAATAGAGTTCATTCATTGATGTTACAATAACTGTTTTACATCCTTCCCCTCTTGCCATTTTCTGGGTAAAGGATAATGTTTTCGTTATCCTATTGGTATTAATAATGATATTAATACTACTATTGATATTATTGTTATTATAGATTCATCTGATTTATTTATTTAATTGATAAGATGAGTCATTATTATGTTTATTATCATTTATACTGTAATGAAAAATTTTCTAAAATTAATAGTAATAGGAGAAGATTAACTCTTTATTCATTTGCATTACCAACTTTTTTCGCAGTTATTTTTCGCTGAAAAAATTAAATAGTAGGAACATTCAAAAAATATCATCAAGTTGTTGAAGACTTGAAGAATAATAGGTATTTCAAAATTTTAGTTTTTATCAAAGAGAAATTGAGGTAAAAAATCATTGAAAAAACTGCTAGTGTTTTTTTCTTCAACGATTTAAAACTTATGCTTTCATTATTTCGTGAATATCTTTGAAGCGAGTAGATTTAGAGAAAAAACTCAAGAAACTTTTTTCTCTCGAGAATTTAATTCTTCGTAAAAAATGGCTCCTGATGAATTCTCCTGAACGCAATAGTTCCCGAGATATTCTATAGAAACTCTACAAACTCTCAATTCCAACTTTTTTTTTCTGAAAAAAAAGAAAACAAAATCCGGAAATGTTTATTACTCATCCTTCAAAAATTTTCTTTGTCTTGTCACAAAAATCTAGATAGTTGGCCTTCAAATGTCACGTCTTTGTCGACTATTTGTCAACACAATCATAATAATCGTACGATTATTTTTCAAAGGAGTAAAATGGAGGGGGGGAGGAGAGAAAGACATGTAAGAGATAACGAACGGTCTAATCAGACCCGTTAAACTAAACTTTGTTCATTACCACAGCTTAACAACCTTTGTTTATTTTATTATATGCACAGTACACTTGACTAAACAAGTGCAATTGATTAAAATCAACGAAATTATTTCGTGAGTTGAGGAAGTAGAACCCTCAGAATTTACATTTGAATATTTTTTTGTTTATGAAAATGAGTGGAGAAAAGGTAAAAGCGAATTATACTTATTTTCGAGATCATTTCAATGGGATATCTTGGAAACTAAGCGAGATAGCGTGATTTTGCCCTAATTCTTTTTTGTAGAGAATTAAAAGACATTAGACTTCAAGTGGGGGGAGATTAGGTAAAATGGATATTTCAATTCAACGGTTCAAGATAGAGATTTTCTAACGATTTCATTAAAAAGCTGGGAAAATTTTGAGTGTAAAAAATGTGTCAAAATTATTTTCTTTCTTCATTTTTTTTTGAAAATTCTACCTTTTTGACGAAGTTTTCAAGGAGTTTCCTAGTCGAAAACTGAATAAATTCACTTTTTCGTCGATATTTCCGGTTCTGTTGGTCGCAGTGATCTAGAGCTAGTCTCAAATAAAGTGTAAGACCATTTTTCATCGATTTATGTGGTTCAAATTTTTTTTTATAGAGTTTCTAAATACTTTCAGGCCGTTTTCTAAAAATTAGTTTTCGCCCTATAAGTACTTGGAAAATTGATATATTTTTTTCAACCACATTAATCGATGGGAAATGAGCTCACCTTTCATTCGAGATCAACCCCTGGCCGCTGCAACCAATAAATCCATAGATATTCTCGAAAAACTTGAATTTTTAAAAAAAAAAAGAGTTTTAACTTCAAATCTTGAGCAAGAAATGGAATTTTTTATAAAGATAAAGAAAAAACTTCTGACAATGATTTTCATGGAGAATTTTCTTCGCTTCCCAATGAAATCATCAGGAAAAATCTATCTCGCAATATATCCATCGATTTCGAGTAATTGTCTTAGTATAAAATATCAAAATTAACAGGTTTTTCGTTTTACCTCATTTTTCCTTTGGAAAATATCTCAAAAACTAAACGAGATAGAGCAATTTTGTTGAAATTTGTTTTTTATAGAGAATTTCAAGAGCTTCGAAATGGCTTGGAGCTAAAAGGGTGCTTCCATTAGTTTTCGAGTTATTAAAAAAAAAAATAACAAAAGAATAAATTTCCGCAAAATAACTCAATTCTTCAAATCTCTTTTTATGAATATCTCAGCAACTAAACGAGATAGAGCGATTTTGTCCGAATCTTTTTTGTAGAGAATTTCAAGAATTACCAAAATGTCTTCGAGCAAAAAGGGCGTATCTTCATTAGTTCTAAGATACTCTCGAAAAAATAAATCCTCAAAGAATATAAATTTATTCTGTTTCATCCTTTGATTGCTCAAATAATTTTTTTAAGAGTTACTAATTTTTTTCCGGCCGAGATTGAGCGTGTGAGTGAATTTGACGCGATGAACGGGAATAAATCATCGTAAATTTCTGCCACGTACTTGATCCCATACAGCACAGCAGAAAAAAAATATATAAAAAAAAAAAAAGTTGAACCTCTTCGGTTGGTTTGTCTTGGTGGGTCGAATAACGGTCAAAGACGCGCAGCGTTATTCAACTCAGCCGTATCTCTATGTTTTCATTCGAGGGGATAAGAAAATGAGGAGTACTAATAGTTTCATGATAAAGCATCATTGGAGGGTCAAATGTGACTGTGGAAAATGAAATTGTGATTAAATCAATGAAAAGTGGAAGTTCTGCGTTCCATTTTTGGAGAATATCTCGGAAAGTAAGCGAGACAGCGTGATTCTGCTTCAATCCTTTTTTGTAGAGAATTCCAAGGGCTACGAAAAAAGAATCCGAAGAAAATCGTCCTATCTCACTTAGTTTCCAAGTTATTTTCAAAAAACAAGTGACAGATGAAAATAAATTTATTCTAGATAATTTTTTTGTTTTAATAATTTTTTGGAAATTTTCCGCAAAATGAAGGAAATACGGTAAATGTGTAGTATAGCGGCCTTTCCAAATAAAATTAATTCAAAATTAATTTAAATTACCTCAGGAAGGGAGGTGGCGAAAATGATGTAATATATCTTGGTCAGAAATTTGAAGGAAAGTATAGGAACTCGCAATAGCTCAGTGGTCAGAGCACCTGACATGTAATCAGAGGGTCGTGGGTTCAAATCCTGCTTGCGCATTCCATATTTTTTTCCGAAGATTTGACTTTGATAATTATTTAAATTTTATAAAGAAGGCCCCTATAGTACACAATTACCGGAAATACGCCCTCTTTTGCTTCAATTTTTTTTCGTAGCTCTTGAAATTCTCTAAAAAAAAATTTCGTACAAAATCGTCCTATTCCGCTTCGTTCCCAAGATATTCTCGAAAAAACATTGCCCACTGACTCTAATCCATTGTATTATCTAAAAAAAATGAGGAAAAAAATTCACAAAATATTTCGCCGCCTCGTGACCCAAAAAAAAACCTTTTGCTCCTCTTCTTCTTATTCCAAATCACAGAAGAATGACCTACATAAAGCTCCCCAGCTAGTATCCCCACTCCGGAATTCAAATTTTTAAAATAAAAATCAAAAAATAAATGAATAAATAATAAAATTAATTGGATGACTCAATCGATGGCAAAATGACGTTTTTGGTGAAAACGTATTCGAGATCACCAGTTGACCCACTGGTGGTAGTTCGCGCGACTTTCCATGGTGTTTTCTTTGAAAACAACTAACGGAAGTTTGTCGAATCACGTCACTCCTCTTTTTTTCCCTTGCGTTTAATTTATTCTCTTTCACTCAAAAAAAAAATGAAGAGAAAAAAACATTCTTCCTCAAAGTCCTGGTCACGTGAAAGTTCCAATTGGAGTATCATTTCATTTTGAGCATAAAAAAAAAATGAAAGACTTTTTATGTAATTAATAGATGAAAATTTCACCATTCAAAATGATTGATTATAATTGAGTAGAGAAGAGGTGAAACAGGATGAGGATTTATTATTCACTTTTTTGAGGATATCTCGGGAACTAAGCGAGATAGGACGATTTTGCCTGGAACTTCTTTTGTAGAGAATTTTGAGAGTTACGAAGAAGAATTGAGGTAAAAGTGCTCTATCTCGCTTAGTTCCCAAGATATTCTTGAAAAACAAAATAACAGGAAGAAATTGATTTATTTTGGATTAATTTTTTGTTTCAATTATTTTTTGAGAATATGTCGGAAACTAAACGAGATGGAGTGATTTATTCTAAATCCTTCATTTCAGGCGATTTCAAGAGCTACAAACAAAGATGAGAATGAAAAGAGCGTATTTTCATTAGTTTCCAACATATTTTCAAAAATATCGCCAATGAATACGTAAAAACAATAATTTAAATTATCTTGGGCAATTTTTGAGAAATATTCCAGAAACTAAGCGAGATAAAGCAATTTCACCCTAATTTTTTTTGGTACCTCTTGAGATTCTCTATAAAGAAAGATCAGGACTAAAATTGCCTCATACCGTTTAGTTTCCGAGACATTCTTGAAAAAATAATGAAAATTAACTCAAAAAAAAAAAACTCCATTTTTTCCTCATCGGTTTTTTGACAATATCCCGGAAACTAAGGGAGATACGCCTTTTTACACCACTCCTTTTTTGTAGCTCTTAAAATTCTCTACGAAAAAGGATCCAAGTAAAAAGGACGTATCTCCGTTATTTACAGAGATATTTAATAGTGAATAATCATCAAAAATGAGTCGATTTGACCTATTTTATCTTTGTTTTTTCTTCTACTAATAATTGCAAAATTATTTCTCACATCATTGGACATGTGATGGATGAGATTAAAATGTTTCTTTCTTTCACTATGAAATCAGTGCGATGATGACTTATGATAGTCACATAATTTCTAGATAAGTATAGACATAAAACGTAGAATCAAACTGGTTTTTCATTGAGCTACTGTAATTTAAGAGGAAATAAATAATGACTGTTTTAATTCGTCAGATTTTGTCGTTAAATACAAGTATTTATCACAGATAATGTGCTCCACTTTTTTCTGTTGGTAAATACATGAAGAATCAGTGCATTAAAACTTTTAATTTTAAAAAGGGGAGAATTCACCGAAAATGGGAAGCAAATTAGTTTAAAAATTGGAAGTAGATAATTTTGAAAATATCTCAGAAAGTATTGGGTTTAGGAGAATTTATCAGGAGTTTTTTTTCATAGAAAACTAAATTCCGTACAAAAAAAATCTCTTGACATTTTTCCCTAAATCTACTCGCTTGGAAGATATTCACGAAATAATAGAAACATAATTTTTTAATCATAAAAAAGAAAACACTAGCAGTTTTCAAAATATTTTTTCACATCAATTTTTCCTTAATAGAAACTAAAATTTTGTAAGGCTCATTATTCTTCAAGTCTTCAACTATCTGATAATATTTTTTACTATTAAAAAATTTACTAATATGCTTTTACTATTAAATTTTCTCAGCGAAAAGTGGCTGGAAAAAAATTGGTAATGCAAATAAATGAAGAGTTAATCCTCTTTTATTGGTATTATTTTTTAAATGTCTCGCGAACTATTGAATTTAGGAGAATTTATTGGGATGCTTTATTTAATAGGAAATTGAATTCTCTACAAAAGAAGTCTCTTGATATTTTCCTCTAAACCAACTCATTCTCGAGATAATCGAAGATTAATCTGGGAGGAAAATATTAGATCTCAAATTTTTCAAATTTTCATTGAAAAAATCGAAGAATCTGCAGAGAGAAATTTATAATAAAATCCATTTCGTTCTAATAATTTCTGAGTTATTCAAAAAAGCAATTATCGGAGCACACTCGAAGGTCCAAAATAAATTATAGCAATTTCTAGCACGAATTTCATCAGTAGAAAAAAAAATTCATCAAGCTATTATCATTTTTTTTAAAAACATTTTTAGGTACCATACCAGAGTACGGTCGATGAAACAGAAAAAAATGAGGATTTATAGTTTCCAATTAATTGCTGATAATTCGGAAAAACGTGCTTTAATTTACCCGAAAGAGTGATTGAAATATTCGAAAGTCATATCTTCAGCTTGTGAATATAATTTTTTTTTGTTTCTCGAATTTTTTTTCACATTTCTAATCTTCTGTCACATGCATGAGATATAGAAAGAAGCAAATAGTTACGACTACCCTCTAATGAAAATTTCTCAATAACTATACGATTAATTGAACATTTTTTTCTTCTCTTATTTAGTTAAACTGCTGTTCTCTTCGCCAATTGTTTTTAAATAATGGGCAACTCTGTAGTTTCTTCGTAACTTCGATGTTTCTGTTCGATTTAGAGCGTTTCATCTCCACAACCGTTATTTCCAGTTACTTTGATAATCCATATCTCATAAACTACATGTACAAAAATTATGAAAAAATTCAGAAAAATATAAAAAAATATCATCTTAGATATGGCATCAAAAAAATAAGGGGTGAACTGTATTCAAGTTCACTGCGATACTGCCTTAATCTTCCAAAATTCCCCAATTTTTCTTGACATTGAGACTTTGGCATTGACCCAAGATAAATTTTGAGAATAGATGAACAGTTAGGTTTTAGGGTCAATGCTCCGCCTAAAATCCAAATTTCCCAATGTCATAACGGTCCGTTCTATTAATTTATGAATATTTTGTATCTGAAATAATCAGAAATTAATTAATAAAATCCTTCAACTCTTTAATAAAGTATTTCTAATTTTTTCAGAAAATAATTGGCCGTTCCAAAGACTAGTATGATAAATCAAAGATGGAGTCTAACAACGGGCCTCTTTATTCTCTGCCTCGCATTAATTTCCCACAGTACTCTAGGTAAGAAAATTTAATTAATTCATTAGAAAAATTGGTTTTTCTCAAATATGCGGAAATCTATAAGAGATAGAGCAATTTTCGTAGATACCTTTCGTGCAGACAAAAATGAGAGCTACAAAAAAGTTATTGTGTAAATTCTTCTATCTCCTTTAATCTTCGAGATATTTCGAGGAAACTGAAGTGAAAGTAAGAGGATCCTTCAGTTTTACAAAAATATTTTAGAAAATAATGGAGATACGCCTTTTTTGGTCCTGATCCTTTTTCGTACATAATTTTAAGAGCTACAAAGGGGGATTCAAATAAAAAAGGCATATATCCATCAGTTTTCGAGATATCTGAATAAAACTGAAATCAAAGTGAGAGAATCCGTCGATTTTAGGAGAATATCTAAGGAAGAAAATGGAGATACGCCCTTCTTGTTCTGAAACTTTTTTGTAGAGAATTTCAAGAGGTACGAAAGAGGATTCGAGTGAAAAGTGCGTATCTCCATTCGTTTTTGAGATATTTTCAAAAAATTCATTAATTAATAAATAAAAACGATAATTTTTATTTTTTTTTTACAATTTCTGGAAAATGTCTCGGAAACTAAGCGAGATTGAGCGATTTCCTCTGAATTATTTTTTGTGGCTCTTGAAATTTTCAGAAAAAAATGATTGAAGCAAAATAGCTCCATCTCACTTAGCCTTCGAGATATTCTCAAAAAAACTCATAATTAACAAATTGACTTCTCCTGTTTTACATGTTCGCAATTGAAAATACTGAAAAAAAATTTAATTTTCATTCTCAAGGAGCCGTTTTAAGAGACGCAAAAGAACGAGCAAAACGTGAGGCTGAAATTGAACGAACTAACTGGACAGAATTGGCAGATGAATGGCTGAGAGCAAAGGGAAGGATCGAGGATAAATTTGTAACTGTTGTACCATCCAGTGGTAATATCAGGCAATTACCACCGACCCCTGAGACAGTGATCGAGGGTATGACCAAAGAACAACTGACCAGGGTATATTTTTAATCCTCCCAAAAAGTCATTCAATCTTTGGCCACGATTTTATCTGAAAATTAGAATCATTTCTTCTTCAATCACGGATTGTGTTAACGCCAAGAGATATACGAGAAAAATCATGAAACCGAAAATGTTCCTCTCTTCAAGACGAAGAAATTTGGTAATGACGTTTTTTTCGTATCGCCATTATTTACGGAGATATCCGCAATTGAAATGTTTTGGAAAAATAAATCGTTAAAAATAATCAATTGACCTTTATTTTTATAATTATAGAAATTTCTCGTAAATCATCAAGTCTAGGAGGATGTATCGAGAGATTTTTTTTTGTCGAGAATTAAATACTCTACAAGAAAGGTCTCTTGAGTTCTTTCTCTCAATCTATTCGCTTCAACAATATTCACAAAATAATGAAAACATAATTTTTTGAGTAAAAAAAAAACTAGTATTTTTTTAAACGTTTTTAATATTCAATTTCCTTAGCGAAAAGTGGCTGGAAAAAAAGTTGGTAAAATCAATGAATATAAAGTTAACCCTTTTTTATTAGTACTATTTTCAAAATACGAGACCGATCGCGCGTTTTAGCGTACGGGAAATCATCTCATAGTTTTTTGTTCAAATTTATTTTTTGAAATTTTTCTGATGATTATTCTTCGAGTTGAATTGAGAACTATTATCAATGATCGATATTACTGTAAAAAATAGTTTTATCTTTCATTTTTCTTGTTTTATGAATCGAGCGCGTAATTTTGGTCAACCAATGAGGAATGAGAAATAAACGTTTAGCATTACATTTGACGAGTATGAATTTTTCAGAATAGGATCTGAAAAACTATAGAGTTTAGGAAAATTTGTCAGGAAAATTTTTTTTCGGAGGAAATTGAATTCTCTACAAAAAAAGGTCTCTTAATATTTTTTACTAAATCCGTTAGTTCCAGAGATATTCACGAATCAATAAAATTATAATTTTTTCCCAATTTAAAAAAAAAGAAAAGTTCATTTTTTTAAATTTACATTTTCATTGAATAATTAATTATGATTTTCTGGAAAAAGCGTGGCCAACGTGAGAGTCCCTCTAAGAACCTCAGAAAAACCCTTTTAATCTTTAATTTCAGGTAAATTATTCGAGAATGCTCTGGGACATGGAAAATGTTCAACAAGGCGGTCATTTATCTCTTTTTGTCGACAAAGCGATGAAACTCCTCGATTTGCGTCAAGTTATGGTCGAAGTTGAGACATCAGTAATGTCAAGAGTATCCTGCACAGCATGCAAAGTTGGAGCTGGTCTCCTTCAACACTACATAAAATCTGGAAAAACTGATAAAGAAATAATGAACAGTATTTATCAATTCTGCGTTTCATTGAACATCCAGAGCTCACGTGTTTGTCAGGGCGTCACGCTTTTATTTGGGGTGAGTTAAAAGAAGGGACAATTGGTAATGATTTGAGGTCATGACCCTCCCCACTTCAAGGTAAATCCGTGAATTAAAGAAATGAAACGAAAAATAATTGAATTGAAGTTTCGAAAAGAGGAAAAAAAGATAAGTTTTTTGTTGTTGTTTACTTTTTTGAGAATAACTCGGAAATTGAGGGAGATACAGCGATTTTGCTAGAATGTTTTTTTGTAGAGAATTTTAAGAACTGCGAAAAAGTATTGGAGTGAAATAGTGTTATCTCGCTTAGTTTCCGAGATATTCATCGAAAACAAATAATAAAAAAAATTGAGTTTTTCCAGAGAAATTTTTTGTACTAATCAATTTTTGAGGAATATCTCAGACACTAAGCGAGATAGAGCGATTTTGACTGAAGTCTCTTTTGTAACTCTTGAAATCCTTTACAAAAAAAAGACTGAGGTTGAATCACCCTATCTCTCTTAGTTCCGCGATAATGATAAAACACAAATGACAGAAGAAATTCATGAAATATTAATCAAAAAATTCATTAACAATTTTTACAACTAAGTGTAAAATCTAGAGTCCACCTGTTTTTCAGGGTGTCACACTTTTATTTGGAACAAGTTGAAAAGACGGATAATGATTAATTACTCAGGGTCATGACTCTCCCCATCTCAAGGAAAATTCGCAGCCCATTGAAAACATGAAAAAATATTTAAAAAAAAAAAACAAAAAAATAGTAATAAAAGTGTAAAGAAGAGGCAAACAAGACAAGGCGTAAAAATGAGTGCATGGGAACTTTCTACTTGTAAATTGTAGATACCCGAGGTGATTTCACCAATCACGTGTGGTACTAGAAGGTGCTCGTGCGTGAATAGTTTGAATCTCACGATTTTTCGCCTACATAAGCAGTTGGATTATCCTTGAATTCAACGTGTCATATATTATTTATTGAGACTGTAATTTATGACTTCCTTTGGAGTCACTTAATATTCCATAAATCTGAGGATTAATCATTCAATTGAAAGAATTTATTTTCATCTCTAGACTCTTCAGGGTTGAAATGAAAAAATTTCTTCATTTTTTTTTGGTATTAATTTGTTGATATCTTAGAAAGGAGCTGGCTTAGGAGAATCCGTGTTCAAACCTATCTTGGAGGAAATTTAATTGTGTCCAAAAAATGTATCATAAATTTCCCTAAAACTGATAGTTTCGGAAATATTCACAAAACTGCGAAATAAAAATGATAATTCTGTTTCGATTTCAGGGAAAAGTGGGGGAAAATGAGAATTCCGATGAAAGTGTTGGAGATAGATCTTTTCTAATGATTCCATTGAAGAGTTGAAGAAATTTTCAGTAGAAAACATGTGCCAATTGATTTTTTTGAATATTTTGAAAATTTTACTATTTTGGGGATTTTTTGAAATTTTCATTTTTTCGAGAATATTTCCGGTTCTATCATTTGCAACGATCTGGGACTGATCCTAATTGAAAGATGAGATCATTTTCCATTGATTTATGTTGTTCTAAATTTTTTTAATGGGTTTTTGCGGGATTCGCACCTCTCTCTACGAAAATCAGTTTTTCCATCATATCATCTTCGAAAATCGATAATTTTTGGAAAAAAAAACTCCATAAATCAATGGGAAATGATCTCATATTTCATTTGAGTTCTGTTCCAAGTGGTTACTCCTAATATAACCGGAGATATCCCCAAAAAAGTCAAATTTTTCGATTTCGCAAAAGTACAGACCACCGTTTTTTCCCTAAAAAACTCGAATTTGTTTTGAAAAAAATTTTAAAAACAATTTTGACATGTGTTTTCCACGAGAAATTCCCTCAGCTTTTCAATGGGAACGTCAGAAAAATTCTACCAAATATTTCCCCCAATTTCCCCAATATAAAACATCGGAATTTATCAAAAATCCTTTTTTTCTTTTAGGGAGAAGTCATTTACGTTCTGAAACAAGTGAACATGGGACCAACGCAAATCTGCAGTTTCGTAATTGGCGATGCCTGTGATGACGCGTACAATCCCCAACACGAGTGGGAAGTTGCATTTCCACCGGTCCCAAAACCACCAGTAGTACCGCCGATTCCACCACGCGAAGGTGCAAGAACATTCAAGGTTCTTCACATATCAGATACTCATTACGATCCTTATTATCAGGAGGGCACTAATGCAGTGTGTAATGAGCCACTTTGCTGCAGATTGACAAATGGTCCACCAACAAGTTCAGCAACTGCTGCTGGTAAATGGGGCGATTACAGAAAATGCGATACGCCAAAGAGAACAGTTGATCACATGCTCAAACACATACAGGATACACATCCAGTGAGTTTTCACTTGATATTGATTATTTAACTGTTTACTTTTTCGATGCCGCATGAAAGATGATGGTTTTTCTACACTTTTTGGAATTTTTTCATGAGATATGAATTATCAAAGTTACTGAAAATAGTGGTGGTGAAGTTGAAAGGCCCTAAATCAGACAGAATTAACGAAATTGCTAAAAAAAATAACACTGTTGACCTATTATTTGAAAACAATTGGCGGAGAGAACAGCATGTTAACTCTTAATAGAAGGAAAAAATGTTCAGTTCTCCGTATAGTTATTGAGAAATTTCAATTAGAAGGTAGTCATAACTATTTGCCTCTCTTCATCTTTACATTCTTACTAATTACTATGCTAATTCCTATGCTATATACACTGTGAATATATATTATTCTCTGTAAAACTTTGTTCGATGTTGCGCCAGCCTTTCTGTAGTTTGTTCAAATTTATGAATAACAATAAATTTATCTATCTATTCATCTTATGCATGTGATGAGAGATCAGCAATGTAAAAAAAATTCGAAAAACGAAAATAGAGTGAGAATAAGATAATCACTCACTCTTTCAAGAATCTCTGTGAAATAAGTGGGTTTGGAAAAAATTTCGAGAAACCTTTCTTGTATAGAATTCCAAGATCTGCAAAAGAGGTTTCACCAAAATTCTTCTATCTCTCGCAGTTTTCGAGATATTCTAAAAAAAATTAAAAATTCAAATTCTTCCAAATTATTCTTATTTTTTCATATTTTTAAGGACATTGACTACATCCTGTGGACTGGTGATTTGCCGCCACACGACGTTTGGAATCAGACACGTGAGGAGAATCTGAAGATCCTCCAGGATACTGTTACCCAAATGATCGCGACATTTCCAGGAGTTCCAATATTTCCAGCGCTAGGAAATCACGAAAGTGCACCAGTAAACAGCTTTCCTCCGCCTTTTGTACCAGAGGAGAACAATATCGCTTGGTTGTACGATGAGCTGGACAAGGAATGGAGAAGATGGCTCCCAGCTGGAGTGTCACATACTGTTAGACGTGGTGCCTTTTATTCAGTTCTCGTCAGACCTGGTTTTCGAATTCTCTCGATTAACACAAATTATTGCAACAATAAAAACTGGTGGCTGTTGATTAATAGCACTGATCCAGTTAACGAACTTCAGTGGCTAGTTTACGAGCTCCAAGGAGCAGAAATGAGCGGAGAAAAGGTTCACATTATTGGACACATACCACCCGGACACTCTGATTGTCTCAAAGTCTGGTCTAGGAATTATTACAGCATTATCAACAGGTGAGTGATTAATCTGCGATTATCTATGGAAGTAATGGTGTCCCATTACAGTGTTACCAGACTTCAAAATAGTATATTACACACCTAGGGAGGAAAAAAGTTAAGTTGTTAGGAGAATCGTATCTAAGCATAGCCCAAAAAATTATAGTACACCATACAAACTTCGAAAGTAACGGTCCTCTCGGATGAAAAAATATTTTGAAGTTAATTCTAAAGTAGATAATTATCCAACTATAGAAATTTTTGCATAATTACCCTTCAAGGATCATTTATCCATTTCAACCATAGTATCTTTATTCCCAAACCACAATTTAAATTTATTTAGTTTTCAAAAATTGCATAAATTAAGTAAGCATTTAAGCATACATATAAGTATCAAGGAAAATTATTTTCATAGCTATTAACACACGGAGAATTCATCAAAAGACCTTTTTTTTATGTAGAGAATCTAATTCAGTACAAAAAAATTTCTTAATAAAGTTTCCTAAATCCAGTAGTTTCCGAGATATCACTCATTATAACTACACATAATTTTTCCGTTCATTTTTTTTTAACACTCCAGTACTGAATTTTCATCACTACTCATTTTTTTAAATTATATAATTCATTTTTTCTCTTTTAGATATGAATCAACAATCACCGCCCAATTCTTCGGTCACACCCACTACGATGAATTTGAATTATTTTATGATAAATCAGATCTTGGTCGTGCTGTCAGTATAGCTTACATCGGTCCATCAGTATCACCCTACTACGATTTAAATCCTGGTTACAGAATATACTATGTTGATGGTGATGATAAGCCAACGACGAGAATGGTTGTAGATCATGAATCATGGGTAATGAATTTGAAGGAGGCAAATCATTACGATTTCCCAATTTGGCACAAATTGTACAGTGCGAGGCATGCCTATCAAATGACGTCACTATTACCAAGAGACTGGGATTCATTGATCGATAAGATGACCAATGAAGCATCGAACTTTGATCTTTATTACAAGTGAGTTTAATGATGATGTTGATGAGAAAGGAGAAAATAAGATGAGTGAAGTTCCAGAGATTAAAATTTTGAGTTTGGGGTTTCGGAGAATTTATCCGGAGACCTGTTTTGTAGAGAATTTGAAGAGTTACGAAGGAGAATTTCGACGAAAAGGGCGTATCTCCACTAGTTTTCCAGATATTCATTGAAATCGCATGAAAAATCAATCATCTTATATTAGATAGATTTTTTGTTACAACTTTTTTTCGCGAATTTCTCGAAAAATTAGTGAGATAAAGCGATTTTGTTCTAAGGTTTTTTTGTAGAGAATCTCAAGAGCTACAGAAAAGGAATGAAACAAAAAAGGCGTATCTTCACTAGTTTCAAAAATTATTTATTAAAATTGAAGAAAAACAAAGAAAGTTATCCTGGATCTATTTTTTTCAATAATTTCTACAGAATATCTTGAAAAATACGCGAGATAACGCTATATTTCACTATTTGAGATCTTCCAGAATTTTTTAAATTATTCTGAAAATATTTCGAAATTTTTTCAAGAATATGTAGCCACAATTGTTTTTTTCACAGAATTTTAAGAGTTACAAAAAAGGATAAGGAATTCGTTGCCTTATCTCCCTTATTTTCTAAGATATTCTCATTATTCTCCTCTTTCCACAGACATTACTACAAAAATTCACCAGTTCGACCGCCATGTAATGACGACTGCCGGAAACGACTACTCTGTGACTTGCGAAGTGGTCGCAGTCACGACAGAAAAGCCCTTTGTCAGAGTTTAGAGTCGAGAATTGACGGCGAGACAAGAACTGGCTGGAGAGAATGGATCTACAATGGTCTCGCATTATCGTATGTACAAGAATTATGGATGAAGACGTACTACAATGGCGATACTAAAAATAATAACGTTGGCTATGAGCCGAAAAGGAATTGATACCTTAAAGCATGACACAAGTATCACAGTACCTTGATTAATACGTTACAAGCTGTAATCACACAATTGCTCAATTAATTTAGTAAGAAAAAATTAAAATTCAACTCGTGAATTTGATTGAAAATGAGTTTTTTCAAAATATCTCCGAAAATAATAGAGATACAGAAATTTTCATCGTTACCTTTATTGTAGGGCTTTTTCTCCTCTGTGAAGAAGGTCCCCACGAAAATATCTGTATCTCCTCTGGATTCAGAGATATTTTGAAAAAACCAACTAATGCCACCTTCAACTAAACTAATTATTTTTCTTTCTTCTCTTCTTCTCACAAATTAATCTTTATTTTCAAATTAATCACACTGAGACTAAGTGCACGACAATGATACTGAGATGATGAAACTAAAGAATCCCTAGAAAGTACGAGCTAATTTAAACTTTAGTGATTGTTAGCATAAATTCCGTTAATTAATTAATTATTAATTTTTTTAATTAAAAGAGAAAGTAAAAAGTAGTTTTTCATTTCTGAAACTGCGAAATAAAATGCTGCATTTGATTTAATCAATACGAATTCAATGAAAATTGATAATTATCGTTGAATTTCATTGTTATATGTTTCAGGGCTTTATTTAAAAAAAAGGTAGGATGATAAAAAATTAATGAAAAAAGTGCAGTTTTTCTATTTCAGTTCTAATAATTAAATTGCGTTTTTTTTAGTTATGATTTAATTTGAATTCATCCTGGAATCATAGACAATTTTTAACTTTGTAACCAATAGTGTAAATGTGATCACTTTATAGATTAATTAATAATAATTAAGAAAAATGTATAAAATTCAAAAATTCCGTTTTTTGATCGAATAAAAAAAAATTATCAGATAAATGTCGCTCGTATCACATTGCTGTAAATATTTCTAACGCTTCACTTATTTTTCAGAATTGTAAATAAATAGGATTTGCACATTTTTTTCTTTTGTGAATTTTAATAATTTTTTTTTTAGTTTTCATTTTTGCGATTTTTGCAAATCCTATTTTTTTTTGTACAGTCTTAATTGGTGGTGGAAACGGCAATGGTGATAGGTATCACACGACACTGTAAGTAAATCACATGAACAATTAAATAATTGAGGGGTGGTGGGGGAGGGAAGGGGGTGAGGAGTGAAATCATCTGATTTTTCATTTTTATTTTATTTCACCGTCAGTTTTTGGAAAATATCTTGGAAACTATTGGGCTTAGAGGAAAATATCAAGGGATCTGTTTTGTAGAAAATTTAATTTCCTACAAAAAGAATCTCTTGGTAAATTCTTCTGAACTGAATATTTTCTGAAATATTAAAAAAATAACCTTGATAAAAAATAAACTAATAACATTTTTTCAATAATTCATGACTTCATTAATTATGTTTTTTTCATTTGTTCATTTTTTTTTTTTTCTACACTAGGATGTCTGTCGTCATGGCCATTCCAAGATTCGCCTACAATCTACCAAAATACGTTCTAGGATTGGGTTAATTTTAATCATCAAGCCATCAAGTGAAAAGACGCCTTGTGATTGAAAGATTATGAGAAAAAATGCGAATTGTTGCGTTTTATTTATCAACTTCGAATTTATCCGAAGTCAATATGGGATATATGATCTCCTATTTTATGGCAAAATCGACAGTAAATCAATGTATTTTTTTAATGAAAATTCATTGAGTGAGAATTAGGATGACAATCATATCAATGAAATTCAATGAATTGTGGTCTTTCTCAAAAATTAATGTTGACATTTTTTGCAAAAAAAAAGGCAATTAGGAATTTAAGAAAAGAAAATGTCGAATCATGAGCGAATTTCAAAACTGTGACCGGAGAATTGTATATAAAAATGTAGATGTTGATTATTTATATTAAATTTAATTTTTTTTAAATTAAAATTTTGTTTTTAACAATAAATAAT
The DNA here is from genome assembly GCA_963942555.1 of Aleiodes leptofemur. Classification (NCBI taxonomy): domain Eukaryota; kingdom Metazoa; phylum Arthropoda; class Insecta; order Hymenoptera; family Braconidae; genus Aleiodes; species Aleiodes leptofemur. Next base: position 14,077,448 of record OZ012611.1, on the reverse strand, counting down.
TTTTTTTATACATATACTGACTCTGTTTCCCGATTATTTCATCATGTTTTCGAGTGAATTTTATGATAAACATTTTTTTTTATCTGGAAAATTTTATTTCTGTGACGGAAAATAAAACTTTATTGAAAATTCGTGAAGAACGTGCAATAAAATTCTACATTCTTTAATATTCATCCTTTAGACTTCCTGAAATGTGGAATCAGTGATTTTTTCAGAATTCGAAATTATACGTTAATAAATTAATTCTATTTTGAAAATTTTTATAATTTCAGTACTGAACAAGAAGAAAAGAAAAACTCAATTTGTTTTCCTGATTTAGTGTTCGAAATATCTTGGAAACAAAGCGATAGACAGCGATTTCGCCATTGTCGTTTTGGTGAGGAATTTTCAAAGGTACACGAAAAGATTCCGATAAAATCGCTCTACTTTGCTTACTTTCTGAGATATTTAAGAAAAAATTAACGACAAAAAAATTGACTTGTTTTCGACCGATTTTCCTTTTTTATATTTCTTTAAGAATATCCACTAACAACGGAGTTTTCCAAGAACGTTTCTTTGAAATAGACCATTTGCGGTGATCACTGTATCTCAGCTGGAAATTATCAGAAATAAAAAACCCTTGAAATTTAGTCAAAGTATCATTAAATCCTCCCCCAAACGTTCTCTGATTATTTTTTTTTTTTACATTAAAGGGGATCTCCATCAAAATTGTGCCACAAAATGGCGCAATTCTTTGTAAAAAATAGCAGTTTTTACTGCAAATGACCACCGAAAATTGAGAAATGAAAAAAAAAATAATCAGAGAACGTTGGGGGGAGAATTTAATGATACTTTGACTAAATTTCAATGGATTTTTATTTCTGATAATTTCCAGCTGAGATACAGTGATCACCGCAAATCGTCTATTTCAATAGACGTTCTCAGAAAAGCTCCGTCACCGGCTTGTTTGTGGATATTTTCGTATGAAAAAATTACTTCATGTTGTTGAATCCATACTTAACAATGTTCAAAAGGTTTCAATAAAGTTGCTCAATCCATACGTCTAAAAAAATTCGTAAAAAAAGCGTTTTTTTCACGCGTAAACCCTTACCCCCCCCCCCCCCTTAAAAAAGGGTCAAAAATAAAGTATTACTCATGTACATCTTTTCCAATGATAACAAAAAACTGATAGATTGTTGATTTGCAAAAAAAATTCTCGTTTGTCCGTTTCACATCCTTGAAGAATTCCAAGTTGAAAATATATAAATAACACATTTTTTTTTAACAATTTTTTTTGTACTATCAATATGTGAAGAGTGATAAAAAAATAAGTTTCCTATAAAAACCAGGTAGATTTTACCTTCTAGCACAGTACTAAGTCTTCTCTGTTCTACTATACATTTCAAAATGTTAAAATTCAGTCATTTTTTAAATATTTTCGTTCTGATGATGATTGCCAATAGAGCAATTGCACAGAGCGAATATTGCGCAGAAGATCTATTAGACGAAATTGACGATAAACACTGCGGAGAACTGGGTAAATTAATTCTAAAAATTGATCCTTTGATGAATTATTATTCATTAGTGAAAAGGGGCAACTCGATTTTTTGCTAATTTTTTTGGGGACTATCTCGCAAAATTAAGCGAGATAGAACGATTTCGCCTATTTTTTCTGTAGAGAATTTCAAGAGCTACCGAAAAAGGTCGGGGTAGAGTTGTTCTATCTCGCTTAGTTTCCGAGCAATTTCCAAAAAATTATTGCAACAAAAAATTATTTAGAATAAGTTAATTTTTTTTTTGAGAATATCTCGGAAACGAATGGAGAGCTTTTCTGCCTCAATGCATTTTTGTAGAGAATTTCAAGAGCTACAAAAAAAGATTCGGGTAAAGCCGCTCGTTCTCGCTTAATATCCGAAATATTTTCAGAAAATTATTGAATCAATTGATTCCTCTTGTTTTACCTCTTCGCTACTGAATAAAAATGAACTCTTATTATTCATTACGATTTTCTAACGAAAATGTGAAAGTAATTATTGATGAGTTCTGACGTTTTAGAAGGTTTTGAGGAAGCGCAAATGCTCGAAGAAATTCGCTGCCCTTATAAACACCTGGAACTGGTGGGTATTAATATTTTTTTAATTTTTTCTTTATTCCATATGTATGACCTCTCGGCCTTTTACATTTTTTTCCCCCCCGCTGTATCGCATTCACCAAGAAACGAGGGAAAACCTCATTTATATTTTCTTGAGGAAAACCCCAGATACAGTCGTCGTCCCTTACGAGACTCCCGCTGGGTTAGGTGAAACTGTAGAATTAGAGAGCTTTTGAAATCTTTTTTGGCTTCCCCTCGCCGGGATTCGAAACCGGGCCTTCTGCGTGCCAAACCCCCCGCTCTAACCACACAGCCACTGCCGTCGGTGGGTATTAATATAAAAATGTTATGTAGAGATTTTTATGAATATTTATAACAATACGAATTTATTATTTTGTTAACGTAGTATCCCCGTGAGCTCGAGTATAGGTAACCCCCCATTTTTTGATACCGTATTAGAGATATTTTTTTTACATTTTGCTGAATTTTTTCGTAATTTTTGCCCGTGTAGTTTATGAGATATTAATTATCGAAGCTAATGAGAATAATAGAGATGGGGATGAAATTGCGCCCTGAATTGGACAGAAATAACGAAATTACTGAAAACCTACACCGTTGACGTATTATTTAAAAACTATTGGCGAAAAAAAAGCATTTTAAGTAAATAATGGAAGAAGAAAATATTCAATTCTTCGTATAGTTATTGAGAAATCCCAATTAGAAGGTAGTCGTAACTATTTGCTTCTCTCTCCATCACATGCATGTGATAGAAAATTAGTAATGTAAAAAAAAATGGAGAAACAAAGAAAATTATATTCCCAAGCTGAAGATATGACTTTTGAATAGTTTAATCACTTTTACGGGTAAGTTAAAGCACGTTTTTCCGAATTATCAGAAATTAATTGAAAAATAGCCTACAAATTTTTTTTTTCTGTTTTATCGACTGTACTCTGGGATACTACCTTAATAGTATATTATCTAACAAGTGCGATAAAGTATTTTCTGACGAGTATGAAGTTGTAAAATGAGCCGATGGCGAGTTTTGTAATTACATGAGTCTGAAAATCTTTACCACACGTGTAAGGTACAGTTTTGCTTCGGAATGGAAGCTATGTAATCATCAAAATTTTCGATTGTAATTTTTTTAATAGAAGATACTTAACATGATCGAAATAGAGAGAAAATGATATTTTTAGTGCATGTCTGTGTGTGCATAAAAGAGTCTCAATGACAGCAAAACGGCTTTATGTAAAAATTTCATATTTGGTGGAAAACTTCCTCTCGACAAACTCTATTCTTTACGCTTTGTTTGGAGAGAATCCGAGCGGTACTTATTGAAATATGTCCATTTTTAGAAAATCAGTTCTTAATGGAATTCCTGGAAACTATTCAACTGATGTTATTTATACTCATATATTATCTCGAGAGTTGTATCAGTTAGATGCCTGTCAATTTTGAGCTTATTTGCATGACTAGTTCTCGAGTTATTGGCGTTTTAATGAATTTGATCAAAATTTGATATTTTGATGATGATTTGAAAAAAGTTGTATCACTTCTATTCGGAAGCATATTGCTAAAGTAGTAGCAGAAAAAGCTATATCAGCTGGAAAACAATACTATTATCCACTTGTTTTCATCTACAACGTATAGGAAATCAAATTTTTTTCACAATATCATCTGAAATTCGACTGGGAAAATTCGAAATTTTATTTCGAGTTATCGACAGAACTTTTATCTTCTGCTCTTTATTGCGTTGAATACGTTTTCGCTTGAATTTTCCATCTTCGATTATGAATTGTTACCTTAGAAACAAAGAGGTGTAAGTGCTATAGTATAAGCATAGCACTCACGCCACTTCCCAGGTAGGAAGCGCCGAGGCTGACGACGAGTACAGCCCCTTACTAACCTTGGCGCACTGAGGCTTGGGGAACCAAGCTTCTGCCAGGCTTGTTCTTGTCGTCAAAATTAGGCTGAGATTATGAGTTTTCATTCCTTCATTTTCAAATTTCAACCTAGGCTTGAATCAGCCTCGATTGAGGCTTCCTCTATAAAGGCTTCATTCTGAAGGGTGGACGAGTCTTGGGCCAGCCTTCACTCATTAGATAGGAATTTCCCCATTATTGTTGCAATAACAATAACAATATTAGTGTTAATAGGTAAATTCCATTTATTTGTGTGATTTTTGGAATATTTCATTGAGCCTCATTCGAGGCTTGTCTCAGTCTTGGGCTAAGCCTGATTTCGATTCAAATCGACAAAATTCTGTTATTAATTATTTAAGCGGATAGATAATTGAATAAAATTATTATTATAACATTGGAAGGATAAAAAATGAAATATATGAACATAGAGTTCATAGGGTTATTCGGGTTTATGTCTTAAGAACTAAAGTAAGTGAAATAGCCTAGTGGGCTCGATGCATGTTTCGCGCACAGTCCTTCGGTGGATATCTTGGACAACAGCGGCACCAGGACGATCTTCTCTGGGGAACAACATCCGGACGCGGCATCTGAATAAATATATTCCTACCAATCAGGTCGAGGATAATTAATAATAATAAAATAGCCTTTTTATCATTAAAATTTTTTAGAATCAATGGTCGCGGGTTCGAATCCAAGCCGGAGCAACTTTTTTTTTCCATATTAATGTTATTTTCCATACTATTTGAGCTGATTTATCTCGTGGAAGCCTTATAATTCAATAGTAATTAATGTTAAACAATTGTTTAAACATTCTACAGCCCCATTGTCTGGAACGGTTCACCCTCATTTCAGACTAAGATCTGAGTGTTGGGGAAAGCCTCAGTTTCCAACCTTGGGATGATCTTATCATTCTAAGGCTCATCAAGGCTTGTTTCAGCCTTGTCATCTGAGCCTTAGACTACTCAGCCTCAGCCTTGGGCAAAGGCTGAGCAAGGCTTGTTCCGATCGTCAATTCCTACCTGGGTTTATGTCTAATGACGATAATCATTCTTGTAATTAGATAGGTGAGGATGGTGAATATATTGAACCTCGTACACCCAATGAAGCGGCCTTAATCAGTCATGGAAAAGCACTCGAGGATTGTGTACGTTGTAAGTAACGAAAAAACTCAAAAAATTCAGTCTCAATAATATTTTTGCAGACAATTGATAAAATCAATTTCTTATGCTATTAATCTGTCGAAAATGTCTCGGAAAGAGATGGAGATTTGCACTTTTTACCAAAACCCTATTTTGTAACTCTTGAAATTCTCAACAAGAATGGACTCGGGTTGAAATGGGGCATCTCCATTATGTTCTGAGATATTTATCAGAAACAAATGTAAAAAAAATCATCTTGTTTTACATTTTCGTTGATGAATTCTTATTTATCTTATGTTTTTTCAACCATTCCAGTACTCCCCAAGAAATCACTGGTAGTGACAGACACATCGTATTATTCATGCATGGACAAAGCAGATGATGAACTCAAAGAAGCCTATGACTGTTCGTCATAAAAATATCTATTATAATTTAAAATAAATGAAAAAATTAATAATAATTGGAAATATCAATACTACCGATGACATTCAGCAAAAATGTTCACGAAAATTTCAAAATTCCAATAAACAACATTTTTCAACTCATAAAATAATATCTACATTCTTTTATTCCAAAATACCTTTCCCCGAAAAAAGTATGAAATCTTCAGAAATATTAAGGTCTTTTTGTCGAGGTTTTTGAAGTAAAATTTTTTTTGGCAGGGTATCAACGATATCGTCACGCTGATGTGCAGACTTTTGAGGGGAACGCGGTCATCAAGTAGTGGGGGAAGCGGAAAAATGAAGCGTCGTCCGGTCCCGCTCTGAGGGGTTGAGGCCACGTCCTTTTCAGTGAAATGGTCAGAGTGAGCAACGTTACGAACGTAAATAGCCCTATGCGCAATAGCTGCGAAATATTTGTTATCGTATGAGTAAGGGCTCAAGCACAATGATAAAACCGTCCGGTTAGAAACCTCTTATGACGTCATATGTAGGGATGAAATGGGAATGGAATCGATGCTCGCGCCCTCTACTTTTCAGCTGTTGAAATTTGAATTAGTCAACGGTTCGTTTATTTTGGAAAATAATTGTCAAATTTACAAATTTTGGAGACACTCAACAGTATTCAACTTTATTTTGCGCACAATTAATCACTTATTTCACGGTAAACAGTCGCCATTAACGCAGTTCAAGTCCACAGTCCTCGTTCAGTCCGGTCTCATATTCCTACCGATGACGTCATAGGAGGTTTCTAACCGGACGGTTTTATCATTGTGCTTGAGCCCTAAGTGATCTATGAATCCATCACCGCTCCATTTGAAATCATTTATCCGGCCATTACGAAAAACGTTTTAATAACATTACTGATGTAAGGATCAAATATGTCTTCGAGAAATCATTTCTCCATCGTATTTGAGATACTTCTTGTGAATATTTCAGAACGATTTATTCGTCAAATTTCTACATGATTGAAGCTCGAGGGATTGTAATCGGAAAATATTCAATGATTAGCAAATGCCGAATGATTGTGTTATTTCTCAATCAATGCGCAGATTGTGGAGTATATTTCAGTAACAAAAACTATGAATATCCAAAGCTCAATCTTTGTAGTACCACGAATGATAAATGAAGTGAGAAAAGATGCTAAACAATTCGTGTTATTCAACGCATGACATTCGTTAGATTGATATTCATTTCAGGTTTCGGAATTCTGATTAAAAAAAATAACATTCTCAGCTATGTGAGAATTACAGTACAAAGAGTCATGAATGCAGTAAATAATTATTAAATAAAATTGAATGTTTCTCGAACGTAGATCTCATAAAATAGGATATTTATGACATAGCAATTGTTCGATCGAGATAGAATTGGTAATTAGGAATGCCTCGAGATAAGAAAAAAATTCATTATATTGAAAAAGTTGTTATTACCATTGTAATTACTTTTTCAATAACGATGGCCTCGAAACGAATGCATAGTTATTCCTTTACATCAATACTTGAGTAGTGTATTAAGTCCTATATAAATTGGGCATTATTCAAACGGACGAGCCAGTCACCGCTCAATAGCACACTTCTACAAGATTGTTTTCAATTCGAAACTATCAACATGCTATCTAACTATGAGGAAGGAAGAAGTAAGTCAACATAACTTTTCGAGAAAATCTACATTTGAACGAAAATCGTTGGTAATGTGGGAATGATATGTCAGTGAGGTAGGGATGGCAATAATTAAAACGACGAAGTGATAACAGGTGATTTACCATCAGACCTCATGCAATGCCGTACTTTGCGCGTCATAGGGTAGATGGCATTTGGTCGTCCTAGTTGTGGCGGTACAGCCGCCGTCTGCATCACCGACTGATTCACGTCAGGAAAGTTCTCTACCTCAACGGCAGCCGCGAAAGCAAATCCTAATTCCCAGGCGGGAAGACTGAGGTGACACCCAGAGCTGTGGTGTTCTCATTAATTCATCTTTTCTATTCTACGTCCAACGGTTTTTACGTGCAATTTTCATTCTCGTGCAAAAATCACATGTAATTCAATCAAAGTATATTTTTCATCTAAATTACGAAATAAATATAAGTTTATCAATAAACGTAGATTTGTAATTAATCTCATCCCTACAATCATAAATTCTACATACTTGGGTGGCTAATCAATGAATAATTCGATTATAAATTGATAAAATAGGAAAAAAGTTTTTTGTGGTCATTCTTTTTTTGGAAATATCTCAGAAACTAACCCAGATTGGTTACCCAATTTTCATTTAGACCTTTTTTGAAGTCCTTGAAACTCTCTACAAAAACGGATTAGAAGGATGAAGAGATTTTGAACTCTCATAGAAATCTATGAAACCTTCAAAAACCCATTAACCCTATTTTTGTCCTAACATAGTAGGACGTACGCACAATATCGGGGTCTCAAAATTTTTATATTCCCTTCGAAATTTTTTGTCCGAACAATGTTCTTCAATCAATTGAGTGAATAACCACCCATACATGAAAAACTGTGTGAAATATTGAGAAAACGCAATAAATGCTAGTGAATAGTTATTGTTTGGAGGTTATAAAAAATTTATGTTAATCATTAGTTGAGAAAAAGTTTATTAATATATGAAAATTCACGTGGTATAGTAATTTTTTCCAATTAGGAGCTGATTTACCACTGTGTAGAGTGAATTGTTCCATTAGATATCACAACCAAAAAAGACTGAACAGTTCCAATGATGATAAAAATTTTTATCTTCCAATAATTGCATTCATATTTCCAAATGAATATGTATTTTTTTTAGCTGGGAAATGTTTTCTTTCTTTAGATATTTTCACGGATTTTACGAAATGGTAACAATTTTAATTCTAAAATCAGTATACGGCACTGACTTCATTCTCGCGCGATGAACCCCCACTACTTCTATGCTCCACCCGGACCGCTGGTGGGGGAAACACCCTGACTGAAATAGGGTTGAATTATTTGAATCATATTTAAAGTTACAAAAACTGTCACATACATAAACACACACATACCCACAGATTTTCTTTTTCAATACGAGTTTCGGACTTTTCACATCATTTTAGGTCAATACCAGTCAAAGAATGGAAGTCGGAAATTTTGACGAAAATAGAGCTTTCATTCGGAAGCAAAAATGATGCTTTTTCCTTTAAAGAGCTTCCTTTCAAAGGCAAAAATACTTCAAATTTTCGAACGCTAGACCACTCCTTAAGGTAATCTTAGTGGTTCAGGCAATCTATCTCTTCTTTACAATTTTAGTCACGTTCGATAGAGTAGCATGGGAAGATTTTCGAAAAATTTTGTTGAGCCCATGTTACCAGACATATACGGCCAAAATTAATTTTCGGAAGGAATTGAACAAACATTGGAACTCCATAAGAGAGGTTCAGTTTCAGTTCCATTGCAACAATTCATGGTCACAGACCTATTTCTTCCTTATACAACCATATATATTCTTGTACGTCAGAATGTCTATTAATTTTTCAAATCATGAAAAAGCCTGTTCCCTGACAAATAGTGACGATTAATCCAATTAATTACATGAAAACATCAATGGCGGGAATATTGTTATTCAGTGAATCTCGAAAGTACTTATTTTGATGTAATATTACAACACTAGAGAAGTAGTAGAAGTCGGATTATTCATCTCGAACCATTTTGGGAAATGGAGATGTGTAGGAAAATGTATGAAAACCGGGAAAAACCTCAAAAAACCAAAAAAAAAAACAAAATTCTGTAAATCTCGGAAGTACTTGTTTAGATGTAATATTACAACACTAGAAAAGTAGTAGAAGTCCAGGTATTCATCTCAAACCGTTTTGGGAGATGGAGATCCACGTAGAAAAATTCTGATAGCAGCCGCCATGCTGGTGGCCATGGCGCTGGTCATGACCAATTTGCCGCTTTCCATGGAGTTCTTTCCCATGACAATTTTTTCATGGCGATTTTTTCCATGGCGTTTTTTTGCATGGCGATTCTTTTCATGACTTTTTCATAAATTTTTCATGACATTCATGAATTTATGGTTATAACAAATTTCTCCATGGCAAATTTCGCATTGACAAGTTTCGCTATGGAGAAAATTCGATGGAAAGAAACGGCATGGAAAGAATTGCCATGGGAAGAATCACCATGGAAAAAATGGCAATGGAAAACAAATGCCATAGGAAAAAACCCCATGGAAAAAAAAGCTATGGAAAAAAAAGCCGTGGGGAAAAGATGGAAAGAATCACCATGGGAAGGAATGCCTGCAAGAAAACGCCATGGATAACATCACCATGGAAAATTTGCCATGGAAAAGAACTCCATGGGAAGTGGCAAATTTGTGACGACGGGAGCCATGGCAGCCTTCATGACCAGCGCCATGACCGCCACCGTGGCCCGCGCCATGGCGGCCGTGATCAAAATTTTTCTACATGCTGAGTTGTCACTCTTGATTTTTAGAGCCAAAGTCCTATGTTTCACATCCCTCGGACCCTATTCTACCGATGTCTTACAAAAAATAGACATTTCCCATTGATTCTGATATAGAAATGGCTTGGGAAGTGCAAAACATATGGGGCACCACCGGTTTTCCCTGTAATCAATTCAATATTCAAGTACAGGGAGCAATCTGAGTAGTCACTTCTGATTTTTAAAGCCAAAGTCCTATGATTCACCTCCCTTGGATCTTATTCTACAGATCTCTCAGAGAAAACAGACATTTCACATCGATTCTGATATAGAAATGGCTTGGGAAGTGCAAAACATATGAGGCAGCCTCAGTTTTCCCGGTAATGAATTCAATATTCGAGTACAGGGAGCAATCTGAGTTGTCACTTGCGATTTTTCGAGCCAAAGTCCTATGATTCACATCCCTTGGACCCTATTCTACAGATCCCTTACAAAAAAAAGACATTTCACATCGATTCTGATATAGAAATGGCTTGGGAAGTGCAAAACACATGGGGCACCTCCAGTTTTCCCGGTAATTGATTCAATATTCAAGTACAGGTAGCAATCTGAGATGTGACTTCTGATTTTTAAAGCCAAAGTCCTATGATTCACCTCCCTTGGACCCTATTCTACAGATCCCTCACGAAAAATAGACATTCCATATCGATTCTGATATAGAAATGGCTTGGGGAGTGCAAAACATATGAGGCACCCCGAATTTTCCCGTTAATTGATTTAATATTCGAGTACAGGGAGCAGTCTGAGTTGTCACTTCTGAATTTTGGAGCCAAAGTCCTATGATTCACCTCCCTTGGACCCTATTCTACAGATATATCACAAAAAATAGACATTTCGCATTGATTCTGATATAGAAATAGCTTGGGAATTGAAAAACATATGGGGTACCCCGAGTTTTCCCAGTGATTAATTCAATATTCAAGTATGGGGAGCAGTCTGAGTTGTCACTTTTGATTTTTAGAACCAAAGTCCTATGATTCACATCCCTTGGACCCTATTCTACAGATCCCTCACAAGAAAAAGACATTTCACAATGTCGACAGACATTTTAGAGCGTTGTAACGGTTTGCTCAACTGACCGTGGCCAACCGTTAAAGGCACAAAAAATTTTCTAAATTTGACCCAATTTTATGCTTCTAGTTTTTTCCAGATTTACTCCCAATTAATTTGCCTTTTTGAAAAAATGGGCGCCAGTCATTTTTGCAAAATTCTACAAATTTGGGGGAAAACGACAAATCCCCAAGTTTTATTGTAAATTTAATAAAATAACGAACCCCAAAAATACGGCAATATAACCCGCTTTCTTACCTGAGACTTCTATATTGTCTCGAGGGGGGGAGGGGACGATACCCTCCCTTTGGGTATTCGGACAGACGAAAAACTTTACACAATACTCCTGAAATTCTCCGATTTAAATAATAATAATTAGGTATATTTAAAGAAAACAATATATGTACATTTATCAGAGAAAATAGGAATCTTTTTAGGAATAATACGATGATTATTTCACTTGAATCATTAACTTTGAACGGAACTCAGAATAAACAAAAATAACTTGAATCTCGATTGGGTGAACACACCCCAAACAGACGCTAACTCGAAGTTCTCTTTACTTTTGATCTTTACTGTACAATTACTGACTCTAAACTCAAAATTACAATTGTGCGGGGACTCGCGTACCTTACTTTATTTGTGCTTTCTTTCCTCCGTGTCAAACTCTCTTAATTTCTTTGACTTTTCGTTACTTTACTTAGTTTTCTTTACAATTTTCTCTTTACTTTTCTTTAATTTTGTCTGAATTGTCTCTACACGATGTAGCCGCCACGGTGTCCCGGGAGAAGAAGAACGAGTCTTCTCTCCCATGTGTTAGCGTTGGGTGCACTCGGCTATTCCCGCTCGATTCCGGTAGAGCCGAGAGCAAACTCAACCAATTAACGCGCGAGTCCCCTACTACTTCCCTCAACGTCACTCAGTTTACCTCAATTCTGAGAATCTCGCGGCAATTCTCACTCTCAAATAATTCTATATAACACACGAAAATAATCATAATAATTTCAACATGACAATATTTTCCTGACATTTATAAACGGAAAACTTTAGTCTTTCATTTTCACTGATAAAGAGTCTTTTTCTTCACTGCTTTCCCCGTTGACCTCGACAATCTCCGGTTCCTTTCACTGTTGGCCAACATCCATCAGTGTTGGCTGGTGTTGGACCAACACCCTGGATGCTGCTCCGGTCCAGGCTCCTCCAGATCGTCCTTGATTCTGCTACTTTGTTTGTGGGACTGGGAAAAATCCTTGCCAGTCCTACTCTCGTACTTTCCTCCAAATTTTGGAGGAAGATTGGGCAAAAATAAACAAAAATAATTAGTGAGGTCAATAGCTTTTGCTGACCTCACTCTGGACATATGCTGACTGACTCTATGTGAGTCCCGTTCTCACCGGGTACCGCGAATTGCGGCCATAATCGCGATTTTACTAGAAATAATTAATTTTTTAGAATTTTCTTGATTCTGTGACGGAAAAAACCATCACAGCGTATGAGCTCTTGAATTGTTATTTTAGAGCTGATATCTGTATCTTATGAGATTCGAAGATCATATTCTGTAGCTTATAAAATACAGAATGAGAATCCCGTAGGTTGTGAGCTACGAAATGTCAATTCTAGAGCTTATAAGCTCTGAAATTTCCAGTCTAGAGCTTATAAGCTCTAAAATGTCAATTCTAGAGCTTATAAGCTCTGAAATGCCAATTCAAAAGCTTATAAGCTCTAAAATGTCAATTCTAGAGCTTATAAGCTCTAAAATGTCAATTCTAGAGCTGATGAGCTCTAACATGTCGATTCTAGAGCTTATGAGCTCTAAAATATCAATTCTAGAGCTTATAAGCTCTAAAACATCATTTCTAGAGCTTATGAGCTCTAAAAGACCAATTTTAGAGCTTATGAGCCCTAAAATGTCAAGTCTAGAGCTTATACGCTACAAATAAAGAATTCTCCAGCTCATAAGCTCTAAAATGTCAATTCTAGAACTTATAAGCTCTGAAATATAAATTCTAGAGCTAATGAGCTCTAAAATATCGATTCTAGAGCTTATAAGTTCTAAAATATCAGTTCTAGAGCTTATAAGCTCTAAAGTATCAATTCTGGAGCTTATAAGCTCTAAAATATCAATTCTGGAGCTTATTAGCTATAAAATATCAATTCTAGAGCTTGGGAGCTCTAAAATATCAATTCTAGAGCTTACAAGCTCTAAAATATCAATTCTAGAGCTTATAAGCTCTACAAGATCAATTTTAGAGCTTATGAGCCCTAAAATGTCAAATCTAGATCTTATACGCTACAAATAAAGAATTCTCTAGCTCATAAGCTCTAAAATATCAATTGTAGAGCTTATCAGCTCTAGAATTGATATTGTAAAGCTTATAAGCTCTGGAATTGACATTTTAGATCTGATAAGCTCAAGAATTGACATCTTAGAGCTTCTAAGCTCTAGAATTGATATTTGAGAGCCGATAAGCTCCAGAATTGATACTTTAGAGCTTATAAGCTCTAGAATTGATATTTCAGAGCTTATAAGCTCTAGAGTTGATATTTCAGAGCTCATAAGCACTAGAATCAATATTTTAGAGCTTATGAGCTCTAAAATTGATATTCTAAAGCTTCTAAGCTCTAGAATTGATATTTTAGAGCTTATAAGCTCTAGAATTGACATTTTAGAAATCATAAGCTCTAGAATTGATATTTTAGAGCTTCTAAGCTCTAGAATTGATATTTGAGAGCCGATAAGCTCCAGAATTGATACTTTAGAGCTTATAAGCTCTAGAATTGATATTTCAGAGCTTATAAGCTCTAGAATTGATATTTGAGAACCGATAAGCTCCAGAATTGATACTTTAGAGCTTATAAGCTCTAGAATTGACATTACAGAGCTTATAAGCTCTAGAGTTGATATTTTAGAGCTTATAAGCTCTAGAATTGATACTTTAGAGCTTGTAAGCTCTAGAATTGTTATTTTAGAGCTTATAAGCTCTGAAATTGACATTTCAGAGCTTATCAGCTCTAGAATTGACACTGTAGGGCTTACAAGCTCTAGGATTGATATTTTAGAGCTCATAAGCTCTAGAATTGATATTTTAGAGCCTATGAGGTCTATAGCTGATATTTCAAAGCTTATAAGCTCTAGAATTGACATGTTAGGGCTTATAAGCGCTAGAATTGACATTTCAGAGCTTATAAGCTCTAGAACTGATATTTTATAGCTTATAAGCTCTAGAATTGATATTTTATAGCTTATAAGCTCTAGAATTGATATTTTATAGCTTATAAGCTCTAGAATTGATATTTTATAGCTTATAAGTTCTAGAATTGACATTTTAGGGCTTATAAGCTCTAGAATTGATATTTTAGAGCTTATGAGCTCTGGAATTGATATTTCAGAGGTTATAAGCTCTAGAACACATATTTCAGAGCTTATAAGCTCTACAATTGAGATTTTAGAGCTTGTAAGCCCTAGAATTGATATTTTAGAGCTTATAAGCTCTAGAATTGAAATTTTAGAGCTTATAAGCTCTAGAATTGGGATTTTGGAGCTCAGAAGCTCGAGAATTGAAATTTTAGAGCCTATAAGCTCTAGAATTGATGTTTCAGAGCTCATAAGCTCCAAAATTGATGATTTAGAGCTAATAAGAGCTAGAATTGATATTTCGAAGCTTATAAGCTCTAGAATTGATATTTTAGAGCGTATAAGCTCTAGAATTGATATTTAAGAGCTGATAAACTCCAGAATTAACATTTTACAGCTTATAAGCTCTAGGATTGATATTTTAGAGCTTATTAGCTCTAGACTTGATATTTTGGAGCTCATGAGCTCTAGAATTGATATTATAGAGCTTATAAGCTCCAGAATTGATACTTTAGAGCTTATAAGCTCCAGAATTGATATTTTGGAGCTTATAAGTCCTAGAATTGATATTTTAGAGCTTATGAGCTCTAGAATTTATATTTTAGAGCTCATAAGCTCTAGAATTTATATTTTAGAACTTATAAGCTCTAAAATTGACATCTTAGAGCTTATGAGCTGGAGAATTCTTTATTTGTAGCTTATAGGCTCTAGAATTGACATTTCAGGGCTTATAAGTTCTAGAATTGATATTTTAGACCTTAAAAGCTCTACAATTGATATTCTAGAGCTCATAAGCTCTAGAATTGATATTTTAGAGCTTATAAAATCTAGAATTGACATTTTAGAGCTTATAAGTTCTAAAATTGATATTTTAGAGCTTATCAGCTCTAGAATTGACACTGTAGGGCTTACAAACTCTTGAATTGATATTTTAGAGCTTATGAGCTCTACAATTGATATTCTAGAGCTTATAAGCTCTAGAATTGACATTTTAGGGCTTATAAGCTCTAGAATTGATATTTTAGAGCTCATGAGCTCTAGAATTGATATTTTAGAGCTTATAAGCTCTAGAATTGACATTTCCGGGCTTATAAGCTCTAGAATTTATATTTTAGAGCTTATAAGCTCTAGAATTGATATTTTGAAGGTTATCAGCTCTAGAATTGATATTTCAGAGCTTATACGCTCTACAATTGATATTTTAGAGCTTGTAAGCCCTAGAATTGATATTTTAGAGCTTATAAGCTCTAGAATTGAAATTTTAGAGCTTATAAGCTATAGAATTGGGATTTTGGAGCTTATAAGCTTGAAAATTGACATTTTAGAGCCTATAAGCTCTAGAATTGATATTTCAGAGCTTATAAGCTCCAAAATCGATACTATAGAGCTGATAATAGCTAGAATTGATATTTCGAAGCTTATAAACTCTAGAATTGATATTTTAGAGCTGATGAGCTCTAGAATTGATATTTTAGAGCTGATAAGCTCCAGAATTAACATTTCAGAGCTTATAAGCTCTAGGATTCATATTTTAGAGCTTATTAGCTTTAGACTTGATATTTTGGAGCTTTTAAGCTCTAGAATTGATATTTTAGAGCTTATAAGCTCCAGAATTGAGACTTTAGAGCTTATAAGCTCTAGAATTCATATTTTAGAAATCATAAGCTCTAGAATTGATATTTTAGAGCTCATGAACTCTAGAATTGATATATCAGAGCTTATAAGCTCTGAAGTTGATATTTCAAAGCTTAGAAGCTCTAGAATTAACATGTTAGAGCTTATAAGCTCTAGGATTCATATTTTAGAGCTTAATAGCTCTAGACTTGATATTTCAGGGCTTATAAACTCTAGAATCGATATTTTAGAGCTTATAAGCTCTAGAATTCATAGTTCAGAGCTTATCAGCTCTAGAATTGACACTGTAGGGCTAACAAGCTCTTGGATTGATATTTTAGAGCTTATGAGCTCTACAATCGATATTCTAGAGCTTATGAGCTCTAGAATTGACATTTAAGGGCTTATGAGCTCTAGAATTGATATTTTAGAGCTCATAAGCTCTAGAATTGATATTTTAGAGCTTATAAGCTCTAGAATTGATATTTTAGAACTTGTAAGCTCTAGAATTGATATTTTAGAGCTTCTAAGCTCTAGATTCGATATTTTATAGCTTATAAGCTCAAGAATTGACATTTCAGGGCTTATAAGCTCTAGAATTGATATTTTAGAGCTTATAAGCTCTAGAATTGATATTTTAGAGGTTATAAGCTCTAGAATTGATATTTCAGAGCTTATAAGATCTACAATTGATATTTTAGAGCTTGTCAGCCCTAGAATTGATATTTTAGAGCTTATAAGCTCTAGAATTGAAATTTCAGAGCTTATAAGCTCTAGAATTAGAATTTTGGAGCTTATAAGCTCGAGAATTGACATTTTAGAGCCTATAAGCTCTAGAATTGATATTTCAGAGCTTATAAGCTCCTAAATTAATACTTTAGAGCTAATAAGAGCTAAAATTGATATTTCGAAGCTTATAAGCTCTAGAATTGATATTTTAGAGCTCATAAGCTCTAGAATTGACTTTTTAGGGCTTATAAGCTCTAGAATTGACATTTCAGAGCTTATAAGCTCTAGAACTGCTATTTTATAGCTTATAAGTTCTAGAATTGATATTTTAAAGCTTATGAGCTCTAGAATTGACATTTTATGGCTTATAAGCTCTAGAATTGATATTTTAGAGCTTATAAGCTCTAGAATTGATATTTCAGAGGTTATAAGCTCTAGAACACATATTTCAGAGCTTATAAGCTCTACAATTGATATTTTAGAGCTTGTAAGCCCTAGAATTGATATTTTAGAGCTTATAAGCTCTAGAATTGAAATTTTAGAGCTTTTAAGCTCTAGAATTGGGATTTTGGAGCTCAGAAGCTTGAGAATTGAAATTTTAGAGCCTATAAGCTCTAGAATTGATATTTCAGAGCTTATAAGCTCCAAAATTGATACTTTAGAGCTAATAAGAGCTAGAATTGATATTTCGGAGCTTGTAAGCTCTAGAATTGATATTTTAGAGCTTATGAGCTCTAGAATTGATATTTTAGAGCTGATAAGCTCCAGAATTGACATTTGAGAGCTTATAAGCTCTAGGATTGATATTTTAGAGCTTATTGGCTCTAGACTTGATATTTTGGAGCTTATAAGCTCTAGAATTGATATTTTAGAGCTTATAAGCTCCAGAATTGATACTTTAGAGCTTATAAGCTCTAGAATTGATATATCAGAGCTTATAAGCTCTAGAATTGATATTTTAGAGCTTATAAGCTCTAGAATTGATATTTCAGAGCTTATAAGCTCTACAATTGATATTTAAGGGCTTGTAAGCCCTAGAATTGATATTTCAGAGCTTATAAGCTCGAGAATTGAAATTTTAGAGCTTATAAGCTCTAGAATTGGGATTTTGGAGCTAATAAGATCGAGAATTGACATTTTAGAGCCTATAAGCTCTAGAATTGATATTTCAGGGCTTCTAAGTTCTAGAATTGATATTTTAGAGCTTATAAGCTCTAGAATTGATATTTCAGAGGTTATAAGCTCTAGAACACATATTTCAGAGCTTATAAGCTCTACAATTGATATTTTAGAGCTTGTAAGCCCTAGAATTGATATTTCGAAGCTTATAAGCTCTAGAATTGATATTTTAGAGCGTATAAGCTCTAGAATTGATATTTTAGAGCTGATAAGCTCCAGAATTAACATTTTACAGCTTATAAGCTCTAGGATTGATATTTTAGAGCTTATTAGCTCTAGACTTGATATTTTGAAGCTTATGAGCTCTAGAATTGATATTTTAGAGCTTATAAGCTCCAGAATTGATACTTTAGAGCTCATAAGCTCCAGAATTGATATTTTAGAGCTTATAAGTTCTAGAATTGATATTTTAGAGCTTATAAGCTCTAGAACTTATATTTTAGAGCTCATAAGCTCTAGAATTGATATTAATAGCTTATGAGCTCTAGAATTGACATTTTGGGCTTGTAAGCTCTAGACTTGATATTTCAGAGCTTATAAACTCTAGAATCGATATTTTAGAGCTTATAAGCTCTAGAATTCATATTTTAGAGCTTATGAGCTCGAGAATTGACATTTCAGGGCTTATAAGCTCTAGAATTGATATTTTAGAGCTTATAAGCTCCAGAATTGATACTTTAGAGCTTATAAGCTCTAGAATTGATATATCAGAGCTTATAAGCTCTAGAATTGATATTTTAGAGCTTATAAGCTCTAGAATTGATATTTCAGAGCTTAAAAGCTCTACAATTGATATGTAAGAGCTTGTAAGCCCTAGAATTGATATTTCAGAGCTTATAAGCTATAGAATCGATATTTCAGAGCTTACAAGCTCCAACATTGATACTTTAGAGCTAATAAGAGCTAGAATTGATATTTCGAAGCTTATAAGCTCTAGAATTGATATTTTAGAGCTTATAAGCTCTAGGATTGATATTTTAGAGCTTATTAGCTCTAGACTTGATATTTTGAAGCTTATGAGCTCTAGAATTGATATTTTAGAGCTTATAAGCTCCAGAATTGATACTTTAGAGCTCATAAGCTCCAGAATTGATATTTTAGAGCTTATAAGTTCTAGAATTGATATTTTAGAGCTTATAAGCTCTAGAACTTATATTTTAGAGCTCATAAGCTCTAGAATTGATATTTATAGCTTATGAGCTCTAGAATTGACATTTTGGGCTTGTAAGCTCTAGACTTGATATTTCAGAGCTTATAAACTCTAGAATCGATATCTTAGAGCTTATAAGCTCTAGAATTCATATTTTAGAGCTTATGAGCTCGAGAATTGACATTTCAGGGCTTATAAGCTCGAGAATTGATATTTTAGAGCTTATAAGCTCCAGAATTGATACTTTAGAGCTTATAAGCTCTAGAATTGATATATCAGAGCTTATAAGCTCTAGAATTGATATTTTAGAGCTTATAAGCTCTAGAATTGATATTTCAGAGCTTAAAAGCTCTACAATTGATATTTAAGAGCTTGTAAGCCCTAGAATTGATATTTCAGAGCTTATAAGCTATAGAATCGATATTTCAGAGCTTATAAGCTATAGAATCGATATTTCAGAGCTTACAAGCTCCAACATTGATACTTTAGAGCTAATAAGAGCTAGAATTGATATTTCGAAGCTTATAAGCTCTAGAATTGATATTTTAGAGCTTATAAGCTCTAGAATTGATATTTTAGAGCTGATAAGCTCCAGAAATAACATTTGAGAGCTTATAAGCTCTAGGATTGATATTTTAGAGCTTATCAGCTCTAGACTTGATATTTTGGAGCTTATAAGCTCTAGAATTGATATTGTAGAGCTTATAAGCTCCAGAATTGATACTTTAGAGCTTATAAGCTCTAGAATTGATATTTCAGAGCTTATAAGTTCTAGAATTGATATTTTAGAGCTTATAAGCTCTAGAACTTATATTTTAGAGCTCATAAGCTCTAGATTTTATATTTTAGAACTTATAAGCTCTAAAATTAACATCTTAGAGCTTATGAGCTGGAGAATTCTTTATATGTAGCTTATAGGCTCTAGAATTGACATTTCAGGGCTTATAAGCTCTAGAATTGAGATTTTAGAGCTTATAAGCTCTAGAATTGATATTTTAGAGCTCATAAGCTCTAGAAATGATATTTTAGAGCTCATGAGCTCTAGAATTGATATATCAGAGCCTATAAGCTCTGAAGTCGATATTTCAGAGCTTAGAAACTCTAGAATTAACATGTTAGAGCTTATATGCTCTAGGATTGATATTTTAGAGCTTATTAGCTCTAGACTTGATATTTCAGAGCTTATAAACTCTATAATCGATATTTCAGAGCTTATAAGCTCTAGAATTCATATTTTAGAGCGTATAAGCTCTAGAATCGATATTTTAGAGCTCATAGGCTCTAGAATTGATATATTAGAGCTTATAAGCTCTAGAGTTGATATTTCAGAGCTTATAAGCTCTAGAATTATTATTTTAGAGCTTATAAGCTCTGGGATTGATATTTTAGAGATTATTAGCTCTAGACTTGATATTTCAGAGCTTATAAACTCTAGAATTGATATTGTAGAGCTTATAAGCTCTTGAATTCATATTTTAGAGCTTATGAGCTCTAGAATTGATATTTTAGACCTTAAAAGCTCTCCAGTTGATATTCTAGAGCTTATAAGCTCTAGAATTGATATTTTAGAGCTTATAAGCTCTAGAATTTATATTTCAGAGCTCATAAGCTCTATAATTTATATTTTAGGACTTATAAGCTCTAAAATTGACATCTTAGAGCTTATGAGCTGGAGAATTCTTTATATGTAGCTTATAGGCTCTAGAATTGACATTCCAGGGCTTATAAGCTCTAGAATTGAGATTTTAGAGCTTATAAGCTCTAGAATTGATATTTCAGAGCTCATAAGCTCTAGGATTGATATTTTAGAGCTCATAAGCTCTAGAATTGATAGATTAGAGCTTATAAGCTCTAGAGTTGATATTTCAGAGCTCATAAGCTCTAGAATTAATATTTTAGAGCTTGTAAGCCCTGGGATTGATATTATAGAGCTTATTAGCTCTAGAATTGATATTTTAGAGCTGATAAGCTCTACAATTGATATTTTAGAGCTCATAAGCTCTAGAATTGATAAATTAGAGCTTATAAGCTCTAGAATTGATATTTTAGAGCTTATTAGCTCTAGTTTTGATATTTTAGAGCTTATAAACTCTAGAATTGATATTTCAGGGCTCATAATATAAGCTCTAGAATTGATAGTTTAGAGCTTATAAGCTCTAGAATTGATGTTTCAGAGCTTATAAGCTCTAGAATTGATATTTTAGAGCTTATAAGCTCTACAATTGATATGTCAGAGCTCATAAGCTCTAGAATTCATATTTTAGAACTTATAAGCTCTAGAATTGACATTTCAGGGCTTATAATATAAGCTCTAGAATTGATAGTTTAGAGCTTATAAGCTCTAGAATTGACATTTTAGAGCTTATAAGCTCTGAAATGGACATTTTAGAGCTCATATGCTCTAGAATAGATATTTTAGAGCTTATAAGCTCTACAATTGATATTTTAGAGCTTATAAGCTCTAGAATTGATATTTTAATGCTTATAAGCTCAGGAATTGATATTTTAGAGCTTATAAGCTCTAGAAATGCCATTTTAGGGCTTATAAGCTCTAGCATTGATATTTAAGATTTTATAAGCTCTACCATTGATATTTGAGAGCTTGTAAGCTCTAGAATTCATACTTTGCAGCTTATAAGCTCTATAATTTACATTTCAGAGCTTATAAGCTCTAGAATTGATATTTTAGAGCTTATAAGCTCTAGAATCGATATTTTAGGACTTATAAGCTCTAGAATTTATATTTTAGAGCTCGTAAGCTCTAGAATTCGTCTTTTAGAACATATAAGCTCTAAAATTGAAATTTTAGAGCTTATAAGCTGGAGAATTCTTTATTTGTAGCTTATAGGCACTAGAATTGACATTTCAGGGCTTATAAGCTTCAGAATTGATATTCGAGAGCTTATAAGCTCTAGAATTGATATTTTATAGTTTATAAGCTCTAGAATTGATTTTTCAGAGTTTATAATCTAATGAATTCATATTTTAGAGCTTATAAGCTCTAGAATTGACATTTCAGAGCTTATGAGTTAGAGAATTCTTCATTTGTAGCTTATAAGCTCTAGAATTGACATTTCAGGGCTTACAAGCTCTAGAATTAATATTTTGGAGCTTATAAGCTCTAGAATTGATATTTTAGAGCTGATAAGCTCCAGAATTAACATTTTAAAGCTTATAAGCTCTAGAATTAACATTTTAGGGCTTATAAGCTCTAGAATTGCGATTTTAGAGCTTATAAGCTCTAGAATTGATATTTTAGAGCTCATAAGCTCGAGAATTGATATTGTAGAGCTCATGAGCTCTAGAATTGATATATCAGAGCTTATAAGCTCTGAAGTTGATATTTCAGAGCTTAGAAGCTCTAGAATTAACATGTTAGAGCTGATAAGCTCTAGGATTGATATTTTAGAGCTTATTAGCTCTAGACTTGATATTTCAGATCTTACAAACTCTAGAATTGATATTTCAGAGCTTATAAGCTCTAGAATTGATATTTTAGAGCTTATAAGCTCTAGAATCGATATTTTAGGACTTATAGGCTCTAGAATTCATATTTTAGAGCTCGTAAGCTCTAGAATTCGTATTTTAGAACATATAAGCTCTAAAATTGAAATTTTAGAGCTTATAAGCTGGAGAATTCTTTATTTGTAGCTTATAGGCTCTAGAATTGACATTTCAGGGCTTATAAGCTGTAGAATTGATAGTTTAGAGCTTATAAGCTCTAGAATTGAAATTTTAGAGCTTATAAGCTTGAGAATTGAAATTTTAGAGCCTATAAGCTCTAGAATTGATATTTCAGAGCTTATAAGCTCCAAAATTGATACTTTAGAGCTAATAAGAGCTAGAATTGATATTTCGGAGCTTGTAAGCTCTAGAATTGATATTTTAGAGCTTATGAGCTCTAGAATTGATATTTTAGAGCTGATAAGCTCCAGAATTGACATTTGAGAGCTTATAAGCTCTAGGATTGATATTTTAGAGCTTATTGGCTCTAGACTTGATATTTTGGAGCTTATAAGCTCTAGAATTGATATTTTAGAGCTTATAAGCTCCAGAATTGATACTTTAGAGCTTATAAGCTCTAGAATTGATATATCAGAGCTTATAAGCTCTAAAATTGATATTTTAGAGCTTATGAGCTCTAGAATTGATATTTCAGAGCTTATAAGCTCTACAATTGATATTTAAGGGCTTGTAAGCCCTAGAATTGATATTTCAGAGCTTATAAGCTCTAGAATTGAAATTTTAGAGCTTATAAGCTCTAGAATTGGGATTTTGGAGCTTATAAGCTCGAGAATTGACATTTTAGAGCCTATAAGCTCTAGAATTGATATTTCAGGGCTCATAAGTTCTAGAATTGATATTTTAGAGCTTATAAGCTCTAGAATTGATATTTCAGAGGTTATAAGCTCTAGAACACATATTTCAGAGCTTATAAGCTCTACAATTGATATTTTAGAGCTTGTAAGCCCTAGAATTGATATTTCGAAGCTTATAAGCTCTAGAATTGATATTTTAGAGCGTATAAAGCTCTAGAATTGATATTTTAGAGCTGATAAGCTCCAGAATTAACACTTTAGAGCTTATAAGCTTTAGGATTGATATTTTAGAGTTTATTAGCTCTAGACTTAATATTTCAGAGCTTATAAACTCTAGAATTGTTATTTTAGAGCTTATGAGCTCTAGAATTGATATTTTAGAGCTTATAAGCTCTAGAATTGATATTTTAGAGGTTATGAGCTCTAGAATTAATATTTTAGAGCTCATAAGCTCTAGTATTGATATTCTAAAGCTCATAAGCTCTAGAAATGATATCTATTAGAGCTTATAAGCTCTAGAGTTGATATTTCCGAGCTTATAAGCTCTAGAATGAACATTTTAGAGCTTATAAGCTCTAGGATTGATATTTTAGAGTTTATTAGCTCTAGACTTAATATTTCAGAGCTTATAAACTCTAGAATTGTTATTTTAGAGCTTATGAGCTCTAGAATTGATATTTTAGAGCTTACGGGCCCTAGAATTGACATTTAAGAGCTTATAAGCTCTAGAATTGATATTTTAAAGCTTATTAGCTCTAGTTTTGATATTTTAGAGCTTATAAACTCTAGCATTGATATTTCAGGGCTCATAATATAAGCTCTAGAATTGATAGTTTAGAGCTTATAAGCTCTAGAATTGATGTTTCAGAGCTTATAAGCTCTAGAATTGATATTTTAGAGCTTATAAGCTCTACAATCGATATGGTCAGAGCTCATAAGCTCTAGAATTCATATTTTAGAACTTATAAGCTCTAGAATTGACATTTCAGGGCTTATAATATAAGCTCTAGAATTGATAGTTTAGAGCTTATAAGCTCTAGAATTGACATTTTAGAGCTTATAAGCTCTAAAATGGACATTTTAGAGCTCATATGCTCTAGAATAGATATTTTAGAGCTTATAAGCTCTACAATTGATATTTTAGAGCTTATAAGCTCTAGAATTGATGATTTAATGCTTATAAGCTCAGGAATTGATATTTTAGAGTTTATAAGCTCTAGAATTGCCATTTTAGGGATATAAGCTCTAGCATTGATATTTGAGATTTTATAAGCTCTACCATTGATATTTGAGAGCTTGTAAGCTCTAGAATGTATACTTTGCAGCTTATAAGCTCTATAATTTACATTTCAGAGCTTATAAGCTCTAGAATTGATATTTTAGAGCTTATAAGCTCTAGAATCGATATTTTAGGACTTATAAGCTCTAGAATTCATATTTTAGAGCTCGTAAGCTCTAGAATTCGTATTTTAGAACATATAAGCTCTAAAATTGAAATTTTAGAGCTTATAAGCTGGAGAATTCTTTATTTGTAGCTTATAGGCTCTAGAATTGACATTTCAGGGCTTATAAGCTTCAGAATTGATATTCGAGAGCTTATAAGCTCTAGAATTGATATTTTATAGTTTATAAGTCCTAGAATTGATTTTTCAGAGTTTATAATCTATTGAATTCATATTTTAGAGCTTATAAGCTCTAGAATTGACATTTCAGAGCCTATGAGTTAGAGAATTCTTCATTTGTAGCTTATAAGCTCTAGAATTGACATTTCAGGGCTTACAAGCTCTAGAATTAATATTTTGGAGCTTATAAGCTCTAGAATTGATATTTTAGAGCTGATAAGCTCCAGAATTAACATTCTAGAGCTTATAAGCTCTAGAATTAACATTTTAGGGCTTATAAGCTCTAGAATTGCGATTTTAGAGCTTATAAGCTCTAGAATTGATATTTTAGAGCTCATAAGCTCGAGAATTGATATTTTTAGAGCGCCATGAGCTCTAGAATTGATATATCAGAGCTTATAAGCTCTGAAGTTGATATTTCAGAGCTTAGAAGCTCTAGAATTAACATGTTAGAGCTGATAAGCTCTAGGATTGATATTTTAGAGCTTATTAGCTCTAGACTTGATATTTCAGAACTTATAAACTCTAGAATCGATATTTTAGAGCTTATAAGCTCTAGAATTCATATTTTAGAGCTTATAAGCTCTAGAATCGATATTTTAGGACTTATAGGCTCTAGAATTCATATTTTAGAGCTCGTAAGCTCTAGAATTCGTATTTTAGAACATATAAGCTCTAAAATTGAAATTTTAGAGCTTATAAGCTGGAGAATTCTTTATTTGTAGCTTATAGGCTCTAGAATTGACATTTCAGGGCTTATAAGCTGTAGAATTGATAGTTTAGAGCTTATAAGCTCTAGAATTTGAAATTTTAGAGCTTATAAGCTTGAGAATTGAAATTTTAGAGCCTATAAGCTCTAGAATTGATATTTCAGAGCTTATAAGCTCCAAAATTGATACTTTAGAGCTAATAAGAGCTAGAATTGATATTTCGGAGCTTGTAAGCTCTAGAATTGATATTTTAGAGCTTATGAGCTCTAGAATTGAATATTTTAGAGCTGATAAGCTCCAGAATTGACATTTTGAGAGCTTATAAGCTCTAGGATTGATATTTTAGAGCTTATTGGCTCTAGACTTGATATTTTGGAGCTTATAAGCTCTAGAATTGATATTTTAGAGCTTATAAGCTCCAGAATTGATACTTTAGAGCTTATAAGCTCTAGAATTGATATATCAGAGCTTATAAGCTCTAAAATTGATATTTTAGAGCTTATGAGCTCTAGAATTGATATTTCAGAGCTTATAAGCTCTACAATTGATATTTAAGGGCTTGTAAGCCCTAGAATTGATATTGCAGAGCTTATAATTTCTAGAATTGAAATTTTAGAGCTTATAAGCTCTAGAATTGGGGATTTTGGAGCTTATAAGCTCGAGAATTGACATTTTAGAGCCTATAAGCTCTAGAATTGATATTTCAGGGCTCATAAGTTCTAGAATTGATATTTTAGAGCTTATAAGCTCTAGAATTGATATTTCAGAGGTTATAAGCTCTAGAACACATATTTCAGAGCTTATAAGCTCTACAATTGATATTTTAGAGCTTGTAAGCCCTTAGAATTGATATTTCGAAGCTTATAAGCTCTAGAATTGATTGATATTTTAGAGCGTATAAGCTCTAGAATTGATATTTTAGAGCTGATAAGCTCCAGAATTAACACTTTAGAGCTTATAAGCTTTAGGATTGATATTTTAGAGTTTATTAGCTCTAGACTTAATATTTCAGAGCTTATAAACTCTAGAATTGTTATTTTAGAGCTTATGAGCTCTAGAATTGATATTTTAGAGCTTATAAGCTCTAGAATTGATATTTTAGAGGTTATGAGCTCTAGAATTGATATTTTAGAGCTCATAAGCTCTAGTATTGATATTTTAAAGCTCATAAGCTCTAGAAATGATATATTAGAGCTTATAAGCTCTAGAGTTGATATTTCCGAGCTTATAAGCTCTAGAATGAACATTTTAGAGCTTATAAGCTCTAGGATTGATATTTTAGAGTTTA